>CM069308.1:210000-312500 GCA_035609425.1 Epinephelus awoara | reverse complement strand
AGACACAAAACCTATTCAAGGATAGATCATTTACTAGCTTCTGCAATTGTATACTCTGAAATCCATTCAGCTGTGATTTATCCTAACTCTTTATCTGACCATTGTGTTGTCACATCACAGCTCATGCTTGCCAAGACTCAATCTAAGGCCACAAGATGGCGCTTTAACACCACATTACTTAAAAAGAATGATTATTGTGACCATTTCAGAAATACTCTTAAAACATTTATCTCAGAGAATGCTAAGTCAGTAGAGGACCCTTGAGTCTTATGGGGTGCAATTAAAGAATTTGTGAGAAATATAACTATTTTCTTCGCTTCTTACCTTAATCGAACGAGGCTGGGCAAAATTAATTCACTTGAAAATGAATTACAAAGGCTCGAACAGGCTCAGCAGGGGAATGGCGCTAGATGACAGTAAAAAGAAAATCGATGCAGTCAGAATGAAGTTGAACAATATTTTGAGATAATGAGCTGAATTTCAAATCCATAGGACCAGAAGGAATTATTATTTCAATGGCTCGAGGCCAAGTCACCTGCTCTCTCTTAGTCTGCAAAAATGCAAAAAATATTCCAACATTACAGCTATCAGCTCAAACCAAAAAATTGCTGACTGCTCCCAAAGAAATTAATACTGCTTTCCATAATTTTTATGCAGAGCTATACAAATCTGAAATATCATTGGATAAAACTCTGACTGAGTTGAGAGGTGCTATAGCTGGAATGAAAACAGGCAAGTCTCCGGGATGGGATGGGATTCCCCCAGAGTTTTATCTCACCTTTTGGGAAGAGCTGGGACAATATTTTTTAGCCATAGTTCATAAAGCTGTTGAAGTTGGTGCCTTTTTCAATGACATGAATGCCGCCCTGATTGCTGTATTGCCCAAACCCAATAAGGACACCTCTAAATGTCAGAACTATAGACCATTGTCTATCCTCAATGCAGAAATAAAAATCTTCGCCCGCATATTAGCCTCCCGATTAGAACCCCACATAACTACATTAATTAAGAGTGATCAGACGGGCTTTTTGAAATCACGACTTGCTTCAGACAATGTACGACGTCTGCTTCATGTAATTTATGCTGCCAAGGATATACCCTCTCCATGTGCAGTATTGAGCCTGGACGCAGAAAAGGCCTTTGATAGGCTAGAATGGGAATACTTGTGGGTGGTTCTATAGCGCTTTAAATTGGGTCCAACTTTTATTAATTTAACTAAGCTACTATACAATAACCCATCTGCAGTGATAAACACAAATGGCGTCATATCAATCAAGTTTAATTTATCACGCTCATGCCGACAGGGAAGCCCACTAAGCCCTTTTCTTTTTATTTTGTCATTAGAGTCCCTCGCACAGAAAATTTGTCAACACCCAATTATTTCCCCCATCACTTTTAACAGCACCACACACTCCATATCGCTGTATGCTGATGACATATTATTATATTTTGATAGAGTAACCATATCATTACCGCATATTTTGGATACTTTTTACGAATTTAGCTCTCTATCCGATTATAAAATCAAATGGACAAAATCTGCGCTTCTCCCTTTAAACTCTAAATTGAACTTAAGCTGGCTCTTCCGGTGGCGCGCTACACAGCATGGCAGCATAGTCACTGAGCTCTGGGCATCAGCCTATAATTCAGTTTTCATTACTCATTAATACTACACACAAACAAACAAATTACATCTCGCTTTGACGATGAATGGGGACAAAGTCAAGAAAGGAGGGTATGAACTACGCAGTAACTTTGAAAGAGAATCCAAGATGGAGGCTGAAGCTAGCGAAACTCCAAAACAAGATGGAGGCCGCAGAGAGATCGAAACTCTGGATTCAATACGTACGGTGGTGAGTGAAGTTATGACTAGGGAATGGCAGCGCTCCAGGCCGAATTGAAAAAAGACCTCTCAGACTTCCGCACGTGCTTCAGGGAAGATATTAAAAAACAAATGGACGAATTTGTATCAGAAGTAAACTGGAGAATACAAGATGTGACAGGCCAAATTGAAGGGGCAGTGGAACGCGTAGGCCAGATGGAGGAAAACATGCTCGACATGGAAAGATGGGACATCGAGTCAAAGATACTCTCACCCAGCTGCTCATTAATCAGCAGGCGCTACAGGAAAAAGTGACCGATCTGGAGGGGCGCTCCAGGCGCAATAATATCAGGATCTATGGCATCCCCGAGGACGCCGAGGGTGCATCAGCAGTGACTTTTATTGAAAACTTCATTAAGACAGAGCTGGGGAACGAACTCGGCCGTGGACTTGGGATTGAGCGCGCGCACCGCGCCATGGCACCAAAACCACCACTGAGTGCCCCGCCACGCTCTATGGTGATTCGTTTCCTCCAGTTCTCTGTCAAAGAAAAGATCCTTCACGCCGCCTGGAAAAAAGAGCTCTGTGTCCAAAACAAACGGGTGTATTTTGATCATGATTATGCAATGGAGGTGCAGAACAAAAGGAAGGAATATATACCCATCAAGAAAATACTACGGGATAATGGCGTACGTTTCCAGACCCCACTAACAAGAATGCGTGTTTTTTTTTTAAACGGGCCCTGTAACGTACAACAGCGCTGCACAAGCAGCAGAAGACCTGCGGAGGAGAGGATACACGGTGGGCGAGATCCCTGGCGGCAGGACCAAGAGCAAAGACATATCGGAGGAGACGCTGGCTCGGCTTCTACCCTGGAAGACAACGGAGGCCCAACCCGGTGGAGAAAAGCACCGGTTCCAGGAGCAGATTCGGGAGAAGTTGAAGGAGTACCGCAGAACGGAACCGGGAGCCACAGCAAGGGATGAGTGAGACATTTAATCATAATTTCCCCATTATCTTATTATAATGATGTTTAGTTAAAACATAGGCTGATGCCCACGGGCAAAAGATACAGCCACCAAACGTTCTGTTTTTTCCACTACTGAGGGCCCCACCTTGTGGCCAGCCCCCTCACTGTCTAAAGCGACATGACAGCTTTTCTGATGGAAGTTCAGTTCACTGTTCTACAAAGTTCTGTTCTATACTGTACTGTTTATTACCATTGGTCCGGGGTGATACAAGAATGTTTCAAATGTAAGACTGATGCATTATCAACACTATAATATACTGTCTCTGAATGTGAATGGGCTGAATAACCCGGTCAAAAGAAGCAAAATGATAGCTAAAATAAAAAGGGAAAAGATAAATGTGGCATTTTGGCAGGAGACGCAGCTTTCAGGTGCTGAACATGAAAAACTTAAAAAGATGGGGTTTAGAAACACCTTCTTTTCATCATATAAGAAAGGAAAAAGAAGGGGAGTAGCTATATTGATTTCAAATGCTGCCAAATTCGAATTAATATCTCAAATTAATGATAGAGAAGGTAGATTTGTTTTGGTAAAAGGAAAAATAGACCAGAAAGAAGTAATATTATTTAATGTCTATGCTCCCCCTGGGAGCAATATAACCTTTTTCAGAAGGATATTTGAACTAATTACATCACAAACGTATGGGACTCTTATTTGTGCAGGAGATTTTAATATACTTCTGAACCTTTCTTTAGATACAACCAATAGAATAAGAAGAAGGAATTTGATTGAAAAACCCATAAACAAAGTACTTAAAGACTTGGGACTTATTGATGTATGGCGGGCTCTGAATGGTTCAACTCCAGGTTATACTTTTTATTCTGCAAGACACACAGCCCACTCAAGGATTGACTATTTTTTCATGTATAACAAAGATCTACATAGGCTTAAATATTGCAGAATAGGTCAGAGGGATCTTTCAGACCACTCAGGGATTTTTTTAACTTTACATTTAGATGGTAGACAGCGAAAAACTTTGTGGCGACTTAATACCGGTTTGCTAAATGACCATACCTTTAGAAATTCAATGGAGAAGGACTTAGCATTATACATGCAGGACAACAATAATGAAGAAGTAAACCCCAGTATATTATGGGATGCAGCTAAAGCTGTTCTCAGGGGGAAGATTATAGCCAGGACAGCTGCACTTAAAAAGGTGAAAACCCAAAAATTAATTGGTTTACAGGAAAAACTGAGAGACCTGGAACAAATACACATAACAAATAAAGAACCCTCGATTATACAACAAATCAGATATACTAAACAGGAAATAGATAAAATATTAGGTGAGGAGGTGGAGAAAAATATAAGATTCATGAAACAAAGATATTACGAGGCTGGCCCTAGGGCTGCAAAATTGTTGGCTTGGAGGCTCAAAAAAACAACAGGCAGAAAACACTATCCACAAGATTAGAGACCCTACTACAAATAAAATTACTAACAATTTGGACGGCATACAAAAAGCATTTGAAAGATATTATAAATCTATACTCTCAATCAGAACAGGTTAATAACCAATCAGCTGCTGAATTTCTTAGCTCCTTAGACCTTCCCACACTAGGTAAAGAAGCTAATGATAAACTCATCTCACCAATAACAAAGGAGGAAATAAGTAAAGCTATCTCAAGTTTGAACACTAACAAATCACCTGGCATGGATGGCTTTCCTCCAGAATGGTATAAGTCAATGAAAGATCACCTGCTCCCTTATTTGGAGTCCAGTTTTAATTATATTCTAAAAGGAGGCTCCCTCCCTCTCTCCTGGAGAGAGGCCTTCATATCTGTGATCCCCAAAGAAGGTAAGGACAGACTGGACTGTAAAGGGTACAGACCTATTAGTGTTTTAAATTCAGACTATAAATTGTATGCCACCATTTTAGCAAAAAGAATGGAACCTGTAATGCCCTTGTTAATAGACGAGGACCAAACAGGATTCATAAAGAATAGACAGACACAGGACAACATAAGAAGAGCCTTACATACCATTGAACAGATTAACAAAGACCAAATTAGTGCCATCATTCTCAGTTTAGACGCTGAAAAAGCTTTTGATTCAATCGGGTGGGAATTTCTGTATTTAGTTTATGAAGAGATTTAACTTTAGTAAGGACTTTATACACTGTATCCAGGCACTTTATGCCTCCCCCACTGCGAGAATTAAAGTTAATGGCAGTCTGTCTGATTCTATAACTTTACAACGTGGTTGCAGGCAGGGCTGCCCTCTCAGCCCCAACTTATTTAATTTATTCATTGAACCTTTAGCCCAAGCAATACGTCAACAGACAGAATTAAGGTATTTCCATGGGAGGAGAGGAATATAAAATAAGTCTGTACGCAGACGATGTATTGATCACAATAAAAAATCCTAATTCAGGCCTGCCTCTATTAATGAAAATGCTGAAAACATATGGGGAATATTCAGGATATGCCCTAAATATACATAAAACACAGGTTATGACATTTAATTACACACCTACAGAAGAACTCAACATAATGTATAGTTTTAATTGGAACGTACCCTGTTTTAAATATCTGGGAGGGAGTTTGCCTAAAGACATGTCACAATTATTCAATATTAACTATAACTGTATTAACAAAAAAATATATGATGACCTTGATGGGTGGAGCCTGCTGCCTCTGGACTTTGGTAGCAGAATTAGATCAATAAAATGAATATCCTCCCTAGGTTATTATATCTCTTTTTATCATTGCCAGTGGAAATCCCTCTGAAACAATTTAGAGAGTGGAATAAACATATTTCACAATTCATCTAGAATAAACAGAGACCAAGGGTTAAATTTTCCACCCTTCAGCTTCCAGAGGAGAGGGGCGGTAAGGCCCTCCCATCTTTAAGGGACTACTATTTAGCAGCCCAACTGAGACCCCTAGTATATTGGTGTAATTCTTCTTATGTAGCTAAATGGAAAACCATGTAGATCTCATTAACAGATGCACCAATACAATCACTGCTTGGTTGTGTCGGAATAGAGAAAAAAATATTACATACGGAGAGCCAATGGGTGAACTGCTCATTGAAGGTATGGGGGGAGGTGGCTAAAAAATTTGAACTCCAAAAACAGATAAAACTACTTAGATGGCCAGCATATGACCCCGAATTCACACCAGCATTACTAGATCATAGATATAAACAATGGACCTATTATGGTGTTACTGCCGTATGCAAAATTGTAAAAAAAAAAAGGGAACTTAACAGCTTTAACAATTTATGTCAAATGTATGGACTAGGTGGGCATGACTTTTACAGGTACTTACAGTTCCGTGATTATTTTTGTAAAAAGCTGAAAGGTTGTAACCCAGCAGAGCCACCAGCAATTATTCATATATTTATGGATGCATACAACTCTGGGAATATTAAAGGACTTATAAGCAAGTTATACCACAGCATCACCTCATTGAGTTGAACATTGTGATTACAGAGGACATGTGGCTGAACGCCTGGGAAACACACCACCAACTCCTGGACTTGGAGAGACTTCTGTTGGAAAAGCTTAATTCGTTTTTTATAACTCCCAAGCAGAAGTCCAAACAGACTGGTACACAACTGGCCTGCTGGAGAGAATGTGGAGAGGTCTTTGCTGATCATGCCCATATTTTTTGGTCTTGCCCCTCCATCCAGTTTTTCTGGAGGGAAGTGGCAAAAATTATTTCAAAGGTTCTATGTTTTAATATGAATGTATCATTCACAACTCTCTATCTTGGGAATATGCCAGATGGGTTGAGTAAAGCTGATGTGTACCTACTTAGGGTCTTGCTGGCTGCAAGTAAAAAAGCCATCACAAAATGCTGGCTCCAGAAAAACGCCCCCACTACAGATTCTTTTGTTAATATTGTAAAACAATTACATGTACTAGAGCAAATGACTTACTCAGTCAGACTCCAAAAAGATCTAGGGGAAAAACGATGGCAGAAATGGCAAGCCTGTTTGGCTAATGAGTGAGACTGTATGCATGTACTGGGTATGATACTTTGTCTTTTGGATTTACTGATCACCCCCGGACCTTGAATATGGGTAATTGTTCAATGTTTTATATTTGTCTTTTGTTTTACCTTTTACCTTCCTGTACTAAAAGAGGAAAATGATCTATAAATAAAGAGTTTAAAAAAAAAAAAAAAATTGAACTTAGGCTCATTACCTCAGCACATCCCAGTGGTCAAACAATTTAAATACTTGGGGGTGGACATTTTTCCTTCATTAGCTAATATTGCCAATAAAAACTTTAAAGGGCATCTATAATAAAATTGAGACGGATCTCAATAAATGGTCTCACTTGCCAAAATCATTACAAGCTCGTGTGTCAGTTGTTAAAATGGATATTTTACTAGGCATAAATTTCTTTTCTTCGATGTTGCCTTTACCACCCCCAACTGATTACTGGAAAAAAAATCCATTCTTTGGTCTCTAAATTTATTTGGGGAAGGAAACGGCCACATGTGAAGTTAACAACACTTCAACGACACAAAACAGAGGGTGGTCTTTCTGTGCCTAACTTTAAATACTATTTTTGGTCATTTGTATTGAGACCAATCACAGATTGGCTTAACCCCATTTCTGATCCCTGTTGGAAACCTATAGAAAAGAACCTAGCATCCCCACACAGACTGGAGGATCTGATTTAATCCACTGTCCCTTTGAAACGAGCTAAGCTGTGGCTTGGTCCCATTATGAGTTTCCTCTTAGCAACATGGGTTATTGCTGAGAAGGAATCTAAAAGTACATGTAGATGGCACCTGAATAGTCCGCTCTTTAACAACTATTCCCTACTCACTGGGGGGGGGGGGGGGGGGGGGTCCCATTCTCATCCCCAGACTGGAGTTCTAGGGGTATCCAAGTTTTAGCTGATGTATATAACGAGAATGGGCTGCGTGACTTTAATGATTTGATACTGTCTTACCAATTGCCTTGAACATCTTTATTTCTGTACTTTCAACTGCGATCATCTATGAAAGCATATGGAGTGCCATGGAATTCTCTTATTACTACCCACCCTTTGCACTCCATTCTGTACAATAGAGGACGAAAAAGAGGTTTGGTCCCCCGAATATATTCACTTATCCGGGATGCCTCTTGTAAAACCCTCCCTATTTTGCATGTATGGTCTAGTGAACTGGAGCACTACATTAGAGGTGATTCACTGGACTGGAAAAAGATTTGGTCCTTGATTGTCTATGCCTCTAAAAACCCAGATCATCAACAGACAATTTGCTGACTCAGCCCCGCCCCCATTTTCACCATACACTGTGTACCACTATACAGTAAACTAACCCAAGACAAAAACCCCTCACCAAACCCAAACCCTTTTAGTGCAGCAAACAGATATGAGTGATCCACCCTGTCAAAAGCCTTCTCTTGATCCAGTGACACAATCCCAACATTTACATTATAAATTTTACATAAATCAAGTACATCTGGCACACGGTATGATTGGTCTGTATTTACAGTTTTTCCCAGAAAGTCTTTTAGTCTATAAGGCTCTGGAAAGCACCTTATATTCCGTACAGAGGAGGGCCACTGGCCTCCAGTTCTTAAGTAATTTCAGGTCCCCCTTCTTAGGCAGCAGGGAAAGGACTGCCCGCTGGCAAGAAACCGGAAGAGATCCAGTTCTGAAACACTCCTGTACTACCTCGTGTTGGTCGGTATCAATAATGTTCCAGAACCACTTGTAGAAGTCAGCGGAGAGACCGTCAATCCCTGGTGCCCATTCAGAAGGCATCTGGTTAACGGCCATTGTCACTCTTCGAGAGTTAGCCCACAGTCCAGGCCAGCTCTCTCCTCTGGACTGAGCTGAGGAAGATTCTCCAGAAGCTCTTTGCAGTTTTCAGCGCTACATGGTTCAGCCTTAAATAGGCTGATGTAAAAGTCAATTGCGTGAGCCCTCACATCATTTTGATCCGCAGTCAGTCTCCCTCCAGGGAGCTTCAGACAGGCCATCTACTTCCTCTGCACCGCGTTCCGCTCCAAGTTAAAGAAGAAGGAGCTCGGGGCATCCATGTCCTTCAACTGGAGGAAGTGCAATCAGACCAAAGCTCCCTTCACCCTCTCTTGCAGAAAAGTGCTCAGTTCCTTCTTCTTCTGCTGCAGCAGGTCGCCAGCAGTTGAATCAGAGTCTCTCCTGATCCCCTTCTCGATGGTGCTGATGCTGGCTTCAAGGTTTTGTACTGCTGCCTTGATTTCAGCAGTAGAGTGTGACGTGTACTGCTGACTGAACACACGGGTTTGAGCTTTGCCAACCTCCCACCATTGCTTTATAGAGCTAAAGCTGCTTTTCTTTGTCTGCCAGTGTCTCCTTAAATTCCCAAAGCTCTGACAAAAGTTTATTGTTGAAATGCCAGTAGGATTTGGCCCTCTCACCTGGTGAAATTATCAAGTTTATACTGACTAGGTGGTGGTCAGTGAAACCAACCAGGGTTATGGTACTGCTGACTAATCTGGTGTTGAGATTTTGTGAGATGGAAAACTTATCTAGTTTGGCTGCACTGACCCTGTTGTTTCAGATCCGTATCCATGTGTACTGATGGGTGTGTGAGTGTCTGAGTCTCCAGGTATCAAGCAGATCTAGGGGAGTAATGGTTTGTTTTAGACACTGTTGGGATTCACAGGACCACAGATGATTTATCATTTGGTAAAATCATCACTGATTTCAAGGCTTTTTCCTCTGCATGCTCTTTGTCTTCAAACAAAGACAGCTATGCAACACCCATCTCCACAGGAGGTCTAACCTCACACCTCAGTGAGACTCAAGTCCCAAAACTTGATTGGACCTTTACAGTGACATGTGACTCTGATTGCACATGCATCTGTAGATTTGTGCTCCCTTCCAACAGATTTCTTTCTCTCTTGCCCAGCTGCTTCAGCAGCTCACCCCTCTTCCTAGTTGGGCCTGGAACAGCAGAGGCCCAAACCCTGGCTCCATAGCCCAAACCACTAAAGGGAGGGCAACTGATCACAGACTCTCTTGCAAACACAAGGTTTGCAACCAGCTTTACAGCAACAAGTAACTAAGTGAGTTAGCACCCAGCGTCTAACTCTTTAAGGGCCCCGAGCGACCAGCTTCCTTGGATCAGGACGTTTGGAACAAAGGACACCACAAAGACTGCAGCTGAAACCATCTTCCCAGCCTTCTTCTGCCGGCTAACAAAGCAGCACCACCAAGTGACTCTTTCTTCCATTCATTCAAGGATCGGTAATGTAACAACTGGGCATAGCTTATCACAGCTTTACAGGCTAAGCACGACTGTTTAACTTGTTGTATGTGCTTTGATGCTGTTCACTGAGTTATTGTTGGGATAGTTTGCAGTCAGGTCATTGATTAGTTGACTTCGCCAAAGCTAAGTGTTTAGTTTGCTAATACTGTTCACAAACAGATTCTTGCACACAACTAAACAATCTCTGCACTAATCCAGACCGTTTGCAACACAAATCACATTCACACAGACTCATTAACAAAGGCTTTCAACAGAGCTGCACCCAAACAGGCATTTCAAAGTTCCCGCTTCTTTTCCTTTGTCTTTGTCCTGACCACACGGTCAGACAGACACCTGCCCCTGAAGCCAGTCTTGATTCGGCCATTTTGGTAGTTCTCTGTTGTCAGCCATTTTGTTTTGTAGACCAAACGGCTACTTGATCACCACACCCGCCTTTGTCTTTCTCTTCTCTCTCTCTCTCTCTCTCTCTCTCTCTCTCTCTCTCTCTCTCTCTCTCTCACACACACACACACACACACACACACACACACACACACACACACACACACACACACACACATATACACACCAAGCTTGTATATAGTTAGTTAGGATTTGTGTGATTTGGTTTGCTTTGCTAAGTTGTGAATAAATACAATTCTTTGGAATCATACCTGCTGTCTGTTTAATGTTGCACAAGAGTGAATGAATAGTCAACCTCTGCTGCGTCAAGAACTCCAAAATCCTTCAGGCGTTATTGTTAATTTTGATTGTTGTCATTAATTTAATTATTAATCAAACTCCAAATTAATAGTTTAGCATATTTTATGAGAATGATACCTTTAACTGGCTATCATTTTTCTCTTTATGGGAATGGTGCCCTACGAGGTGATTTAATGTTTAATTAAGTCACATTATTTAACATAATTATTAATAGTAATTATTAATTATTTACAATAGCCAATTAAACCCCAACATATTTGGTACCTCCGTGTGAAGCCTAGTGTGTTGACCCCAACATTTATGTTGCCGTCGAGTGAGGTAAATATATGTTGATTCCCAACGTATTTGGAGCCATCATGTGAGGTAAATATATGTTGATTCCCAACATATTTGGTGCCATCATGTGAGGTAAATATATGTTGATTCCCAACGTATTTGGAGCCATCATGTGAGGTAAATATATGTTGATTCCCAACGTATTTGGAGCCATCATGTGAGGTAAATATATGTTGATTCCCAACATCTTTGGTGCCATCATGTGAGGTAAATATATGTTGATTCCCAACGTATTTGGAGCCATCATGTGAGGTAAATATATGTTGATTCCCAACATCTTTGGAGCCATCATGTGAGGTAAATATATGTTGATTCTCAACATATTTGGAGCCATCATGTGAGGTAAATATATGTTGATTCCCAACATATTTGGAGCCATCATGTGAGGTAAATATATGTTGATTCCCAACATATTTGGAGCCATCATGTGAGGTAAATATATGTTGATTCCCAACATATTTGGAGCCATCATGTGAGGTAAATATATGTTGATTCCCAACATATTTGGAGCCATCCTGTGAGGTAAATATATGTTGATTCCCAACATATTTGGAGCCATCATGTGAGGTAAATATATGTTGATTCCCAACATATTTGGAGCCATCATGTGAGGTAAATATATGTTGATTCCCAACATCTTTGGTGCCATCATGTGAGGTAAATATATGTTGATTCCCAACATCTTTGGAGCCATCATGTGAGGTAAATATATGTTGATTCCCAACATATTTGGAGCCATCATGTGAGGTAAATATATGTTGATTCCCAACATATTTGGAGCCATCATGTGAGGTAAATATATGTTGATTCCCAACATCTTTGGAGCCATCATGTGAGGTAAATACACTGCTCAAAAAAATAAAGGGAACACTAAAATAACACATCCCAGATCTGAATGAATGAAAAATTCTTATTAAATACTTTGTTCTTTACATAGTTGAATGTGCTGACAACAAAATCACACAAAAATTATCAATGTAAATCAAATTTATTAACCCATGGAGGTCTGGATTTGGAGTCACACTCAAAATTAAAGTGGAAAAACACACAACAGGCTGATCCAACTTTGATGTAATGTCCTTAAAACAAGTCAAAATGAGGCTCAGTAGTGTGTGTGGCCTCCACGTGCCTGTATGACCTCCCTACAACGCCTGGGCATGCTCCTGATGAGGTGGCGGATGGTCTCCTGAGGGATCTCCTCCCAGACCTGGACTAAAGCATCCGCCAACTCCTGGACAGTCTGTGGTGCAACGTGGCGTTGGTGGATGGAGCGAGACATGATGTCCCAGATGTGCTCAGTTGGATTCAGGTCTGGGGAACGGGCGGGCCAGTCCATAGCATCAATGCCTTCGTCTTGCAGGAACTGCTGACACACTCCAGCCACATGAGGTCTATCATTGTCTTGCATTAGAAGGAACCCAGGGCCAACCGCACCAGCATATGGTCTCACAATCTGTCTGAGGATCTCATCTCGGTACCTGATGGCAGTCAGGCTACCTCTGGCGAGCACATGGAGGGCTGTGCAGCCCCCCAAAGAAATGCCACCCCACACCATTACTGACCCACTGCCAAACCGGTCATGCTGGAGGATGTTGCAGGCAGCAGAACGTTCTCCGCGGCGTCTCCAGACTCTGTCACGTCTGTCACATGTGCTCAGTGTGAACCTGCTTTCATCTGTGAAGAGCACAGGGCGCCAGTGGCGAATTTGCCAATTGTGGTGTTCTCTGGCAAATGCCAAACGTCCTGCACGGTGTTGGGCTGTAAGCACAACCCCCACCTGTGGACGTCGGGCCCTCATACCACCCTCATGGAGTCTATTTCTGACCGTTTGAGCAGACACATGCACATTTGTGGCCTGCTGGAGGTCATTTTGCAGGGCTCTGGCAGTGCTCCTCCTGTTCCTCCTTGCACAAAGGCGGAGGTAGCGGTCCTGCTGCTGGGTTGTGGCCCTCCTACGGCCTCCTCCACGTCTCCTGATGTACTGGCCTGTCTCCTGGTAGCGCCTCCATGCTCTGGACACTACGCTGACAGACACAGCAAACCTTCTTGCCACAGCTCGCATTGATGTGCCATCCTGGATGAGCTGCACTACCTGAGCCACTTGTGTGGGTTGTAGACTCCGTCTCATGCTACCACTAGAGTGAAAGCACTGCCAGCATTCAAAAGTGACCAAAACATCAGCCAGAAAGCATAGGAACTGAGAAGTGGTCTGTGGTCACCACCTGCAGAACCACTCCTTTATTGGGGGTGTCTTGCTAATCGCCTATAATTTCCACCTGTTGTCTATTCCATTTGCACAACAGCATGTGAAATTGATTGTCAATCAGTGTTGCTTCTTAAGTGGACAGTTTGATTTCACAGAAGTGTGATTGACTTGGAGTTACATTGTGTTGTTTAAGTGTTCCCTTTATTTTTTTTGAGCAGTGTATATGTTGATTCCCAACATATTTGGAGCCATCATGTGAGGTAAATATATGTTGATTCCCAACAACACTGAGAGGATTGTGGGTGTGGCTCTTCATTGGTTCTGTCCTGAGTGAAATCAACAGTACAGTTGAAATCACTGCCAAGAATGATATGGTCCTGACTGTAGTTCCTAAGTTCAGACTGTATTTTTGTAAAAAGTCCCACTCTGTCAGAGCCCTGGTTGGGAGCATAAATATTAACAAAACACAATACTGAGCCGTCCATCTCTGCCCTGACAATCAGCAGCCGACCCTTAACCACCTTGCTAACAGAGAGAACGACTGCATTGGCAGTTAATCTGCAGTGACATTTGTGCCATGACTCAGGACGTGTGGACCCTCCCACCATAAACCCCAGTCTACCTCATCTGCCTGGTCACTATGAGTTTCCTGTAACAACAGCACATCTATCTTTTTTTGTGAAACAATCTCACTGACTAGGGCCCTTTTATGTTTATCTCTCCCAAGAATAGTGTATGAAAAAGAACACCATGTGATACATGATCATCTTACCTAACTTTAATCTTTTTAACTGTTTAACCTTTTACCAGTGTTGTGATATGTTTCTTGAGGCGAAAACGCTTCCTTTCATCCAATAGGTCCACACCAACAGATCTCCTCAGCACTCCCACTGATCTGATGAACTTTTCAGTGTCACTAAAATATTCATTAACTTTTACAGCTCTGTGAAAAGTTTGGTCTAGAAAAGTGTTTATTTCCTCTAAGGAATATAGATCTGTGTTCCTGTTGGACACCTCACTGACTGACACAGTATCTGACAGTGCAGTCCCATTCTGCATCCTCTCTTCCACCTGATGCCTGGCTGCTGAAAACAGCCTCCATAATCTGCTCAGTCACAGCCCCCCACAGCCTCACCTCCACCGCTGAAATTGTTGGAGGGGCCTACTCCGAAGTCTCCTCAGGCTGTGGTTTGTCAGCGCTGCTCAGGCTGACTGCAGCCTCACCTGGCTTGGAACCATCCAAAGAATCACAAACCGACTCAGCCATCGGGCCAGCCGACGGCCCCCCGGGAGCCACATCAGACCCGGTTGCAGAGCTGACCACAGACGTGGCGGCGGGCCCCGACAGCGGTGCCAGCGACCGCATCAAGCCGCTGTTTATGTGGACACACAAACTGTTTGTGCCCTACATCGCCACACTCAAAACATTTCATTTGGCCAGAGCTGGCTTAAGCCATGTAAGAAATTTCAACACCTCCAGTGTCCCTGCAGGTGAGTCCAAAAACATGAACACCTCCCTTCTCAGAGACTGCACATGCTTCAGTTTAGCATCTTTACAGCCCAAGCAAACCTGTGGAGCTCATGCTCTAACAGCTCATTTGGGATGAAAGGCGGAACACTGGGTGAGAGACAGGAGGAGAGACAGAGGAGAGACAGGAGGAGAAACAGAGGAGAGACAGAGGAGAGACGGAAGAGAGACAGGAGGAGAGACAGAGGAGAGACAGGAGGAGAGACAGGAGGAGAGACAGAGGAGAGACAGAAGAGAGACAGGAGGAGAGACAGAGGAGAGACAGATGAGAGACAGGAGGAGAGACAGAAGAGAGACAGGAGGAGAGACAGAGGAGAGACAGATGAGAGACAGGAGGAGAGACAGAGAGGAGACAGATGAGAGACAGAGGAGAGACAGATGAGAGACAGGAGGAGAGACAGAGGAGAGGCAGATGAGAGACAGGAGGAGAGACAGAGGAGAGACAGATGAGAGACAGGAGGAGAGACAGAGGAGAGACAGAAGAGAGACAGAGGAGAGACAGGAGGAGAGACAGAAGAGAGACAGGAGGAGAGACAGGAGGAGAGACAGGAGGAGAGACAGAGGAGAGACAGAAGAGAGACAGAGGAGAGACAGGAGGAGAGACAGGAGGAGAGACAGAGGAGAGACAGGAGGAGAGACAGGAGGAGAAACAGAGGAGAGACAGAGGAGAGACAGGAGGAGAGACAGGAGGAGAGACAGAGGAGAGACAGGAGGAGAGACAGAGGAGAGACAGGAGGAGAGACAGAAGAGAGACAGGAGGAGAGACAGAGGAGAGACAGAAGGAGAGACAGAGGAGAGACAGAGGAGAGACAGGAGGAGAGACAGAGGAGAGACAGGAGGAGAGACAGGAGGAGAAATAGAGGAGAGACAGAGGAGAGACGGAAGAGAGACAGGAGGAGAGACAGGAGGAGAGACAGGAGGAGAGACAGAGGAGAGACAGGAGGAGAGACAGAGGAGAGACAGAAGAGAGACAGAGGAGAGACAGAGGAGAGACAGGAGGAGAAACAGAGGAGAGACAGAGGAGAGACGGAAGAGAGACAGGAGGAGAGACAGGAGGAGAGACAGAAGAGAGACAGGAGGAGAGACAGGAGGAGAAACAGAGGAGAGACAGAGGAGAGACGGAAGAGAGACAGGAGGAGAGACAGGAGGAGAGACAGGAGGAGAGACAGAGGAGAGACAGGAGGAGAGACAGAGGAGAGACAGAAGAGAGACAGAGGAGAGACAGGAGGAGAGACAGAGGAGAGACAGAAGAGAGACAGAGGAGAGACAGGAGGAGAGACAGAGGAGAGACAGGAGGAGAGACAGGAGGAGAAACAGAGGAGAGACAGAGGAGAGACAGGAGGAGAGACAGGAGGAGAGACAGAGGAGAGACAGGAGGAGAGACAGAGGAGAGACAGAAGAGAGACAGAGGAGAGACAGGAGGAGAAACAGAGGAGAGACAGAGGAGAGACGGAAGAGAGACAGGAGGAGAGACAGAAGAGAGACAGGAGGAGAGACAGAGGAGAGACAGAAGAGAGACAGAGGAGAGACAGGAGGAGAGACAGAAGAGAGACAGGAGGAGAGACAGAGGAGAGACAGGAGGAGAGACAGGAGGAGAGACAGGAGGAGAGACAGAGGAGAGACAGGAGGAGAGACAGAAGAGAGACAGGAGGAGAGACAGAGGAGAGACAGGAGGAGAGACAGGAGGAGAGACAGGAGGAGAGACAGAGGAGAGACAGGAGGAGAGACAGAGGAGAGACAGAAGAGAGACAGAGGAGAGACAGGAGGAGAGACAGAAGAGAGACAGGAGGAGAGACAGGAGGAGAGACAGAGGAGAGACAGGAGGAGAGACAGGAGGAGAGACAGAGGAGAGACAGGAGGAGAGACAGAGGAGAAACAGAGGAGAGACAGAGGAGAGACGGAAGAGAGACAGGAGGAGAGACAGGAGGAGAGACAGAGGAGAGACAGGAGGAGAGACAGAGGAGAGACAGAACAGAGACAGGAGGAGAGACAGAGGAGAGACAGGAGGAGAGACAGAGGAGAGACAGGAGGAGAGACAGAGGAGAGACAGAAGAGAGACAGGAGGAGAGACAGAGGAGAGACAGAAGAGAGACAGGAGGAGAGACAGAGGAGAGACAGGAGGAGAGACAGAAGAGAGACAGAGAGGAGACAGGAGGAGAGACAGAGGAGAGACAGGAGGAGAGACAGAAGAGAGACAGAAGAGAGACAGAGAGGAGACAGGAGGAGAGACAGAGGAGAGACAGATGAGAGACAGGAGGAGAGACAGAAGAGAGACAGGAGGAGAGACAGAGGAGTGACAGATGAGAGACAGGAGGAGAGACAGAGAGGAGACAGGAGGAGAGACAGAGGAGAGACAGATGAGAGACAGGAGGAGAGACAGGTTTTTGGTTTTAAAAGTCCCTTTATTAAACCACTATTAAACACCTACTGCATTTGCTTCATGACAACAACAAACAATTATAACAGACAACTATAAATATTGAGCTCACCCACCTTCCAGTCTCTTTACATAACCATGACTTTACTTACTTGGTCAATCAAATTAGACCTACACTTGCACTTACTGTCAAAGATAACTTTAACGCAGTTCTCACTAAAGTAAAAAAAGATCTTACTAGTTGGTCTGTCCTAGAAGCTGGTCTCCGCGGTCGTATTTCAGTCATTAAAATGACTGTACTACCACAAATCAGTTTCTTATTCTCGATGCTCCCCCTTCCTCCCCCTGCAAATTTTTTAGGGATCTTGATTCTATGAGTAGAAATTTTATCTGGAACGGGAAACGTCCCAGGATCAGCTTCTCTACCCTTTGTCGCCCTTTACTGTCCCATTATTAATTCTCTCCGGGGATATGTAAATAAGATTGTTGGGACCATCACTGACAAATCTATTCCCACCTGCCCTGCTCTGCACAGTACAATCCCAACATACTGTTAACAATTCAAGAAAGAAGGATTATTCTGACTGCCTCTACTGCTGCTAATAATAATGATTAGGAACGGATTTGAACCTATAATTAACAAGAATAGTGTCTGATTATCCTTTTTTTTCAGATAGAAAGGTCCACTGCTATTATCAATGGGGCTAAAGCTGTAACTTTAAGTAACTGGTAGAAAACTATAGATATCATACAGGGGCTTCATTAACCCTAAAGCCTCACCTCTTTCTAATTTCTAATTTCTTGTTATGCAATTTTATTTGTCCAACACTATTTGCTATGCATGTGTATGTGTTTTATTCATATGTGAGATGGTCTGTAATCTAGGGCTGCAGTTAACAGTTGTTGTCATTGTCATTTGATCTGTCCATCACTTTCTCGATTGATCTACAGGATGTTGGAAAATGGTGAAAAATGCTGTTCAGTGTTTCCAATAGTCTAACCCAAGGATTTTCAGTTTGCTGTTGTTGAGAAGGGTAAAAACTTTTTTTTTACCCCCCTATCAATTTCACAAACCGATTAATCATTTATTAGATTGGTTGCCGATTGATTTAGTAGTCATTTATAAATCAGTCGGTCAATTAAATGTTGTTGCAACTCTACCATAATCAGTTTGGTTGTCTTCGGCATTGCTGTAAAATATATTTTTTCTTTCCTTCCTTTTTGTTAATGTGTCCCATGCTTCTATGTTTCATTTTTGTTTGTATGTCAACTCGTAAACATCATTATTTCGTCTAAATTTTTTCCTTTTTAATGAATTTTATTTTTTGTGTTCTTTTCTGTTTCCCTGAGCTGCGTTCACATGTTATTGTTTGCTCTATAAGTTTTATTTGTTTCAATTTAACAATAAATAATTGATAAAAAAAAAATGGCAACAACAAACAACAACATCAACACCAAGGGTGATTCAGAAGAGCACACAGAGCATAAGACTATTATGTTACCCTGCCCCCAAGCTTACTCCGGTCAGGAGGGATGCGTCCTCCAGACATCCAGGCCCCAAAAAGGGGAAATAAAGGGTTCACTTGAGGTACTTCAAATGCTTTTTAAGTCATTAACACATAAAAGGGTCCCCTCCTCCGCCCTGATGCAACGCGCCTTAATTAACAGCCCTGCTACGATCTTAAAACAATGCTTCTTTTCTCCAGCACATCCTGTCCCTTCCTGTCACCCCGGGGGATCACGCCCTCCCCTCTCTTACCAAATGTTTCTGTGTGAAAAAATTGAAATGTCTGGAAGTGAAATTATACATTTGTTTCCCTTTTGTTGGTTGCTTTTCTATGTCCTAAACTTGTACACGTGCATAATCATGTTTTCTATCTGCATGATACTTTGCTTTAACCCTGTAAAACAAAAGATTTGTAAGTTGCAAAATTCAATTTCAACTGTTAACACCTTGTCTAACATGGAGCCATACTGCCATCTTGTGGTGGAGTTAAGAAGACTTCCCGTAAGGAAGTCAACTTTATAGTTCGAATTAAGATATAATTGGGGATTATTAATCAACTTGTTTGCATTAATATTCAATTCAATTCAATTTTATTTATAAAGCCCAATATCACAAATCACAATTTGCCTCACAGGGCTTTACAGCATATGACATCCCCCTGTCCTTTGGACCCTCACAGCGGATAAGGAAAAACTCCGGTAGAAAGCTCAGGAGGAGCAACTGAGGAGGGATCCCTCTTCCAGGACGGACAGACGTGCAATAGATGTCGTACAGAACAGATCAACATGATAAATTAACAGTAATCCGTATATGACAAAAATGAGACAGAAAGAGAGAGAGACAGAGAGAGAGAGAGAGACAGAGAGAGATGTGCTTCTTCATTTTGTTTTTCATTATATATTGCAGCTATAGGTTAGTCTAGAGTCTGTATTTGAACTAATAATTGTATTTTGATTTAATGTTAATTTGTATTTTTAATTGAATGTTAAGAATCAATTTTGACCATAATGGGAAGAGTATGTGTCCATCGCGCGTAACCTATTAAAGTATACAACCTCGTATAAGAAAAGCATTAAGTTTCCTCCAAAATAACATGATGAGACTATTTTGCAACTAGAGAGAGGCTGCCTTATCAAATCGGCCCACTTTGGCCAGATAAATACGAGTGCACTCAGCACGGCTGGCTCTCTTGTTACTCTTGTTGCTCTCTTGTCACTTTCTGGCTTCTTGTATTTTCCGTCCTCTTGTAATTTCCACTTTTTGTATTGTTGCTCTTTTGTTGCGCTCTTCTTTACTTTAGTCTCTTGCTTTTATGTTTTCCGTATGCTCTTTCGTTTATACTTTATCTACTTGCTTCTGCGTAACTATTTTGTTCTCACGATCAAACTTATTTTAAACTCTTAGATTTTGCTTATCCAATTTTCTTTTATCTCCAGTGTTCAACATTTTTGTGCCTTAATAATAACTTTGACAACAATATCGAACGGCCAACAATATTGTTTTCACCATTATTTTAAGTGAGTAATCATAGCGAAGTAGACCAGCTCCTGCTGACCAACCTCTTCGCCCCAGATTCATCGGAACCAGCGGCTGCCAGCCACTCATCACCGGGGTTCTTGTGCCAAACCCCAAAGACTCTGCAGCGCAAGGGAAGCGACGCTTGGGGACAACTACAGGACACCGCAGACTCAACTGCTCCCACACTGCTGTGTGACAATCCGGGGCCCCAAGAGGAGCTTCGCCTTTGATCCCTGCTGCTAAAAAGTGGGCAAAGAACTTCCATAACTTGAGTGAGCTGTTGTGCAGTGAAGAGTGAGGTCGAGCAGGAGGCTTAGTTAATTATCCTGATTTTAATTTAGGTTTCATTAGGTGAATGGTTTGCACATCCCTGCATTCCCAATATATACTGCATATATATCTTAACATATTCTAAATAAATCCTCATTTATTTAGAATATGTTAAGTCGTTGTCTGTGTATATATCTTTTGGACAGGAGCTGAGATCACTGTATAGAGAATTCATAACCAAGATACTGAGATTGATTCATTATTGATAAGCGTGCTGATGAATTAATAAGTGGTTCATGGAGTTATTAATTTGATTAGTCACTTCCATCATTAGGAGGGTGGTGCCCCAAAATTTTATTACGAGTGCAAATATTCTCAAAAAGGTATTTTATTTTTCAGACAGGGGAAGCTGCACTCACAGTCTAGGAGGAGACAAAGAGGAGGAGTCAGATGTCCTCAGACGACCTCCATCTGATCTAATCTGAGAACAGCAGCAGCTTCATTAAAACTCCCTATTGGTGTTCACACTGATCTGTAATGTCATCAGTCTGAGACCAGGACCAGGACCAGGCCTGCATTCCAAATCGCATACTTCTACTATATACTTTTAGTATGTACTGCAGCTGCCCCTAAAAAGTATGTAGTGTAGTATGCAGTATGCATCCAGTATGCATGCTATTGGGACACACTACATCCGCCATCACATCGCTCCCTGAACTCTGACCCTTTTGCTCACTTCCGCCGCCGTCCCGTAGCGCCACATTTGAATATTTTGTTTTGTTGTACTTCGGAGATGCAGCAAATCTCCTCTCATCGAGCTCGCCAGAGTCGTGCATACCATCGGAGGTGCCGGAGAGCTCTGTTGTTGTTATGTCGTAATGTATGTTGTTGTTTCTAATAAACTGATGTGTTCATGTAAACAGTCCCAAGCCTGTTATTAGTGACCTGTCTATTGAACTAGTCACCAGTAAGCATATTAACCCCCTTCACACACAGCTCTCTGTTGCTGGCAGATGTTTGTTGTTAAATATATTCACAGCTATGCAGCTGCTGGCACAATATTCTGTCTGCAAGTGAAGCAGCCTTACATTCACATTACTTTTATTTGTTGTGTAACATACTTGCACATTCTTAGTACATTATTTAGTACGTATTTGACTTTTACTCTTTATATATTTACTAGTCTATACTGCTCATACCTGGCCCATAGTGTATTCATATTTAGTCATATTCATTCATTATTTATACCACACTTACACCACTGCCTATACTGGTAGAATCTTCTATATTGTAGTCATAGTTGAACCCTAACATTGATTATACTATAATCACAATAAAGTTGAATGTTGTAACCGTGTTCCTGCAAAATGTATGATATGTGATGGAATATAATCAGATCATTGCAGTCCTAATGTGAAGTGTCTTAGTATCTCAAATTAAATAAACCATGTATGAAAGGAAGTGTGGGCGTTGGTTGTACACGCAACTCAGTCAGTGTGATGTAACTTCCGCTGTGCAAAGGATTGTGGGTCAGAATGGCCAAAGAAGCATGCTGACATGCATACTGCGAAATATGACCGGATGTAATAGAACATCCTGGTACTTTTGGCCTACTACATCTGACATACTATGTATTGGGACACACTAATTATTTTTCTGGCATACTAAATAGTATGGTAGTATGGGTATTGGAATGCAGGGCAGGACCTGAATCTACTCCAGCCATCAAGTACACCCACAGTACTGATACTGTTCACATACTCTATCAGGTAAACCATCATCATCATCATCAGCTACAGACCTGAGTCCACTGAACCCAGTCCAAATATATTCAATGTTCAAATGAACCCAGTCCAAATATATTCAATGTTCAAATGAACCCAGTCCAAATATATTCAATGCTAAAAATGAACCCAGTCCAAATATATTCAATGCTAAAAATGAACCCAGTCCAAATATATTTAATATTCAAAAGAACCCAGTTCAAATATATTTAATGTTCAAATGAACCTAGTCCAAATATATCCAATGTTCAAATGAACCCAGTTCAAATATATTTAATGTTCAAATGAACCCAGTCCAAATACATTCAATGTTCAAATGAACCCAGTCCAAATATATTCAATGCTAAAAATGAACCCAGTCCAAATATATTCAATGTTCAAATCAACCTAGTCCAAATATATTCAATGTTCAAATGAACCCAGTCCAAATATATTTAATGTTCAAATGAACCCAGTCTAAATATATCCAATGTTCAAATGAACCCAGTCCAAATATATTTAATGTTCAAATGAACCCAGTCTAAATATATTCAATGTTCAAATGAACCCAGTCCAAATATATTTAATGTTCAAATGAACCCAGTCCAAATATATTCAATGTTCAAATGAACCCAGTCCAAATATATTCAATGTTCAAATGAACCCAGTCCAAATATATTTAATGTTCAAATGAACCCAGTCCAAATATATTCAATGTTCAAATGAACCCAGTCCAAATATATTCAATGCTAAAAATGAACCCAGTCCAAATATATTTAATGTTCAAATGAACCCAGTCCAAATACATTCAATGTTCAAATGAACCCAGTCCAAATATATTCAATGCTAAAAATGAACCCAGTCCAAATATATTCAATGTTCAAATCAACCTAGTCCAAATATATTCAATGTTCAAATGAACCCAGTCCAAATATATTTAATGTTCAAATGAACCCAGTCTAAATATATTCAATGTTCAAATGAACCCAGTCCAAATATATTTAATGTTCAAATGAACCCAGTCTAAATATATTCAATGTTCAAATGAACCCAGTCCAAATATATTTAATGTTCAAATGAACCCAGTCCAAATATATTCAATGTTCAAATGAACCCAGTCCAAATATATTCAATGTTCAAATGAACCCAGTCCAAATATATTTAATGTTCAAATGAACCCAGTCCAAATATATTCAATGTTCAATTGAACCCAGTCCAAATATATTTAATGTTCATATACTTTATTGTTTACTTGTAACTAATATAAATTATATATATATAAATGTATTCTGATTTTGATATAACATGTTCCACTAAAGTTGAGACAGGAGCAAGAAAAGACTCAGAAACACCTCATAAAACCTGGAACATTCCAACAGAGAACAGACATATGTGTGTATATATATATATATATATATATATATATATATATATATATATATATATATATATATATATAACTCTAAAAAGAGGAGAACAGTCTTGGAGATCTGTATATTTATTATATAGCTCTAAGTCAGAGAGCTCACTGCAGACAGACAGATGTTTGTTTGTTTGTGTTGGTCCTTTGTGTGACAGAGAACAAAGGACCAACACAGTCAGCTGATGTCAGACACAAACAGTCTTCGTTCATCCATAGGCTCTGAGACTCTTTGTTCCTTTAACTGATCTAGGTCCAGACCAGCAGCAGGCTGAGACAGGAATCAGACCTGTGATGCTGTTTATGTTTACTGATAATGTTTATGTTAATATTTATGTTTACTGATGACATTTATCTTAACTGATGATGTTTATGTTAACTGGGCCCTATTTCAGGAAGCAGGCTCAACAAACACCGAGCCTAATCCTGATCTCTGGGTTGACTGAGCCTGAGCTGAGAGACAGAACAGCTGATCAGAATCAGTTCAATCAACTCTGAGTATGTTCAGCCTGAAAGAGGTGCGTTCATGGCGAGCACCATCAGACATCATCAGCAGAGCGCAGATAACGTGATATTCAGTGGCAGAAAGCCGCTTGTTTCATCCCAGCTGAGTCGCAGATTTTAATGACCGTGAAATGAAAACAAAACCTAAACTAACACGTCAGCTGCAGCTAAACAGCGTGAGGTGTGATGGGAACAGACTGCAGAGTGTGTTATAGGTAACGTGAAGTGATGTGATGTGTTAATGTGTCTAATATACAGACAATACAGAAACATTACACACAGTTCATATATGTTAATATAACTTATTCAGCTGTGATGTGATGGAGCCCAAACACACTGGGCAGTGACTCAACATCAAACACACAGATATTAAACACACTGGTAAAAGTTTTGTTTCTACTGACTTCATTCTGTCAATATTAGGCTGAGGTTCATTTAACTGCTGTGAAATGACTTCATGTAATCTCCTTATTCTCACATGGAGCTATTATGGGATGTTGAGTCCCATCAATGAGCCAGTTACACTGCAGAGTCTTTGAATATATGAAACGTATTCATGAGTCACTGCATCATGTATCCACATAGATTCATTTCTCATTAACACTGACAAACCTGCACTTCTTTGGAATTCCTCTTTTTAAAGATTATTTTCAGGGCTTTTGTTTCCTTTAATGGCAAAACAGCGTAATGTTGAGGGAGAGAGGGAACGACACGCAGCGAGCGGCTGAGGCTGGGTTTGAACCCGAAGGGTCCAAAGTCTTTTCAGAGCCAGAGACACTTTTGTTACGGGCCGACAAACCGCTGTCTCTCTGATGTGTTCAGTGTCTCTAATGTTATAAAGAAAAGAATCAAAGGACAATGCATAAAATGTGCTGTGATGATAATGTAAATCCAGGATGTGTAATATGTGATATATGTGGGTGGAACAGATTGTTAGATAAATGATAGAGTGTGAGGTCAAATAGTATCTTTCATATAGACACTCCTCCAGGGAGACATCCAAACAGGCTCTAATCACCTTCTCCTTACACAACAGCCTCTGAATAAACTGGGCCTCAACCTCCACCACTTCATTCACTAAAGGACACGCCATGTTTCTACTTCCTGCTACATGCTCAGCCTCAGGCTGAGATGAAGCAAACCTGTGACTCAGCAGGTTAGCTTCACAGAGTATGTTGTCATAGTAACTGACTCAGGGTTACACTGAACTCGTTTCATCTCAGGCTGAACAAACTCAGAGTTTGAACTAATCCTGGGGGGTATTGCAGAAAACGGGTTTAGTGAAAACTCTGAGCGTGTTAACCCTGAGATGAGGGAAACTCCGAGCGTGTTAACCCCGAGATGAGGGAAACTCCGAGCGTGTTAACCCCGAGATGAGGGAAACTCCGAGCGTGTTAACCCCGAGATGAGGGAAACTCCGAGGGTGTTAACCCCGAGATGAGGGAAACTCCGAGCGTGTTAACCCCGAGATGAGGGAAACTCCGAGCGTGTTAACCCCGAGATGAGGGAAACTCTGAGTATGTTAACCCCGAGATGAGGGAAACTCCGAGGGTGTTAACCCCGAGATGAGGGAAACTCCGAGGGTGTTAACCCTGAGATGAGAGAAACTCTGAGTGTGTTAACCCTGAGATGAGAGAAACTCTGAGTGTGTTAACCCTGAGATGAGGGAAACTCTGAGTATGTTAACCCCGAGATGAGGGAAACTCTGAGGGTGTTAACCCCGAGATGAGAGAAACTCTGAGTGTGTCAACCCTGAGATGAGGGAAACTCTGAGTATGTTAACCCCGAGATGAGGGAAACTCCGAGGGTGTTAACCCCGAGATGAGGGAAACTCTGAGTGTGTTAACCCCGAGATGAGGGAAACTCCGCGCGTGTTAACCCCGAGATGAGGGAAACTCTGAGTGTGTTAACCCCGAGATGAGGGAAACTCTGAGTGTGTTAACCCTGAGATGAGGGAAACTCTGAGGGTGTTAACCCTGAGATGAGGGAAACTCTGAGTGTGTTAACCCCGAGATGAGGGAAACTCTGAGGGTGTTAACCCTGAGATGAGGGAAACTCTGGGTTTTCAGTTCCAGACAGAGAGGTAAGTCAAACTCTGAGTCAATCACCATGGTAACTGACTCTGTGAACCTAACCTGCTCGCTGGCAGGTTTTCTATAAGAAACCCTGAGTTCACCCTGTCTCCTCCCTACTGCCGAGCCTGAAGCAAGCTGGCAGACACACATTGTTCGTATGTAGGAAGAATTAATTCACAATGCTTTACGCTGGGAGAGGATCTTCAGACCCCGTTTAGATGTGCTGTCTTTCCCCAATTAATATCTGTTTGAACCGTACCGTTTTTCATTAGACTCAATCATTTACTGGCCACCTTAAACTGACAGGACAGCCAAGCGTGAAAGGGGAGAGAGACAGAGGGAGTGACATGCAGCAAGGTGCCACAGGCCGGAGTCAAACCCGGGCCACTGCGGCAAAAGCCATATATATGTGGCGCCTGCTCTATTGGCGCTAAGCCACCAACATCCCATCAAAGCTGATTCTGCTTGCTAAATTTCCCATGCTGCCTCTCTCTCCTTGGCAGCTTTAGCACTGTTACTTTGTTTATGAAATATATGCTCATATTCGCTGTAGGCACCTCCAGTTCCACATTCTCATTCCTGAATGTTTGTGGCCGGTTGGTTAGAAAGTCCCATATCCACAGGCAGATGTTATAAGGGAGGCCCAAGTTGGTCATCTTGTGGAACAGTCTGCAAGGAAGAATAGTGTTAAATGCAGAACTGTAATCCACAAATATCAGCTGTGCATATGTCCCATGCTGTTCAAGGTGGGTCAGTACAGTGTGAAGGTGAAATGGCATCATCTGTTGATCTATTTGCTGTATATGCATATTGCTGGGGGTCCAGAGTAGGAGGGAGAGCAGCCTTCATGTTCTTCAGTACTAGTCTCTCCAAACACATCATAATAATTGGTGTTAGTGCCACTGGCCTGTAATCATTGAGCCCAGTTATTACACTCTGCTTTGGTATTGGCACTATTTCAGATGTTTTCAGACAGGTGGGAACAGAGCACTGTACAAGCGATGTGAAGATATCTGTGAATATTCCAGCAAGCTCCACAGCACAGTCTCTGAGAACCCATCCTGGGATCCCATCTGGCCAGCTGCTTTGTGCATGTTGATATTACGAAGTGTGCGTGCTACCTCAGTGGTCTGCAAAGAGAGTGTCTGGTTACCTGAAGCTGTAGCTGAGGTGGTAACAGTCCCTGCTCCCTCCCTGTCTTGACAGCCGAAGAACCAGTTGAACTGCTCTGCCAGCGCGGCACTGTGACCAGTGGTTGTTTTTGTGTCTGTGTTCTGATTTATGATATGGCGTATGCCTTGCCAAGCTCTCAATTTTTTCTCTTGTAGGCTGCCTTTGTCACAGTTCCTGTCTCTCATTCCCCTCCTGTCACTCTGCTGCAGTGATTTTCCACTCTCCCTCCCTCTGCTCCACTCTACCTGCCAGCCACACCCACCTTATCAGCCCAACTCTGCTCACCTGCCTACACAGCTGCAGCTCATCATAATCAGCCCTGCATATAAGCCTCTCCAGCACTCTCACTAGTTGCCAGATTGTTCTTCAGCGTCATGCGAGACTTTCCAGCATTCATCTCCTGTCTGACCTCCCGCTGCCGACTCTGCCTGTTCCCGACCTGCTCTCCTCGTCTGCTTCCCGGTAAACTTACCTGCCTTCTGTCCCTGACCTCGTGCTCTGCCTCAGCGTTTCTGGTATCTGACGGCTTGACTGGTAACGACTCCTTCGCCCGGCCTCGTTTATCCTCCTGCCTGCTCCCCATCGGTGCCTCTGCCTTCGCGGACTGCTCATCTGGCTACGACCCCCCCGCCTGCCTCCGACCACTCCTCTGCTCTCTCCCCATCGACACCTCAGCACGTGCAGCTGGCTCTTCGGGCCACGGAGCTTCCTCCTCATCGTCATCGGCTGAAGTAAGCTATTTCTCTTCCCCTCACACCAAGAGAGAACTGAACTGTTTGGAGCCGGGGGCTAAGGAGCTTCCCCTTGGCTCCACGGCCGACTCCGGCCGCGTCTCTTTCCCTCGTCTGAGCCCCAGAGACTGTGTGAGGGCTTTCAGCCTGAAGAACAAACTTTATTCTGTGTGTATTCTACCTGCTCCGTACCGTGTTTGCTGTGGTGAAAATAAAGGTCATTACCAACTGTTCCTGAGCGCCTGTGTACTGCATTTGGGTCCATACCACACCCCTTTCAGCCTTGGCATTTCTGAAGTTGCTCTTCCTGAGGTTTCTACCTTTTTTTTTTTTTTTTTTTTTTTTTTTCCCGGTAAAGGGTTTTTTTGGGGGAGTTTTTCCTTATCCGCTGTGAGGGTCTAAAGGACAGAGGGATGTCGTATGCTGTAAAGCCCTGTGAGGCAAATTGTATTTGTGATATTGGGCTTTATAAATAAAATTGATTTGATTGATACCCCTCCTCAGTTCTGCCCTGGCAGCGCTGTGCTGTTGTTTGTCCCCAGACCTGTAGGCCACGTTGCGAGCCTTCAGCAGGAGTGGGACCTCTCTGGTCATCCATGGCTTGTTATTAGGAAAGACAAATTTTCCTGAACACATTGTGAGGGGGGCGTGGCTCCCTGATGACCTGTCCTTTAATGTCTTGTTACATTTTCTTTGAATGAATATTAAATGAGACGTAGAATAACATGATGCTGATGAGATGTCCGTCACATGATGTGTTTACAGACCATGGGAAATTAGACATGTACTGTGCTTACAGTGTCGGTGCTGTGATAAATGTGTCAAAGCCCCGCCCACATCAAAAACATTTGGAAGGAAAATCTGAAAGCCCCGCCCCTAAACCAAAATAAAAACATGAGTCCCTCCCCCACTGATAAAAACTGCCCTCAGTTGTGTGTGTGTGTTAGAAAAACCTTGTGGGTTTACTGTAAGAAAAAAGAACACGATGGCTTGAGTCGCAAAAACATGACTTGAGGTGCTTTTATTAACAAAAATAGTGAGAAAACAAAATCGAGGACGTCCACAGCAAAACAGAAAATCCCCCCCAAAAAGTATACTTTTTCAGAAACACAGACCTGTCCAATCGACAGCCACCCTCAGACTCACTCGAGAGCCTGTGGCTAGCCTCGAGTCACCAGGTCTATTCACTCTGAACTTTGTCTGGATTCTGGTTCCGGAAACCCAAACTACCTGTGGCAGAGAGGCCACAGGCCTTAGTTAGTATAACTACTTAGCCCCTCCCCCTAGACAATCAGCTCCTGATGAAATCAATTATCTTCACTGTTAAACAATCTGCACCTTTGCTGAGAGTTTCTACCTTAAACAAAAATAACTCAGCACAGACATCAACACAAATCAACTCCAATACCTGAAAAAACCCATAACTTATCAATGAGGTAAAATAACCTGTTAGCCAATGACACATGGTATCTTTCACAATCAGCACACCTGCCTGTGCCAGCTGTAGCCTGTATACCAGACAGCATCATACCTCAGCTCTGTTTGAAACCCCGGGACTGTGAAGGAGAAGAACAGCAGATCATGAGGACACTTTGGCAAAACACTTAGTCTTTGTGAGATGAGTATGAATAAAGTGAACTAAATAAACTAAACTGTAATGTGTGTTTTATTTCCTCAGCATTGTATTGTATTGCGGTGTATATAGAATTGCGGCTGTGGCTTTATTGTGGTGTGTGCACTCACCAACATTGACAGGGTTAATAATGTGTCCATCTGAGGTTATAACACACAACAAGGTGTCCATCTGAGGTTATAACACACAACAAGGTGTCCATCTGAGGTTATAACACACAACAAGGCGTCCATCTGAGGAATAACACACGACATGGTGTCCATCTGAGGAATAACACACAACATGGTGTCCATCTGAGGTTATAACACACAACAAGGTGTCCATCTGAGGAATAACACACAACAAGGCATCCATCTGAGGTTATAACACACAACATGGTGTCCATCTGAGGAATAACACACAACATGGTGTCCATCTGAGGTAATAACACACAACAAGGTGTCCATCTGAGGAATAACACACAACATGGTGTCCATCTGAGGTTATAACACACAACATGGTGTCCATCTGAGGAATAACACACAACATGGTGTCCATCTGAGGTTATAACACACAACATGGCGTCCATCTGAGGAATAACACACAACATGGTGTCCATCTGAGGAATAACACACAACATGGTGTCCATCTGAGGTTATAACACACAACAAGGTGTCCATCTGAGGAATAACACACAACACGGCGTCCATCTGAGGAATAACACACAACAAGGCGTCCATCTGAGGTTATAACACACAACAAGGCGTCCATCTGAGGTTATAACACACAACAAGGCGTCCATCTGAGGAATAACACACAACATGGTGTCCATCTGAGGAATAACACACAACATGTTGTCCATCTGAGGTTATAACACACAACAAGGCGTCCATCTGAGGAATAACACACAACATGGTGTCCATCTGAGGAATAACACACAACATGGTGTCCATCTGAGGTTATAACACACAACAAGGCGTCCATCTAAGGAATAACACACAACACGGCGTCCATCTGAGGAATAACACACAACAAGGCGTCCATCTGAGGTTATAACACACAACAAGGTGTCCATCTGAGGTTATAACACACAACATGGTGTCCATCTGAGGAATAACACACAACATGGTGTCCATCTGAGGAATAACACACAACATGGTGTCCATCTGAGGAATAACACACAACATGGTGTCCATCTGAGGAATAACACACAACAAAGCGTCCATCTGAGGAATAACACACAACATGGTGTCCATCTGAGGTTTTAACATACAACAAGGTGTCCATCTGAGGAATAACACACAACATGGTGTCCATCTGAGGAATAACACACAACAAGGCGTCCATCTGAGGAATAACACACAACAAGGCGTCCATCTGAGGAATAACACACAAGGCGTCCATCTGAGGAATAACACACAACAAGGCGTCCATCTGAGGTTATAACACACAACAAGGCGTCCATCTGAGGAATAACACACAACATGGTGTCCATCTGAGGAATAACACACAACAAGGTGTCCATCTGAGGAATAACACACAACATGGTGTCCATCTGAGGTTATAACACACAACATGGTGTCCATCTGAGGAATAACACACAACATGGTGTCCATCTGAGGAATAACACACAACAAGGCGTCCATCTGAGGAATAACACACAACACGGCGTCCATCTGAGGAATAACACACAACAAGGCGTCCATCTGAGGAATAACACACAACATGGTGTCCATCTGAGGTTATAACACACAACATGGTGTCCATCTGAGGAATAACACACAACGTGGCGTCCATCTGAGGAATAACACACAACATGGTGTCCATCTGAGGAATAACACACAACATGGTGTCCATCTGAGGAATAACACACAACAAGGTGTCCATCTGAGGTTATAACACACAACAAAGTGTCCATCTGAGGTTAAAACACACAACAAGGTGTCCATCTAAGGAATAACACACAACAAAGCGTCCATCTGAGGAATAACACACAACATGGTGTCCATCTGAGGTTATAACACACAACATGGTGTCCATCTGAGGAATAACACACAACATGGTGTCCATCTGAGGAATAACACACAACATGGTGTCCATCTGAGGAATAACACACAACAAGGCGTCCATCTGAGGTTTTAACATACAACAAGGTGTCCATCTGAGGAATAACACACAACATGGTGTCCATCTGAGGAATAACACACAACAAGGCGTCCATCTGAGGAATAACACACAACAAGGCGTCCATCTGAGGAATAACACACAACAAGGCGTCCATCTGAGGAATAACACACAACAAGGCGTCCATCTGAGGTTATAACACACAACAAGGCGTCCATCTGAGGAATAACACACAACATGGTGTCCATCTGAGGTTATAACACACAACAAGGTGTCCATCTGAGGAATAACACACAACATGGTGTCCATCTGAGGTTATAACACACAACATGGTGTCCATCTGAGGAATAACACACAACATGGTGTCCATCTGAGGAATAACACACAACAAGGCGTCCATCTGAGGAATAACACACAACATGGTGTCCATCTGAGGTTATAACACACAACATGGTGTCCATCTGAGGAATAACACACAACGTGGCGTCCATCTGAGGAATAACACACAACATGGTGTCCATCTGAGGAATAACACACAACATGGTGTCCATCTGAGGAATAACACACAACAAGGTGTCCATCTGAGGTTATAACACACAACAAGGTGTCCATCTGAGGAATAACACACAACATGGTGTCCATCTGAGGTTATAACACACAACATGGTGTCCATCTGAGGAATAACACACAACATGGTGTCCATCTGAGGAATAACACACAACAAGGCGTCCATCTGAGGAATAACACACAACATGGTGTCCATCTGAGGTTATAACACACAACATGGTGTCCATCTGAGGAATAACACACAACAAGGTGTCCATCTGAGGAATAACACACAACAAGGCGTCCATCTGAGGAATAACACACAACATGGTGTCCATCTGAGGTTATAACACACAACATGGTGTCCATCTGAGGAATAACACACAACAAGGTGTCCATCTGAGGAATAACACACAACAAGGCGTCCATCTGAGGTTATAACACACAACATGGTGTCCATCTGAGGAATAACACACAACATGGTGTCCATCTGAGGAATAACACACAACGTGGCGTCCATCTGAGGAATAACACACAACATGGTGTCCATCTGAGGAATAACACACAACATGGTGTCCATCTGAGGAATAACACACAACAAGGTGTCCATCTGAGGTTATAACACACAACAAAGTGTCCATCTGAGGTTAAAACACACAACAAGGTGTCCATCTAAGGAATAACACACAACAAAGCGTCCATCTGAGGAATAACACACAACATGGTGTCCATCTGAGGTTATAACACACAACATGGTGTCCATCTGAGGAATAACACACAACATGGTGTCCATCTGAGGAATAACACACAACATGGTGTCCATCTGAGGAATAACACACAACAAGGCGTCCATCTGAGGTTTTAACATACAACAAGGTGTCCATCTGAGGAATAACACACAACATGGTGTCCATCTGAGGAATAACACACAACAAGGCGTCCATCTGAGGAATAACACACAACAAGGCGTCCATCTGAGGAATAACACACAACAAGGCGTCCATCTGACGTTATAACACACAACAAGGCGTCCATCTGAGGAATAACACACAACATGGTGTCCATCTGAGGTTATAACACACAACAAGGTGTCCATCTGAGGAATAACACACAACATGGTGTCCATCTGAGGTTATAACACACAACATGGTGTCCATCTGAGGAATAACACACAACATGGTGTCCATCTGAGGTTATAACACACAACAAGGTGTCCATCTGAGGAATAACACACAACATGGTGTCCATCTGAGGTTATAACACACAACATGGTGTCCATCTGAGGAATAACACACAACATGGTGTCCATCTGAGGAATAACACACAACAAGGCGTCCATCTGAGGAATAACACACAACACGGCGTCCATCTGAGGAATAACACACAACAAGGCGTCCATCTGAGGAATAACACACAACATGGTGTCCATCTGAGGAATAACACACAACAAGGCGTCCATCTGAGGAATAACACACAACACGGCGTCCATCTGAGGAATAACACACAACAAGGCGTCCATCTGAGGAATAACACACAACATGGTGTCCATCTGAGGTTATAACACACAACATGGTGTCCATCTGAGGAATAACACACAACGTGGCGTCCATCTGAGGAATAACACACAACATGGTGTCCATCTGAGGAATAACACACAACATGGTGTCCATCTGAGGAATAACACACAACAAGGTGTCCATCTGAGGTTATAACACACAACAAAGTGTCCATCTGAGGTTAAAACACACAACAAGGTGTCCATCTAAGGAATAACACACAACAAAGCGTCCATCTGAGGAATAACACACAACATGGTGTCCATCTGAGGTTATAACACACAACATGGTGTCCATCTGAGGAATAACACACAACATGGTGTCCATCTGAGGAATAACACACAACATGGTGTCCATCTGAGGAATAACACACAACAAGGCGTCCATCTGAGGTTTTAACATACAACAAGGTGTCCATCTGAGGAATAACACACAACATGGTGTCCATCTGAGGAATAACACACAACAAGGCGTCCATCTGAGGAATAACACACAACAAGGCGTCCATCTGAGGAATAACACACAACAAGGCGTCCATCTGAGGAATAACACACAACAAGGCGTCCATCTGACGTTATAACACACAACAAGGCGTCCATCTGAGGAATAACACACAACATGGTGTCCATCTGAGGTTATAACACACAACAAGGTGTCCATCTGAGGAATAACACACAACATGGTGTCCATCTGAGGTTATAACACACAACATGGTGTCCATCTGAGGAATAACACACAACATGGTGTCCATCTGAGGAATAACACACAACAAGGCGTCCATCTGAGGAATAACACACAACACGGCGTCCATCTGAGGAATAACACACAACAAGGCGTCCATCTGAGGAATAACACACAACATGGTGTCCATCTGAGGTTATAACACACAACATGGTGTCCATCTGAGGAATAACACACAACGTGGCGTCCATCTGAGGAATAACACACAACATGGTGTCCATCTGAGGAATAACACACAACATGGTGTCCATCTGAGGAATAACACACAACAAGGCGTCCATCTGAGGAATAACACACAACACGGCGTCCATCTGAGGAATAACACACAACAAGGCGTCCATCTGAGGAATAACACACAACATGGTGTCCATCTGAGGTTATAACACACAACATGGTGTCCATCTGAGGAATAACACACAACGTGGCGTCCATCTGAGGAATAACACACAACATGGTGTCCATCTGAGGAATAACACACAACATGGTGTCCATCTGAGGTTATAACACACAACATGGTGTCCATCTGAGGAATAACACACAACGTGGCGTCCATCTGAGGAATAACACACAACATGAAGAACCAGGAAACAGATTAATCTTACCTTAAACACTTTCAATGAGCATGTTTACATGCGCACAATAATCAGATAACTGGGAATAATCAGGTAATGGTAATAATCCAATTTGACACATTTACTTGCACTTCAATAATGTGAAGAAAAACCTGGTTTACATGATTCAGTCCTTCAGTTGGATTTCTCCCCAAGTACATGACGTAAAACTCAAACTTCCTGTTTGAGTAGGTACTCATATCCTTGAAAAACCTTGAAGAGTAGGCTACACAAGTTATATATTTGCAAATTAAAGCACTCATCATGCTGACAGCTTATATTCTTACAGTACTGTTTGTATTTATCATTAACAAATACATGTGAGAGCATTCTAATGTGTACTTTATCAATGTGGAGCCAATTTTACATACTTTGGGTAGATTCGTAGTAAAAGTACTGCAAAGTTTATATACAAGTGTATTGTATATAAACTTGTCACACAAAGTGCATAACATATAAGTAAGATCAAATAAAAGTGACAATTTAAACACTGAGAATATAAAAATATATTATTTTATGTAAAATCTTTAATATTTAGATTTAACATTTAGATTTAGATTTAGATTTAGATTTAGCATTTAGATTTAGATTTAGCATTTAGATTTAATATTTAGATTTAACTATTTAATATATTTCTAAGTTAACAAATATTGCTGTAAATGTGGTAAAAGGTGACGTTAAAAAATTCACAACACTTTTTTAAACATTGTTTGAAGCTAAATGTGGCAAAAAGTTGATGTTATTTTCAGCATGAGACACTTTACAAACGGCACCCCATAAGTAGAAAGTACAATATTTCCCTCTTAAATGTAGTGGAGTGGGAGTATAAAACAGCAAAACCCAAAAGAAACCAGATTAAAGGGTATACATGCACCGAATAATCTGACTACTGGGGGAAAAGCTAGATGTGTTTATCTGATTTCTCATAATCAGATAATGGCTTTTATCTGACAAATCCTATCGGATTATGCTGTTTACATGACCACTTCAATAATCAGGTAACTCCAGAAATCAGATAATGATCGGTTTATTAGCGTGCATGTAAACTCGCTCATTGATGACAGGTTTTGAGGAGCGTCTGTTGGTGGGCGTGTCCGAGCTGTCAGCCAATCAGTAGTGACTTTATAGTTGCTGTTTACTTGTTGTACAGTTTCTGTTGTTTATGCTGCTTTTTCTTCATCATGTGTAAACATGTGTTTCCCATGGTCCCACCGACGCCTCTCTGACCTGAATCAAACCCACCAGACTAAACGCCGCTGCGTCTCTGTGACACAGTTTGAGTCTGATTTCATCTTCATTAATAACCTGCTGTCACGGAGGGGGCGGAGTCAGAGTGGGAGGAGTCTCACCTGTGTCAGCAGGTCAGGAGGATCCTGATCCACCTGAACCAGTCCTGTTCATTCCTGGTCCTCCTACAGAGGGACTGGGACCAGTACGAGCCATCCTCACAGAGCTCACCTGTCCTACAGAGACCTTTCACTGTGATCAAACACACCTGTGCAGTGATGACGCTGCTGATGCGTCACACCTGTCAGGTGGAGGGAAACAGGAAGTGCTCATTAACATCAAAATCTGATCATAGCTCTTCAGTTTGATTCGTGCTCTTATTGTGAAGGCCGGACCGGAAACACAGTGTCTTCTGGTGTTGGATTTGACTGTCTCTCAGTCTCAGTGTGAGTGAGGAGGACCGGACGGAGCAGACCGGAGCACGGAGCTGCTGCTGCTTGCTGACAGACAGCCGCTGAGCGCCGCGGAGCTCCGGAGCAGAGAGCCGGAGGTGCTGCAGGACCGGGTTCTCCTGTGATCCGGATCCGTCCCCGGGGCCAGAGGACACTTCACAGAGTCCGTGTTTGAGTTCTGCCAACTTGTGGAATTAAAGGAGGAGACAGGGAGCAGGAACCAGGATCGGGACCAGGACCGAGTCTGGAGTAATGTCCGTGCTCCGTGTGCCGTGATCCGGATCGTGGGACCATGGTGGGGGACATGGAGGGAAAGGACAAGCCGAGACCGAGTCCGGATTATCTGATGCAACTGATGAACGACAAGAAGCTGATGAACAGTTTACCGAACTTCACCGGGATCTTCCAGCACCTGGAGAGACTGCTGGACCAGGGTGAGACACCTGTCTGTCTGTCTCCCTGTCTGTCTGTCCCTTTGTCTGTCCCTGTCTGTCTCACTGTCCGCCCGTCTGTCTGATCTCTCATGGTAGAAGGCAAATCAACACTAAAAGCACTTTGCCGATCGACCAAATCGATCAGTTGATTAATCAGTAATAATAATAATGAAAAAAATATGGAATTATTTGATTTGATTTATTCAAACAATAAAAACAATCTGGTAAAATATTATTTTTTCTTCACAGTAAATTTACATAAATTAATGATATTAATATGAATATTTGTGATGTCACATTGTTTCAGTGTTTCTGACATTTTATTAAATCAATAATTAACAGAGAAAATAATCAGTAGAATAAATGATGATAATAGATCACTGTATTAAAAATATTTATTCTGCAGAATGTTTAAAGTATGGATATTTTCAGTGTTGATTAACTTTATTATTTTATTCATAATTGATTAATCTGTCATTTCTTAAATGTCAAAGAATGAAAAAAACAGCACCTTTTTCTTTGACAGAATATTTGATTATTTTCTGTCAGTCTGATGATTTCTGATCAGTGTGAGCAGCAAGTTTATTAATTCACTAATTTTAAATCAATAAAGATTTCATCTGTTAAAACTTTAATTTTGTAAAAACATTTATATGTCGAAGTTAATACTTTTATTTTTCAGAGGAATGTTTGTGATCAGTTTCTCTGAGGTGAAAAAGTTTAAAGTTTAAATTCAACGTCTTTATAAATAATATATTTATATTTACAGAACTCCTCTGTAACTTCACTGAGAACCAAAACTTTTATTTTATCTCTGAAACATTTAATACAAATATAAATTAATCTGTGAAACCTTGTTAAAACCAGACACAAGCCCATCTGATGTTTTATTTGATTAGTTTTTTCTTAATTCACAAAATAATTAAAACCAAAAATCATTAAACTCTGAGGTCACCTGACCCGCAGAAACAGGAAGAGGGTGGAGTCAGAAACAGCTGCGGCTCGGAGAAGAAGAAGTAGGAGTAGAGGAGGAAGATGAAGAAAAGGGTCCTCAGTTTGCTTAATGACATTCTGTCGGTCTGTTTCCTTCATCTTCATCTTCACCTCTTATTTCTCCGTCTGTCTCAGTTACACTGAGTGCAGCTTTCCATCATTGCATTCATCCAGTCAATTCATTCAGAAGCTAAAATGTGTGTGTGTGTGTGTGTGTGTGTGTTATGAAGTGTGTGTGTGTGTGTAGGTAAAATTGATCAAAGAATTATTTTTGCCGAACTTCCTGAAAGAGTCACCCAACCAAATAACACAATATAATGACGTCATCTAAAATCACAACTGGCCCCAATAATTCAAACAGCTGCAGAACTTCCAGCTTCATTAGAAAAATCAGACGAGGCTGAGTCAGAGTTAAACAAACCCATCTGGGGAACCCCGACCTCCCTGAACGATAAAATCACAACTGACCCCAAAAAGTTCAAACAGCTGCAGAACTTCATGTGATGACGTTCATACGATCAGACTAGTTAAAATTTTATCCAAACTGCTATTTAACAGTCAGAACAAGTATAACATTACTGAATTAATCTGAAACAGGTTCTTCTGATCTCCACGCAGACTTCAGTCTGACTGACAGAGCTGGTCGATATAATGAAGCGGTTCACTGTCCTGTTGGTTTGTAGGAAACGTGTGATTATGTTGCTACTGTCTGACACTCTCAGTCTGTGTTAACAAAACAGCAGCTGATGTCAGCTCGATCCTCAGACAGAAACTGTTCTCCTCCTCAGATGGTGGGAGGTGCGTTTGTTTTACAGTTTGTCACCAAACACACCTGTAGCTCTGACTCACTGAAAACTAAGAGGCTCCACTTGGTGGAGCAGCTGCAAACTGCAACATATCTACACCACATGTTCTGATGGTGACACCACCCGTCCCTCGTCCTCAGTGTTACTGATTAATCTGTTTTTAACTTATGATGTCAGGGCGACCTGTGTATGGGCCCAAACTGGGCGTCTTATCTGAGGTCCACAGGGCGGGCATGTTCAAGCACACGATGAACTGAAGAGGCAGGAAGTTATGATGACTTGTCTTTGTCGTCTTCCCTCCTGTTGTCTTTTGTCACGTATGTTCTCATTCTGTGTGTTGTGGTCACATGGGTCGTCTGTGGTCTTGAGGCTGTGTTTGATACAGTTGTTCTAATTGGTGCGTTTAGTTTTTACACCTGGAGGATGGTGTGTGTTTGAGTTTAGTCTGTGATGACTGGAGTTCATTAAACTGAGAGATAGTGTTTATCTGAATGAAACCACACAGAGAATCATTTATTTCTCCTCTTCTGAGGAAACAGTTTGGAAAGAATGAAACATGAAATAATGAAACATAAAATATGTCTGTTGCGTATTGTGTTGACATATGTTGCATGTTCTGTTGACATAAACATGTTGCGTGTTGTGTTGACATGTTGTGTGTTGGGTTGTCATGGAAGATGTCACGTGTTGTGCTGACATGTTACCATGTTGCATCTTGTGTTGACATGTTAACATGTTGCATGTTGTGTTGACATGTTAAGTTGCATACATATTGTGTTAACATGGCAACATGTTGCATGCTTTGTTGACATGTTAACATGTTGCATGTTGTGTTGACATATTGTGCTAACATTGCAACATGTTGCATGCTCTCTTGACAAAAAGTGTAGTGTGTTATGTTGACGTGTTAACATGTTGCATGTTTTGTTGACATAAAAATGTTGCATGTTCTGTTGACATAGTAACATGTAGTGTGTTATGTTGAGATGTTAACATGTTGCATGTTCTGTTGACATAGTAACATGTAGTGTGTTATGTTGACGTGTTAACATGTTGCATGTTTTGTTGACATAAAAATGTTGCATGTTCTGTTGACATAGTAACATGTAGTGTGTTATGTTGACGTGTTAACATGTTGCATGTTTTGTTGACATAAAAATGTTGCATGTTCTGTTGACATATTAACATGTTGCTTGTTCTGTTGACATATTAACATGCTGCATATTGTGTTGACATATTAACATGTTGCTTGATGTGTTGACAAGTTAACATGTTGTGTTGACATGTTAACTTGTTGCCTGTTCTGTTGACATATTAACATGTTGCATGTTGTGTTGACATGTTGTGTGTTGGGTTGTCATGTTAAGATGTCACATGTTGTGCCGACATGTTAACATGTTGTATGTTGTGTTAACATGGCAACATGTTGCATGCTGTGTTGACATGTTAACATGTTGTGTTGACATGTTAACTTGTTGCCTGTTCTGTTGACATATTAACATGTTGCATGTTGTGTTGACATTTTGTGTGTTGGGTTGTCATGTTAAGATGTCACATGTTGTGTGTTGGGTTGTCATGTTAAGATGTTGCATGTTGTGTTAACATGGCAACATGTTGCATGCTGTGTTGACATGTTAAAATGTCACATGTTGTGTTGTCATCTTAACATGTTGTGTGTTTCAGAGATCAGTCGTGTCAGGAAGGACATGTACACCAACACTCTGAACGGTTCAGACAGAAGCAGCGAGCTGCCCGACGCCGTTGGTCCGACCATCCAGCTGCAGGAGAAACTCTATGTTCCTACAAAGGAGTTCCCTGACGTGAGTGTGTCTGATCGACCGGTTATTGATCAGCAGGTTATTGATGGCTTGGGTTGTCATGACTACCAGCGTGTGACTCCTCTCTGTTTCAGTTTAATTTTGTCGGGAGGATTCTGGGACCTCGAGGTCTGACAGCTAAGCAGCTGGAGGCGGAGACAGGATGTAAGATCATGGTGAGAGGGCGGGGCTCCATGAGAGACAGGAAGAAGGTAACGCTCACTCTGCATACGTACACACCTGTGACGACCCTCATTAGCATAAACGACAGATCCTGAAGGTCACGGAGGCTCTGACCGTCATATTTCACATGACATCATAACTGAACCAATGAGTTAATGTGAGGTCACACAGGTGTTTACTGTGAGGTCACACAGGTGTTTACAGTGAGGTCACAGGTGTTTACTGTGAGGTCATACAGGTGTTTACTGTGAGGTCACAGGTGTTTACAGTGAGGTCACAGGTGTTTACTGTGAGGTCATACAGGTGTTTACAGTGAGGTCATACAGGTGTTTACTGTGAGGTCATACAGGTGTTTACTGTGAGGTCACAGGTGTTTACTGTGAGGTCAAACAGGTGTTTACTGTGAGGTCATACAGGTGTTTACTGTGAGGTCAAACAGGTGTTTACTGTGAGGTCATACAGGTGTTTACTGTGAGGTCACAGCTGGGGCCTGTATCACGAAGCAGGATTAATGTCTCAGCGAGGTAACTTCAGGGTTAACCCTGGGTTTTCGGTCTCACGAAGCCGGCTCAGTTCTTATCGGGGTAGATCACCATGGTAACTTACTCTGAACGGCTATCCTGCTCCGGAGCAGGGTAAGTTCAGGGTTGAATCTGATCCTATAAAAAGCACCACCCACTGGCCAATCAGCTGTTCGGAAAAAAATTACTCCGCTTACAGAAATGCAGCCCAGTCATGACGGGAAGTTTAATTAATTTGATTGATTTTGATTTGAAAGTTTATTTTGAACATTAAAAAAGAAAAGAAAGCAACAACAACAACAGACAATGAGAAGATTGTTCAAAAAGGAGTGGAAAGAAGTCCAAATCTCATCCCACCCCTTCATAAGAAAGAAACTGATCATTTGCGGACACTTAATAGCACCATTAATTAGTGCCAACATTTTGTTTTGTTGGAGAAAATGATCCCTGTTAAAGATAATGGGCCTAATTGACAGCTTTGCTGCTGGAAATGTGGAAAGTAGCCTATCATGTCTACACTTCATGGTGTTTGAGGGATTTTCCTTTTTGTTTTTTAAAGAGGGAGACTAGGTATATTTTTGCGCAGCTGTTAATTTCTAACAGCTCAATATCAGGATGATTTTATTCAGACTATCAATTTGGTGTTGATATGATTTAATTGTGGCGTCAGCTTTAAGCTTTATTGTAGCATATATAACATTAAGACAAAGAAGACCAGTTTATCAGACGCAGTGATGTTAGACGATAATTGTAATACATGCAATTCATCTGCGCAGCATTGATTTCATGGGATTCAAGGGTGTGATCAGTGTCAGATGTACAGGTACAGGTACTGTAGCTACTTGAACCAGTGATGAGTAATTTAACCTACACATAATTGTATTTGCTACCTTGTTTTGTCTTGATTTTTCCCTCTCTCCTCCTCTATTCCTTCTTTCCTGACCTGTTTTTTTCCTTCTCTATTATGTGATTTCATTGATGTTTTGACAGGGGAATTTCTTTGATAAGCTTTTAGTGGCTTCTAACCTCTCTGGCACTTTTCTTTTTTTAGTCTTGTAAATTTTATACTGTCTGTTTTTAACATTATGTGCAAATAAACTAATCTAAACTAAAACTAAACATTATTCATCCCGTTATGCGTTGCCACGCATGTTTCCTCCTCCTGCAGCTGCCACGGTGTTGGCCTTTTCTGTAATGTTGCTTTTCTCCTCCTCATATTTTAGCAGAATTAATCTCTGATCCTCACGAGAAATGCTTTTTTTCCCCCTCACATACGGCGCTCTGTGAGGATGGTCAGTGACGCTCAGTGAGGACGCTCAGTGAGGACGCTCAGTGAGGACGCTCAGTGAGGACGCTCAGTGACGCTGCGCTTCTCTCATGATTGTGATTGGTCCGCTGCGTGCACGTTCACGGCTCTTGATAAAGCAACCCTGGGTTGAGTTACCGAGTTGACATCCAGGGTCGTGATACCAATTATCCTGATTGCCATTGTTAGGGTTAGTCAACCCAGGTTAGGTTGATCTCGCTTCGTGATACAGGCCCCTGTTTACTGTGAGGTCATACAGGTGTTTACAGTGAGGTCATACAGGTTTTTACTGTGAGGTCACAGGTGTTTACTGTGAGGTCACATGTGTTTACTGTGAGGTCACAGGTGTTTACTGTGAGGTCACATGTGTTTACTGTGAGGTCACAGGTGTTTACTGTGAGGTCATACAGGTTTTTACTGCAAGGTCATACAGGTGTTTACAGTGAGGTCACACAGGTGTTTACTGTGAGGTTACAGGTGTTTACAGTGAGGTCACAGGTGTTTACTCTGAGGTCATACAGGTGTGTACAGTGAGGTCATACAGGTTTTTACTGTGAGGTCATACAGGTGTTTACAGTGAGGTCACACAGGTGTTTACTGTGAGGTCACACAAGTGTTTACTGTGAGGTTACAGGTGTTTACAGTGAGGTCATACACGTGTTTACTGTGAGGTCACAGTTGTTTACTCTGAGGTCATACAGGTGTTTACAGTGAGGTCACATGGGTGTTTACTGTGAGGTCACGCGGGTGTTTACTGTTAGGTCACACAGGTGTTTACTGTGAGGTCATACGGGTGTTTACTGTGAGGTCATACAGGTGTTTACTGTGAGGTCACACAGGTGTTTACTGTGAGGTCACACAGGTGTTTACTGTGAGGTCATACGGGTGTTTACTGTGAAGTCATACGGGTGTTTACTGTGAGGTCACACAGGTGTTTACTGGGAGGTCACACAGGTGTTTACTGTGAGGTCACACAGGTATTTACTGTGAGGTCACACAGGTGTTTACTGTGAGGTCACAGGTGTTTACAGTGAGGTCATACAGGTGTTTGCTGTGAGGTCATACAGGTGTTTACTGTGAGGTCACACAGGTGTTTACTGTGAGGTCACAGGTGTTTACTGTGAGGTCATACGGGTGTTTACTGTGAAGTCATACGGGTGTTTACTGTGAGGTCACACAGGTGTTTGCTGTGAGGTCATACAGGTGTTTACTGTGAGGTCACACAGGTGTTTACTGTGAGGTCATACAGGTGTTTACTGTGAGGTCACACAGGTGTTTACTGTGAGGTCATACGGGTATTTACTGTGAGGTCACACAGGTTTTTACTGTGAGGTCATACAGGTGTTTACAGTGAGGTCATACAGGTGTTTACTGTGAGGTCATACAGGTGTTTACTGGGAGGTCACACAGGTGTTTACTGTGAGGTCACACAGGTATTTACTGTGAGGTCATACAGGTGTTTACTGTGAGGTCATACAGGTGTTTACTGTGAGGTCACACAGGTGTTTACTGTGAGGTCACAGGTGTTTACTGTGAGGTCATACGGGTGTTTACTGTGAAGTCATACGGGTGTTTACTGTGAGGTCACACAGGTGTTTACTGTGAGGTCATATGGGTGTTTACTGTGAGGTCATACAGGTGTTTACTGTGAGGTCATACAGGTGTTTACTGTGAGGTCATACAGGTGTTTACTGTGAGGTCATACGGGTGTTTACTGTGAGGTCACACAGGTGTTTACTGTGAGGTCATACAGGTGTTTACAGTGAGGTCATACAGGTATTTACTGGGAGGTCACACAGGTGTTTACTGTGAGGTCACGCAGGTGTTTACTGTTAGGTCACACAGGTGTTTGCTGTGAGGTCATACGGGTGTTTAATGTGAGGTCATACAGGTGTTTACTGTGAGGTCACACAGGTGTTTGCTGTGAGGTCATACAGGTGTTTACTGTGAGGTCACACAGGTGTTTACTGTGAGGTCATACAGGTGTTTACAGTGAGGTCATACAGGTGTTTACTGTGAGGTCATACAGGTGTTTACTGTGAGGTCACACAGGTGTTTACTGTGAGGTCACACAGGTATTTACTGTGAGGTCATACAGGTGTTTACTGTGAGGTCATACAGGTGTTTACTGTGAGGTCACACAGGTATTTACTGTGAGGTCATACAGGTGTTTACTGTGAGGTCATACAGGTGTTTACTGAGAGGTCACACAGGTATTTACTGTGAGGTCACACAGGTGTTTCGTTCTTAATGAACTTCATGGTGCAGGTTTGTTACTACAGTAGATCCTCTCTGTCCCTGTGTCTCTGTTTGTCCCTCTGTCCCTCTGTGCCTGTGTCTTTGTCTGTGCATCTTTCCCTCTGTCCCTGAGCAGGAGGAGCAGAACCGAGGGAAGCCTAACTGGGAGCACCTCAACGAGGATCTTCACGTCCTCATCACGGTGGAAGACGCTCAGAATCGAGCTGAGATCAAACTCAAACGAGCCGTGGAGGAAGTCAACAAGCTGCTGGTGCCTGCCGTGAGTCACCTGACCTCTAACCTCAGAGGAGCAGAGGAACAGTTAGTCCCCCACATCCTGCTGTGATGTTTACACTGTCTGAAGGGGACTGAGCAAAGTGTGTGTGTGTGTGTGTGTGTCAGGATCCGCACTTCCTCCACTGTCTCTTCCTGCATTTCACCCAGCCAATAGGGAGCCAGGAGAACTCTGTCGCCGGGCAACGAAAGGAGAAGAGAACCTGATCACCTGCTGTGTGTATGTGTGTGTGTGTGTGTGTGACATGTGACAGGAAGTTGGTTCTTTGGATTTTGGATTTTCTTGAAACACTTATCCTGTTGGAGGTCACAGGGGGATGGAGCCTATCCTAGCTGACACTGGGTGAGAGGCAGGGTTCACCCTGGACAGGTCACCAGACTATCACAGGACTGACACATAGAGACAGACAACCATTCACACTCACATTCACACCTACGGACAATTTAGAGTCACCAATTAACCTGCATGTCGTTGGACTGTGGGAGGAAGCTGGAGCACCTGGAGGAAACCCACACTAACACAGGGAGAACATGTCAGAGCACCTGGAAGAAACCCACGCTGACACAGGGAGAACATGTCGGAGCACCTGGAAGAAACCCACGCTGACACGGGGAGAACATGTCGGAGCACCTGGAGGAAACCCATGCTGACACGGGAGAACATGTCGGAGCACCTGGAGGAAACCCACGCTGACACGGGGAGAACATGTCGGAGCACCTGGAGGAAACCCACGCTGACACAGGGAGAACATGTCAGAGCACCTGGAGTGTGCGTTGGTTGCGTCTGTGCACGCAGTGGATAACTAGCGCAGTCGTTCCACAACGGACCCGTATCCAGTGGCATTCCTGCGAGAGACGGAGGGAGAGGCACGGACGGAGGACCCGCCGTGTCAACAGCACCCACTGCGCTGTCCGCGATGTGTGACCTGTTCAGGGAGACATACAGGGAGAGTGGTGCACCTGCTGCCTCCCTGCCTACCCTTTTTGAAGAAGAGATGAAACGTTACCAGAATGAGACACCACTACGAGCCGAACAGGATCCACTCTTGTGGTGGAAAACTACAGGCTCACTTAAGTATCCAAACATTGCGGTCAGAACGGGTGTTTTCATCCGAGTGTGACGTTCATATTGCACTAGGAATAAGTATCTTATTTAAATTTGTGTTGTTGTTTTTTTAAATAATAAAAAATATATAATAAAAATAATAATAAATTAATAAAAAAATAATAATAAATTTGAATATTATTCGAAGTCTACTAAATTAATTCGAAAATATTCAAACTCAATTTCATGGTGCTTTTGACAGCCATACAGAGCACCTGGAGGAAACCCACGCTGACACAGGGAGAACATGTCGGAGCACCTGGAGGAAACCCACGCTGACACAGGGAGAACATGTCGGAGCACCTGGAGGAAACCCACGCTGACACAGGGAGAACATGTCAGAGCACCTGGAGGAAACCCAAGCTGACACAGGGAGAACATGTCGGAGCACCTGGAGGAAACCCACGCTGACACAGGGAGAACATGTCAGAGCACCTGGAGGAAACCCACACTGACACAGGGAGAACATGTCGGAGCACCTGGAGGAAACCCACGCTGACACAGGGAGAACATGTCAGAGCACCTGGAGGAAACCCAAGCTGACACAGGGAGAACATGTCGGAGCACCTGGAGGTAACCCACGCTGACACAGGGAGAACATGTCGGTGCACCTGGAGGAAACCCACGCTGACACAGGGAGAACATGTTGGAGTACCTGGAGGAAACCCACACTGACACAGGGAGAACATGTCAGAGCATCTGGAGGAAACCCACACTGACACAGGGAGAACTTGTCAGAGCACCTGGAGGAAACCCACACTGACACAGGGAGAACTTGTCGGAGCACCTGGAGGAAACCCATGCTGACACAGGGAGAACATGTCGGAGCACCTGGATGAAACCCACACTGACACAGGGAGAACATGTCGGAGCACCTGGAGGAAACCCACGCTGACACAGGGAGAACATGTCAGAGCACCTGAAAGGAAACCCACGCTGACACAGGGAGAACATGTCAGAGCACCTGGAGGAAACCCACGCTGACACGGGGAGAATATGTCGGAGCACCTGGAGGAAACCCACACTGACACAGGGAGAACATGTGAGAGCACCTGGAGGAAACCCACGCTGACACGGGGAGAACATGTCGGAGCACCTGGAGGAAACCCACACTGACACAGGGAGAACATGTCGGAGCACCTGGAGGAAACCCACGCTGACACAGGGAGAACATGTGAGAGCACCTGGAGGAAACCCACGCTGACACGGGGAGAATATGTCGGAGCACCTGGAGGAAACCCACACTGACACAGGGAGAACTTGTCAGAGCACCTGGAGGAAACCCACACTGACACAGGGAGAACTTGTCGGAGCACCTGGAGGAAACCCATGCTGACACAGGGAGAACATGTCGGAGCACCTGGATGAAACCCACACTGACACAGGGAGAACATGTCGGAGCACCTGGAGGAAACCCACGCTGACACAGGGAGAACATGTCAGAGCACCTGAAAGGAAACCCACGCTGACACAGGGAGAACATGTCAGAGCACCTGGAGGAAACCCACGCTGACACGGGGAGAATATGTCGGAGCACCTGGAGGAAACCCACACTGACACAGGGAGAACATGTGAGAGCACCTGGAGGAAACCCACGCTGACACGGGGAGAACATGTCGGAGCACCTGGAGGAAACCCACACTGACACAGGGAGAACATGTCGGAGCACCTGGAGGAAACCCACGCTGACACAGGGAGAACATGTGAGAGCACCTGGAGGAAACCCACGCTGACACGGGGAGAATATGTCGGAGCACCTGGAGGAAACCCACACTGACACAGGGAGAACTTGTCAGAGCACCTGGAGGAAACCCACACTGACACAGGGAGAACTTGTCGGAGCACCTGGAGGAAACCCATGCTGACACAGGGAGAACATGTCGGAGCACCTGGATGAAACCCACACTGACACAGGGAGAACATGTCGGAGCACCTGGAGGAAACCCACGCTGACACAGGGAGAACATGTCAGAGCACCTGAAAGGAAACCCACGCTGACACAGGGAGAACATGTCAGAGCACCTGGAGGAAACCCACGCTGACACGGGGAGAATATGTCGGAGCACCTGGAGGAAACCCACACTGACACAGGGAGAACATGTGAGAGCACCTGGAGGAAACCCACGCTGACACGGGGAGAACATGTCGGAGCACCTGGAGGAAACCCACACTGACACAGGGAGAACATGTCGGAGCACCTGGAGGAAACCCACGCTGACACAGGGAGAACATGTGAGAGCACCTGGAGGAAACCCACGCTGACACGGGGAGAATATGTCGGAGCACCTGGAGGAAACCCACACTGACACAGGGAGAACATGTCGGAGCACCTGGAGGAAACCCACGCTGACACAGGGAGAACATGTCAGAGCACCTGGAGGAAACCCACGCTGACACGGGGAGAATATGTCGGAGCACCTGGAGGAAACCCACACTGACACAGGGAGAACATGTCGGAGCACCTGGAGGAAACCCACGCTGACACAGGGAGAACATGTCAGAGCACCTGGAGGAAACCCACGCTGACACAGGGAGAACATGTCAGAGCACCTGGAGGAAACCCACGCTGACACAGGGAGAACATGTCAGAGCACCTGGAGGAAACCCACGCTGACACAGGGAGAACATGTCAGAGCACCTGGAGGAAACCCACGCTGACACAGGGAGAACATGTCAAAGCACGTGGAGGAAACCCACGCTGACACAGGGAGAACATGTCAGAGCACCTGGAGGAAACCCACGCTGACGTGGTAAGAACATGTCAGAGCACCCAGACTCCGTCAGTTGAGACTCCATTGTGTTGTGTTTATGGTGATGGTGTTATATTTTTATGTGTTTATGGTGTATGCTTCATGTTTCCACCCCCAGTGGTCCGACTAGGCCCCGCCCCCTACAGCACCACGTGACGTTGTCTCTGTGTTTCAGGTGGAAGGTGAGGACAGTCTGAAGAAGATGCAGCTGATGGAGTTAGCCATCTTGAATGGGACGTACAGAGACGCCAACATCAAACCCTGTAAGACAGCAACCAATCAGATGCCTCCTCCTCCTCTCCTCCTCTTTTCCTCCCCTCCTCTCCTGCTCCAACTTTCCTCTCCTCCTGCTCCTCCTGCTCCTGTTCATCCTCCTCGTCCTCTTCTCCTCTTCCTCCTCCTTTCCTCTCCTCCTCCTCCTCCTTTCCTCTCCCCCTCCTCCTTTCTTCCTCCTCCTTTCCTCTCCTCCTCTTCCTCTCCTGCTCTTCTCCTCATCCTCCCCCTTTCCTCTCCTCCTGTCCTCCTCCTTTACTCTCCTTCTTCTCTCCTCCTCCTCCTTTCCTCTCCTCCTCCTTCTCTCCTCCTCTGCCTCTCCTCCTCCTTTCCTCTCCTCTTCCTTTCATTTCCTCCTTTCCTCTCCTCCTTCTCTCCTCCTCCTTTCCTCTCCCCCTTCTCCTCATCTCCTCCTTGTCTCCTCCTCTTCTTTCATTTCCTCCTTTCCTTTCCCCCTCCTTTCCTGCCTCTCCTCCTCTCCTCTCCTCTCATCAGGTAAGCTTTTTTTGGTTCTTTTGCTGAGTGTTCTGACGAGTGTTTAGTGGTTTTGTCTGGTGAATGGTGTCCGTCGAGACGGCAGGGAGTGAGGATAGTCCCGCCGTATAGTAGCGTTACTGTGGAGGAAGTTTTGTTGGCTGCAGGTGAGAAGGTAGGTCACGACAAACTATGTTTTGCATCGAGGATAAATAAAGCGGTGGTTGTGTTCCTTAAAGATGAGCCTCTCGCTCATCAGCTGATACAGAGTGGAGTATTTGTCAGAGATTTGTTTGTGCAGGTGTCTCCGCTGACAGCTACGTCCACGCGGCTCACCGTGTCTGGTGTTCCGCCGTTTATTCCTAACAAGCTGTTGGAGATTGAACTCCAGAGGTTTGGTAAATTTGCCAGAAGATTTAAAACTGTGAATTTGGGACGTAGGGATGCTAAACTGGACATGTGCAGTCTCTGAGGCGGCAGGTGTTTATGTTCCTAGACTCGCCTGCACAAACTCTGGACATGTGCTTCAGAGTGAAACATGGTGATGGGTCTTATATGGTGTATGCCAGCTCAGGACAGATGAAGTGTTTTGAGTGTGGAGATGTGGGACATAAACGCTATGCGTGCCCACACAAGCAACAGGCCGCAGCTCACTCAACTGATGCACTGGATGGCACCGTTTGGGCCGAGTCGGCGGTTGCCGGAGTCCCCGGTGCTGATCCCGTGGCACCGGGGGAGAGTCAGCCTGACAGGCCACAGGTCTCTGTGGCTGCAGACAGCCTCAGCAACTCTGTGTGTGTGGGCTCTGAGGCACCAGTAAAATATGTGGAGGAAGCAGCCTCTGTCAGTGCTGCAGATAGAAAACACAATGAGATGACTACTGAAGGACAGAGTGTGTTCAGTAGCCAGGTATCAGTGGAAGGAGATGACATGTATTGTGACTCTGAGTCAGACACAGTATCTATTGGTGAAACTCCCTCAAAGAGCTTTTTCTGTTCTTTTCCTCTCTTCTGACCGCTTTATGCATAGTCTTAAAATAGGGTCTCTAAGCATTAATGGGGGGAGACAGGCACAAGAGGGCTTTAGTCTCAGAAATCTCTACATTGAAAAATAATGATGTCTTTTTTTAGCAAGAGACACACTCTAATCCAGCAGACGAAACAGACTGGGGCTTATGGTGGGAGAATAGATAGTACAGTGTTTTGTTTTGTTAATGTATACGCCCCAAATCAAGGTACAGATAGAATTGTTTTTTTTAACTCTGTTAAAAAATGAGCTGAGAAATTACCAGCAGGATCAGCTCATTATTGGTGGAGATTTTAGCTGTACCACAGATTTCACAGTAGACAGGACAAGTGAGGAACCCTACCTTCAGTCAGCTCAGAGCCTTCATAACATCATCACACACCTTGATCTGTTAGATACTTTGAGGGTCAAACATCCACAGTCCAGACAGTACACATGGGTGCAGGGCTCCAGACTAACTTTTTCCACTAGGAGCACCAGTGCTCCTTACTGAAAATTTTAGGAGCACCAGCACAAAATTTAGGAGCACTATCTATATCGACACAACATATTCATAATTTTGTCGAGATTAACTGCATTACTGATAATTTAGCAATAAACACAGACAGGCTCTACCAATACACTACCACATCCACCTGCTGCACAAAACGCACACAGCAGTGTTTCCCCTAGGATGGAGTTGCAGCAGCGGAGGTGAAGCACACACATGAAGAATAATTTTCACATGCGTGAAACTTTTTTGTATGCTTGCAAAGCACAGCCTGCTGGGATGTTTCTATGTATACTGGCACCAGAAGGGCTCTTTAGGACTAAGTACATACAGTACATGTGTGCACAGTAATGAGCAGGTGAAATGTCTGTCTAGCTTACATATGAGGTGTCTCAAGATTTAGGAAAATACAATTTTATTGAACATAATAAAAGTAAAAAGTCACTTGACATGCTGCTGTTTTGTGCTATGACCTATTTAAGTGCTGGAAGTTGTTAATTACGTGACAACGCCTGAATGCAACAACACAACAACAACAGCACAAGCTCAGCATGAGTGCCGTGCTGCGCTGCTGTGCGAGCAGCGTGTTTGTCTGTGCATAACAGGGTAGGGTGGATCACTCTTTTTTGTTTTCTGCACTCAAAGCATTTGGCTTGGTGATGGGTTTCTGGCTTGGGTTAGCTTACTGTATAAAGATGCTCACTGTTTGGTGAAGATGGGGGCAGGGCTGAGTTGGCCAATCCCTGTAAAGCGAGTGATAAGGCAGGGCTGTCCCATTTCTGGACAGCTGTACAGCTTAGCCATTGAACCCTTGCTGTGCAGGCTGAGGGGTTGACTCAGTGGTCTCCCACTGGCTGGGTCTTGTAAGCTTGGTCGAGTTTTTCTTACTGTTTCGGCTTACGCAGATGATGTAAATTTTTTGTTTCTAGTCAGAGGGACCTCCAAAGCTTGAAAGACACCCTGTCCCTATATGAAAAGGCGTCATCTGCACGGGTGAATTGGGCCAAAAGTGAAGCCTTGTGGGTAGGACAGCGAAGGCATCAAGTCTGCCTGGAGGACTTGAGTGGAGGACAGAGGGACAAAAAGTGTTGGGTGTTTTTTTTTGGGCGCTTCCAGAAAAAAAACTGTGAGGGAGTTAAGGAGAAAGTGTGTGCTCAGTTGTCCAAATGGAAATGGTTGCGTTCCCAGTTGTCATATAGGGAAGAGTTCTGGTTGCCAATAACTTCGTTGCCTCGACCCTCTGGCACAGACTCATCGCTCACCACCAAGAGGCCTGATAGAGGACATTCAGAGAGCCATTGTTGACTTTTTCTGGTCCGGTAAACACTGGACCGGGCATCTGCCCTCTACCTACCTGTGGCTGAAGGGGGACAGGGATTGTCAACATCCAGTCGAAGATTGCCTCCTTCAGACTCACTACTGCACAGAAACTGTTATATGACTGCGTCCCAAGCTGGTGTGACATGGCTCAACTGCTGCTGAGGAGAGCTGGGCAGTTGGGCGATGCTTTGAGAGACAACAGCAACATCACCTCTATCAGGCCGATCAACAGAGTAGTGAAGGAAGTCTGTGCTGCCCTGGCTCAACATCTGAGAGCTCTCACTGAGGACTGTGCTCTGTGTGTCCAGTGGAGTGAGTACTGTGAGGACAGCTTCCCCTCTTTGTCCATCACCCCAGCTGTGGGGGAGTGGCAGGAGGGTAATGGTCAGCTGCTGTCCTTTGCAACCCCTCAACGGGGCAAGTTCCAGGCCGTGGGGAGGAAAGCAGTCTACCAAATCTGCGTGAAGACTTTAAACTTGCAGTCTCTGGCAGGGACGGAGGAGTCGAGGTGAACTGAGTTTTTTGGCCCAGACATTTCCCCGAAAGGCAGCTGGCGGTCCCTGTACAAGCTGCCCATTGAAAGGTGGACAGCAGACCTCCAATGGAGGATTGTGCACGGGGCTATAGCTACAAACAGATGCAGAGCGCACCTTGATCCGGAGCTAGGGGAGGGGTGTATTTTCTGTTTGCAGACCGAGACCTTGATGAATCTTTTTGCTCAGCGTCCTCATCTGTCTGCATTGTTTGGTTTGTTGAAAAACTGGTTTCAGGGTCTTGGGGAGGTTTTCTCTTTTGATTTGTTTATTTTTGGTCCAAAATACTGTGCCAAGAAAAAGCCTGTCCACACACTGTTGAACTTTTTGTCTGGCTCTGCAAAGTTAGCCATCTGGCTGACACGCAGAAACCGGGCTCAGAGTGTGGGCAGTGTGGAGCCGGTACCGGTTCTGAAGAGACTGCTGAAGGCCCGACTTAGGGTGGAGTACGTATACTACCGAATGATGGACCATGTGCAGACCTTCACCCGTACATGGGCTGTTGGGGGGGTCTTATACTCTGTGGGGAGGGTGGGGAGTTAAATATTACTCACCCTTGGTGTTGATGATGTTTTTTGTTTGTTGGTGCTATGTAGCAAATGCAACAGGTTTTTTGTTGTTCCCTGAAGTGGCTTAATAAAGGGACTTTTCAAACCTCCTCCTCTTCCTTTCCTCTCCTCCTCCCCTCCTCCTCTTCCTCCTCATCTCCTCTTCCTCTTTCTTTCCTCTCCTCCCCTGCCTCTCCTCCCTCTCTCCTCCTCCTCCTTTCCTCTCCCCCTCCTCCTCTTCTTTTACTCTATTCCTCCCCCTCTCCTCCCCCTCTCTCCTCCTCCTCTCCTCTCCTCCTCCTTCCCTCTCTTCCTCTTCCTCCTCCTCCTTTCCTGCCTCTTCTCCTTTCCTGCCTCTTCTTCTTCTCTCCTACTTGTGCTCCTTTCCTCTCCTCCTCCTTCTGTCCTCCTCTTCCTTTCCTCTCCTCCTCTCCTGCTCCCCTCCTCCTCATCTCCTCCTCCTCTCCTCCTCCTTTCCTCTCTTCCTGCTCTTCCTCCTCCCCTGCCTCTCCTCTTTCTCCTCCTCCAAGTCTCCTCCTCCTCCTTCTCCTCCTCCTCTCCTCCTTTCCTCTCTTGCTGCTCTTTCTCTCCTCCTCCTTTCCTCTCCTTTCCTCTTCTCCCCCTCTCCTCCTCCTCCTCCTTTCCTCTCCTCCTCCTCCTCCTCCTCTCCTCCTCCTTTCCTCTTCTTCTCCTCTCCTTTGCCTCCTCCTCAGCCTCCTTTCCGTCTCTCTTTCAGCCTCTAATCAGACTCCTCGTGTCCTCTCTGGCCCTGCCCCTGTACTGGCTCCGCCCACTGTCCTGCGTACACCTGCCCCTGCAGGCCCCGCCCTGATGCCTCTGATTCGTCAGATCCAGACAGTGCTGCCCAATGGGACGCCTCACCCGGTGGCTCTGATGCAGGGGGCGGGGCCTGAGTCCAGTCTGATCTATGCAGCCCCGTACGATTACCCGTATGCTCTGGCGGCGCCGGCCTCCATCTTGGAATATCCCCTGGACTCTGGAGGGGTGTTGGGTAAGCCCGCCCCCCCCTGCTCCTGCGACTGCTCCCCCACGCCTCATCACCACCCCCACAGCCAGTGGTGCCCCGCCCCCACGCTGCTCCTCAGACACACCTCCTAAAGGAAAGAGAACAGGTGCACACGCCACACCTTGTTCACAGCTGACGCCTGTGGCAGCACCCCCTGCTGGACGCCATTGTTCAAACAGGGAAGTGATGATCAGAAGGGAGAACATGTTTTCTATCTAACATAGTTAACACTCACCAGACGCTCCGACAGAACCTACGGAGACGCTGAAGAGGTCTGACTGTCGACCAATCGGGACATCGCTGAATGTGTGAGCTGTTCCTCCATCACAACCCTCTGTATTCACCTGTCAGGTGACGTCAGCTGTGGGCGAGGTGTTCCACTGTGTTCACTCTGCTTTTACTGATGTGCTTCAGAACTTCCTGTTCCTCAGAGACCCTCACAGGAAGTGATGTCAGAAACAACGTTCTCCATGTCATGTGACCACAGCTGGTAGCGTTGGTGTTGTGACGGAGGTTTTCAGATCGGTGTAACGACTCAGTGTGAGAAACCTTCAGTCGAGTTTTTAACTGAGATGAATTTTAATTAACAATAAAACTAATTAACAAACAAACAAACTTTTCTCGTCGTAAAAACTGAGTTTAATTTTAAATCATTAAAGCTTTTGAGTTTAAATCAAACACAACTAATAATTGTCTGATTGGTCGGTGCGTTCAGGGACACAGTTCAGATGAATGTCTGAATATTTGGTGAAAAAATGTTTTAATATCGTAAAAAAATATCATCTTCGTATTTTCACAAAAAGTCAAACAACTTAAGAAAAAAATGTTTTAACGTAACGAGATGAGTTTATTCTCACATCATTACACACACATTATTTCAGTGTTACGACTTTATTATCTAAATGTATCTGTGGCCTGTGGTAGACAGTGATAACCAATCAAACTGATGCACCTGAAAAGGGTGTGTCCTCATGATGATGTCACAGTGCAGACTGGTCACCTGTCGACCTCTCAGGTCTCATTTGTAACATAATGTTTAACTAAACGTGCCTTAATGTGTTTCTACTGATCCTCTGTGATGATGCGTTCACTGACCTGTACCTGTGATGATGCGTTCACCGACCTGCACCTGTGATGGTGCCTTCACCGACCTGCACTTGTGATGGTGCCTTCACCGACCCGTACCTGTGATGGTGCGTTCACTGACCTGTACCTGTGATGGTGCCTTCACTGACCCGTACCTGTGATGGTGCGTTCACTGACCCGTACCTGTGATGGTGCTTTCACTGACCCGTACCTGTAATTGTGCGTTCATTGACCCGTACCTGTGATGGTGCGTTCACTGACCCGTACCTGTGATGGTGCGTTCACTGACCCGTACCTGTGATTGTGCGTTCATTGACCTGTACCTGTGATGTTGTCTTCACTGACCCGTACCTGTGATGGTGCGTTCATTGACCTGTACCTGTGATTGTGTGTTCACTGACCTGTACCTGTGATGATGTGTTCACTGATCTGTACCTGTGATGATGCGTTCACTGACCTGTACCTGTGATGATGCATTCACTAACCCGTACCTGTGATGGTGCGTTTACTGACCCGCACCTGTGATGGACACTGTGGACAGGGACTCCACGTCCTCCATGATGGTCTAGGGCAGGTGTGGTGGTCTCTAAAGTCCTCATCAAAGGACGGTTACCGCAGACCAACGTTAGTCTGCACACACTCCGTTCACTGCTCTGCCTCAGCTGCTGTCTGTTCAGGGTGTTTTCACACCAACAACCAAGATAGTGCACCAGACTCCACCAGAGTCCAGCAGAGCCCAGCAGGAACACTTTTATTTTCTGTACGATGACACCAACTGGAGCTGAGACAAAAAAAAAAGATAACCTGGATCGAAGTTTTTTGGCATCTCAGCGGAGGTGTGAAAACGCCCCACAGGCACCAGAACAAGTGGCTGCTGGGAAACGCAGTCCTGACGTGTGATGGCGTAGAGTCCCTGATCACCAGGGCCCCGTATTTCAAAGTTATCTGATAAGACTATCCTGGCCAGATTGAATTAAATCCTGATCTGATCTGAAAACTGGGTATTTCAACACAGACCAAGAGGATCCTGATCCTCAGGATCAGGATTCAGTTTTGGTAATCCAATCCTCCCTTTAATCCAGATAAAGGCTGCATTTGGGGATTTCAAAAGTTAAGTCAGAGATCTGGATCAATTTGATACCAAATTTCAGGATTATTTGGATCCCACCTCAGAGGTGGATTTGACAAAGCCTCAGCTCCACTTCTCCTAGGTGTTGTTTCTCAAGATGTTCATTACACTTAATTTAAATTAGTGTTTTAGTTTTAAGTAATTTCAAGCATAGACATATAGTTTGACCATACTTCCTGAAACTACTGTAAATAAGAGTAACAAATACAGACCTATTTCTCAACGTCTAGTTTCACTTAACATTGTAACTTGTTTGTACCAAAACATCCAACATATGTTTGTGGTCAGACAAAGGCAAGGAAATGCAATGCAAAGCAAATTTATTTGTATAGCACATTCTTTTCTTTGCATAGAGTGCAAGAAACAACACAGGGATTAACATAATAAGCACATGGACAACAACTCAATCCTCTGACACTTCTGAATGAATCGCATAATTAATATTAGTACTGTGTATTTTTCCTATACTGCAGCAGTCTGCTCTGCACACATGTAAAATCTTTTTTTAAAAAGTCCGCTGTGTTGGCAATAACATAACGTTAAACTCTGAACAAGTTGGTGTTTAAAGAGTTCATGTATGATGTACTTCAGATTAATTCCCTTTTTAAATTAAACCATAGGCCGCAAAGGACACCAACAAAGCCAGCTACCTCGCTAGCCTGCTAACATGCAAGTCAATGGAGCCGCGTTAGCTACCGTTAGCATGGCTTTGTCCATTTATGAATAAATATAGAGTGGAAACACTCATGCATGTGCACCAAGATCCCACAGGGTTTTTTTTAGCCACCCGTCCCCGCCAGCAGCAAAGTCCAAACCGCCTGGCGGGACCCATGCTTTCAATTATGTGTGGATGCATGTAGCCTACTGTATGCGTTAGTGCGTGTGGTGGTGCTTATCGGGTGTCGGTCCAGGACGTGTGTGTACGAGGCTGGGAGGGAATCATCACAGTATACCCACTACAATAAACTAGACTACACCACTGACCTGAACGTCACATCGACCTGAACTGATCAGTTATACAGCATGTGATCTTCAGCTCATAAACTCCTCCTCCCCCTGCTCTTCCTGTTCTTCCTGCTCCTCCTCCTCTTGCTCCTCCTCCTGCTCTTCCTGCTCCTGCTCCTCCTCCTCCTGTTCCTCCTCCTCCTCCTCCTCCTCCTCCTCTTGCTCCTGCTCCTCCTCCATCAGAGCAGACATTTCAAACCTCAGACGAACCTCAAACATAATGTTTTGACCTTCAGGTGCTGACAGACGAGACGATGAAGAGTTTTTCAAATGTGTTTTTATTGTGTTGTTGTTTTTGTTGTTGCTCAGATTGTCAGTGTTTATGATGAAATATATATTAAATATGTGTTAAAGGAAAAAAACAGGGTGAGTGTGAGGTCGAAGGCTGTTTGTAGGAAGAAGACACGTCTGACAGTTTTCTGTGAAACTTTGTCTGACGGAGCTTCTGTTTCCTGTTTCCTGTTAAAGAGAAAAGATTCTGTTTGAAATAAATAAAAGTGTTGTTGAGTAAAACTGTTGAATCATCGTCTTCTTTATTAAACATTTGTTTTCAATTTCAACTCATAATCTTGTGGGGGGGATGCAGACGGGCGTGTGTGCAATACATTGATTTTGTTTTTACAGCTTTTATTTATTACTGCTGCTTATTTATTTATTTCACTCTTGCTGTTGTTATGTCAAGTTGTGTGTTGTCTTTGTTTTACCACAAGGTAGTTGCACTTGACTTTCGTTGTACAGCTGTGCAATGATAATAAAGGCATTTGATTTGATTTGATTTGATTTGATTTGACATGTCCTCCACATATTCCCCACACGTTCTCCAGCTGCTCTACACATGGTCTCCACACGTTCTCCAGCTGCTCTACACATGGTCTCCACATGTTCTCCAGCTGTTCTACACATGGTCTCCACATGTTCTCCAGCTGTTCTACACATGGTCTCCACATGTTCTCCAGCGTTTCTCCACATGTTCTCCAGCTGCTCTCCACATGTTCTCCAGCTGCTCTCTACATGTTCTCCAGCTGTTCTCCACGTTTTCCCGCTGTTCTCCATATATTCTCCAGCTGATCCCCAGCTGATCCCCAGCTGTTCTCCATTTTTTCTCTACATGTTCTCCAGCTACTCTTCACATGTTCTCCAGCTGTTCTCTAGCTGTTCTACACATGTCCTCCACATGTTCTCCAGCTGTTCTACACATTCTCCAGCTGTTCCACACATGGTCTACACATGTTTTCCACATGTTCTCCAGCTGTTCTTCACATGTTCTCCAGCTGTTCTCTAGCTGTTCAGCAGCTGTTCTCAACATGTTCTCCAGCTGTTTTTACACATGTTCTCCAAATGTTCTCCAGCTGTTCTCCACATATTTTCCAGCTGTTCTCCAGCTATTCGCCAGCTGTTCTCCACATGTTCTCCAGCTGTTCACCAGCTGTTCTCAACATGTTCTCCAGCTATTCGTCAGCTGTTCTTCACATGTTCTCCAGCTGTTCTCCACATGTTCTCCAGCTGTTTTACACTCGTTCTCCAGCTGTTCTCCAGCTGTCCTACACATGTTCTCCAGCTGTTTTACACTTGTTCTCCAGCTGTTCTCCAGCTGTCCTACACATGTTCTCCAGCTGTTCTTCACATGTTCTCCAGCTGTTCTCCAGCTCTTCTCAACATGTTCTCCAGCTGTTCTCCACATGTTCTCCAGCTGTTTTACACTCGTTCTCCAGCTGTTCTCCACATGTTCTCCAGCTGTCCTACACATGTTCTCCAGCTGTCCTACACATGTTCTCCAGCTGTTCACCAGTTGTTCACCAGCTGTTCTCCACATGTTCTCCAGCTGTTTTACACTCGTTCTCCAGCTGTTCTCCACATGTTCTCCAGCTGTCCTACACATGTTCTCCAGCTGTTTTACACTTGTTCTCCAGCTGTTCTCCACATGTTCTCCAGCTGTTTTACACTCGTTCTCCAGCTGTTCTCCACATGTTCTCCAGCTGTCCTACACATGTTCTCCAGCTGTTTTACACTTGTTCTCCAGCTGTTCACCAGTTGTTCTCCAGCTGTTCTCCACATGTTCTCCAGTTGTCCTACACATGTTCTCCAGCTGTTCTCCACTCGTTCTCCAGCTTTACTACAGCTGTTTTCCACAAAACTCACTGCTGGGCTAATTTATACAATGTATAATACCATAGGCTTGTGCTAATAACGTTAGCATGTTGTACTTGTGGGGAAATATTCCTAGTATGAGACAGCTGTTTTATCGTTGATACTTGTGAGTTATAATGAAGCTGAATTTAGTAACATTCCCTTTGTTAAATGTTTCTGTTGTTCTTAACTGCAGATTAGAAGCTAATGTGTCAGTTTCCTCTGAGTGACTCCAAGACGTGTTTCAGGTAAATTCTACTGGACCACTGTAACGTTTAAACTCTGACGCTGAGCTGAAATTTGTCAGTGTTCTCAGATCTTTGACAAACTGTATAAATATTTTGTGTTTTAAATAGGGGTGTCAAATTATTGCGTTAATTGCGAATAATTAATTACAGCCATATTTAACACGCTATGTTTTTTGATCACGTTAATCTCATTTTTAATCTCTAACTTTACAGTTTCTGTATGCCACAGAGTTGCCTTTTATAAAGTCCATCTGTAGGCGTACGATTGGGCTTCTTTGTGCTTGAGTTGTGGGAGAGCTGCAGCGCTACAGAGCAGAGCCCAGCATCAGCATTGACTGTCCCCTGCAGTGGTGGTCTGCTCACTCAGGAGCCTATGAAAAGCTGTCTGCCCTAGCACGAAAGCATCTGACCTCCCCGGCAACCTCCGTGTAACTTTCGGGACAATCAGGGCAGGATTCAGGATTCAGGACAACTGCTTGGATTTCGTGACTGAAATCCAAGCAGGTGTCCTGAATCCTGAGCAGTTCCTACATGAATTAAGGTGTTGTAGTTTGAAGAAGAGAAGACAGCCCAAGTTGCAGCCGCAAGGACAGGGAAAGCACAGGCAGCCACGAGGAGGAATGATTTGCACATTGCAGTGCAGCCTCTTCTAACTGTTCAAAACTGTTCTATAAACTGATACAGCTGTAACGAATGTACCAGGTGTCTTTTATTTTGTTAGCTTTTATTTTTTATTAGGTTTAAAGGACAAGTGTACTTACATTGATCACTTCCATGAAATAAAACGAGAAATTGGAAAAGAGGAAATTTATTTAGAAAATTGTTCAAATAAAATTAGGGAACTGATCACAGATGTATTTTTTCTGTGTGTTTTTACATCTATTGTTGCGTTAATCTGTAGATATGCTTTTAATGAAGCTGACATGTCATGACAGTCTGTCTGTCTGTAATGACCTCAGACACGAAACTGGTGGACTCAAATGCACAACTCGTAGTAGGTTTAACAAAAGTATTTCACTTGGCAAAATCAATTAAACAAAAGGCTTTCTTGGGGAGGAATATTCAAAGTACAAAACAAAACACTCACAATGAGAATCAAAAAATATCACAACCTAGAATCAAACCTGATAATGTGAAAACCTGGCATCACACAGACTGAACACAAAAGACTGAAGACAAACTGGCACAAGACAAAGGGAGACAAGGACTATTTATACATGAGGTAGGGGAACACAGGTGAAACCAATCAGGGGTGGGCTAGACAATCACAATGGCGGGAAAATCACACAAAGGGAGGAAGTCAGGGTCTGAAACGAGAGGGAAAAGGTGAGTACAAAATAAAACAGGAGGTGCACGACGAGACTTGACATGAGTGACTTTAACTTAACATAAAGTGCTCATGACAACAAAGGACTAAACATGAAACTAAACTAAGGCATGACATAAAATATTAAACACTAAACATGAACATGAATAAAATTAACATACTTGACGAGACACAACACAGTCAAGCACCCCCCTGGTGGTCGAGACTGAAGGTTGCAGCACTTTTTATTGGGACTAATCTCAAAAACAATAGAATGTGTACTGCATCTGTGTTCATGTGTGCTATTGTTGAAAACAATAATTATGACTTTATAAACCCACGTTTTGTAATATATGTTAATCTTTTGATCATCTGCCTCAAGTTGAGGGCTTTTCTCAGCAATTTTGAGATGAGATTAAAAAAGAGATTAATTAGATCAATTAATTACAGATCATAATTAATTAATCTCTCCATTTTTTTAATCTCTTGACAGCACTAGTTTTAAATCAGTAAAGTATCATCACAATAAACTTTAAGTCCCAGCAGTAAAAGTTCTCACTGTGCAGAATGATCTTACCACCTGACTGTCCTCAGGCATCACGTATGGATCATGTGACAGTACTTTATTTAGACATCATGACATCACTCCGTTGTGTTCTTCACCCTCAGATGATGATACGAATCTCAGCTGTTCAGTGAGGAATGTTTGTTTTCTACTCCTGAACTCTCTGAGCTACTTTTCAACTTCAGATATGTTTCTCAGCTCATCATCGTTCCACATCCTCATAGAGCAGATAAAACATGATAATTCCATGAAGGGGGCGGAGCCTGTCTGATGCACATCAATAATTAATTTCTATATATAATATTTCTATTGTCCAGAACTTGTCTGTATGAAGTTCTGGTCGCACATCACCTCTGATTATTAAGTGTCAGGCTGCATCATAAGGAGTTAAAACACATTTCCCTCCTTGTGTTTTATCATGAGGTGTGTTAGTGCCCTTTATCTGCTGACAGTGTGAAGGTGATTTAAATCTCCTCCTGACTTTTAGAGGTTGTGAGTATCTACTTCCTGTTCAGTTGATCTTCACTTCACTGAGTCATCCAGCAGAGGGAGACGTTTCCTCACGGTAACCTGCTGCTGCCTCTTCATGAGTAACATCTGAACCATTATTCATATCTGCTCCTCATCCTCACTGAAACATCACAGCAACATGTTTTATTCTGATGGGGGTGGGGGTGGGGGGTCAGATCTGAGGAAGAGGAGGAGGAGGATGGTGAATACGAGCAGCTGTCTTCAGTCTGTCAGACACTGGACAGGTTTGTGGAGGTTCAGATGCTCTGCAGCTCCAACCGACTGCTGCCTGAATCATCGACTCTGATCCTCCTCCTCTCCAGCCTTAGGAAGAGGAGGAGGAGGAGGAGGAGGAGGAGGACCTGCTGCTGCTTCTGCTCTTCAGTCTCAGATTCAACAGAGAGGGAAACACAGCAGAAGTCCAACAGGATCCTCTGACGAGACTTTAGAAACAAAGAGCTGCTGCTTCATTAGGTGAGTTTAAACACACAGTGTGTGGTCACAGCTGATCCTGGATCTGTCCGTGTGTCTGATCCTAGGTCTGTCCGTCTGTCTCTGATGTCACAGGATGTCACAGGAACATTAAAACATGTAAGAGATAATTTAAAGTCTATGTAGGTCCAAAATAAGACTCCTCCCATTGTTGTTGTTGTTGTTCTTGGTCACTGAAACATTTTTATGTCTTTCAGGCTCCAAAGGCAAAGAGTTCCTGTACACAATTGAAAACAGGAAGTTGGTGAGACGAAACTGCTTCAGACAGAAGACAGAGTCCAGACGCAGACGCGATCTTGAGTTTATAACAAAGGATGGAGTAGATTCAGGCGGAGTTTCTAACAGGAGTCCAGACACCGTCTGAGTTTGTAAGAAAACAAGGATGAAGTTCGGCAACAGTCTTTGCACCCTGAATGTCGGCGGGCGGCGGTTTTCCTTCTCGGCGGAGCTGATGAAGCGCCTCCCTCTGAGCAGGCTCAGCCGGCTGCACCGCTGCGTGTCGGAGAGCGAACTGCTGGAGCTCTGTGACGACTACGACCGTGACAGGAACGAGTTCTTCTTCGACCGCCACTCAGAGGCCTTCAGCTTCATCATGCTGTATGTGCAGCATGGGAAGCTGCGCTTCGTCCCGCACATGTGTGAGCTGTCCTTCTACAATGAGATGCTGTACTGGGGCCTGGAGAGCTCCGACCTGCAGCCCTGCTGCCAGCGGCGCCTTGACGACCGCATGTCTGACTGTTTCGTCCACTTCTTCCCTGAGGAAGAGTTCCGATGTCCTGAGGAGCCGCAAAGCCGCTGGCTGGAGACGATACGGAGGACATTCGAGGAGCCCACGTCCTCCCTGGTGGCACAGGTCCTCGCCTCAGTGTCCATGCTGTTTGTCATCATTTCCATGGTGATGCTGTGTGCCAGCACCTTACCGGACTGGAAGACAGCTGAGACCCTGGACCAGCACAGGTAGGACACGTCCGTCTGGGGACACCTGAGGATGCGGACTGAGAGTCAGTATGTTCTCTGTTTATATTCTGTCCTCTGTGTGATTGGTCTCCCTGTCTGTCCCCTCTCTCTGATTGGTCCTGTGTCTCTGTTCCACGTCTCTGATTGGTCCTCTGTCTGTCTGTCTTCTCTCTGATTGGTCCTCTGTCTCTGTCTTCTCTCTGATTGGTCCTCTGTCTGTCCCCTTTCCCCGATTGGTCCTCTATCTCTGTTCTACATTTCTGATTGGTCCTCTGTCTGTCTCCTGTCTCTGATTTGTCTTCTGTCTGTCTGTCCTCTCTCTGATCGGTCCTCTGTCTCTGTCTTCTCTCTGATTGGTCCTCTGTCTGTCCCCTTTCCCCGATTGGTCCTCTGTCTCTGTTCCACATCTCTGATTGGTCCTCTGTCTGCCTCCTGTCTCTGATTGGTCTTCTGTCTGTCTGTCCTTTCTCTGATTGGTCTTCTGTCTCTGTCTTCTCCCTGATTGGCCCTCTTTCTGTCTCCTGTCTCTGAGTGGTCCTCTATCTCTGTTCCACATCTCTGATTGGTCCTTTGTCTGTCTCCTATCTCTTACTGGTCCTCTGTCTGTCTCCTGTCTCTGATTGGTCTTCTGTCTCTCTCCCCTGTCTCTGATTGGTCCTCTGTCTCTGTTCCACATCTCTGATTGGTTCTCTGTCTGTCTCCTGTCTCTGATTGGTCCTCTGTCTCTGTCCCCTGTCTGTCCCCTGTCTGTCCCCTGTCTCTGATTGGTCCCCTGTCTGTCCCCTGTCTCTGATTGGTCCTCTGTCTCTGTTCCACATCTCTGATTGGTTCTCTGTCTGTCTCCTGTCTTGGATTGGTCCTCTGTCTCTGTCCCCTGTCTCTTATTGGTCCCCTGTCTGTCCCCTGTCTCTGATTAGTCCTCTGTCTGTGCCCTGTCTCTTATTGGTACCCTGTCTCTGACTGGTTCATTTCTGTCTCCTGTCTCTCACTGGTCCTCTGTCTGTCTCCTGTCTCTGATTGGTCTTCTGTCTCTCTCCCCTGTCTCTGATTGGTCCTCTGTCTCTGTTCCACATCTCTGATTGGTTCTCTGTCTGTCTCCTGTCTCTGATTGGTCCTCTGTCTCTGTCCCCTGTCTCTGATTGGTCCCCTGTCTGTCCCCTGTCTCTGATTGGTCCCCTGTCTGTCCCCTGTCTCTGATTGGTCCTCTGTCTCTGTTCCACATCTCTGATTGGTTCTCTGTCTGTCTCCTGTCTTGGATTGGTCCTCTGTCTCTGTCCCCTGTCTCTTATTGGTCCCCTGTCTGTCCCCTGTCTCTGATTAGTCCTCTGTCTGTGCCCTGTCTCTTATTGGTACCCTGTCTCTGACTGGTTCATTTCTGTCCCCTGTCTCTGATTGGTCCTCTGTCTGTCTCCTGTCTCTGATTGGTCTTCTGTCTCTGTCCCCTGTCTCTTACTGGTCCTCTGTCTCTGTTCCACATCTCTGATTGGTTCTCTGTCTGTCTCCTGTCTCTGATTGGTCCTCTGTCTCTGTCCCCTGTCTCTGATTGGTCCCCTGTCTGTCCCCTGTCTCTGATTGGTCCCCTGTCTGTCCCCTGTCTCTGATTGGTCCTCTGTCTCTGTTCCACATCTCTGATTGGTTCTCTGTCTGTCTCCTGTCTTGGATTGGTCCTCTGTCTCTGTCCCCTGTCTCTGATTAGTCCTCTGTCTGTCCCCTGTCTCTTATTGGTACCCTGTCTCTGACTGGTTCTTTTCTGTCCCCTGTCTCTTATTGGTCCCCTGTCTGTCCCCTGTCTCTGATTAGTCCTCTGTCTGTGCCCTGTCTCTTATTGGTACCCTGTCTCTGACTGGTTCATTTCTGTCCCCTGTCTCTGATTGGTCCTCTGTCTGTCCCCTGTCTCTGATTAGTCCTCTGTCTCTGTCCCCTGTCTCTGATTGGTCCTCTGTCTGTCTTTCACTGCAGGATCATTGAGGCGGTATGTATTGGTTGGTTCACAGCGGAATGTATTGTCCGTTTCCTTGTGTCTCGGGACAAATGTGAGTTTGTCCGTTGTCCTCTAAATATCATCGACCTGCTGGCTATCACGCCGTACTATGTCTCTGTTACCATGACGATCCTGACGGGGGAGAACTCCCAGCTGCAGCGGGCTGGCGTCACACTGCGTGTCCTGCGCATCATGCGAATCTTCTGGGTGATCAAACTGGCTCGTCACTTCCTAGGCCTGCAGACGCTTGGACTGACACTGCGGCGCTGCTATCGTGAGATGATGATGCTGCTGATCTTCATCTGCGTTGCCATGGCGATCTTCAGCGCACTGGCTCAGCTGCTGGAGCATGGCCTGGACCTGGAGACCGGAAACCAGGACTACGCCAGCATCCCCGCTGCCTGCTGGTGGGTGATCATCTCCATGACGACAGTGGGATATGGGGACATGTACCCAGTGACGGTGGCAGGCCGTGTGCTGGGTGGCCTCTGCGTGGTGAGCGGCATTGTGTTGCTGGCGCTGCCGATCACCTTCATCTACCACAGCTTCATCCAGTGCTACCACGAGCTCAAGGTGCGCTCCACCCGCTGCACCCACAGCCTGTCTGCCGAGTTCATCAACTGACCAACGAGCAACTGAGCAACACTGCTGCTGACATGGATACAACATGCCCTTGATCAGCTGACTGTCACTCTGTGGAGAATTTAAATGCCAGTGGCAGCAGCGACATCCCATCAGGTCTTCAGCACTGAGACAGTCTTTTTAAGAGTCGCATTAATGTTCATCTAACTGTTGGAACTTGAATTTTTATTTACCTGACAAAAAGAAAAGGAACTGATGAACTGAACACTGTGAACAATCAATGTATGACATGTAAGCAGGTGTATTTCAGAGGACTGTCGCCGTATGACATGTTGGACATATTTCAGAGGACTGTCGCCGTATGACATGTTGGACATATTTCACAGGACTGTCGCCGTATGACATGTTGGACATATTTCAGAGGACGGCCGCCGTATGACATGTAAGCAGGTGTATTTCAGAGGACTGTTGCCGTATGACATGTTGGACATATTTCAGAGGGCTGTCGCAGATGTATTTCTGAGGACTGTCGCCGTATGACATGTTAGCAGATGTATTTCAGAGGACTGTCGCCGTATGACATGTTGGACATATTTCAGAGGGCTGTTGCAGATGTATTTCAGAGGACTGTCGCCGTATGACATGTTGGACATATTTCAGAGGGCTGTCGCAGATGTATTTCTGAGGACTGTCGCCGTACTACATGTTAGATATATTTCAGAGGACTGTTGCCGTATGACATGTTAGACATATTTTTATTATTCAGCATGAATTAAACCAGTTCAGTGTCTGATCTGAACTCTCAAGAACTGCTCATACAAATGACTTCATAGTTAACTGTTCTCTTCTTTAGGTCCTGAGGAACACACTTACAGTCAGAATGAAATAAATAGTCAGTGGAAGTTTTAATTAGTCACTTTCTTGAACCACTGTGTTTATAAAGTAGAGGATGGGTTTTGTTAGCAGAGGTATTTTACAGGTGATAACGTTGTTAGTTTTAAAGGTTAGTATGGAGAATGTTCACACTTTGAGTTGTTGCAGCAGACTGTCTCCGATCCTGTAGGACCGCTACCCTGTCCCGTTGACTCCGGGAAAGTGAAGAAGAGTTCGGCTGTAACATTAGTATATCCAACATGACCTGCACTCAGTGATCCGCCGATGGCTCACTGTGACCTCATGTTTGACTCTGTAGAGTTCTGCACTTCCTTCAGTCCAAGAACAAAATCTTTAATTGCAAAAGTTACGTCACTGACGCTTAAAATATTTGAGTTTACCACGATGTAATACCTCCGGTCCGTCTTTGATCATCTGTTGTTGAATGTGCTGTAGGGACTGTTCTGTTTGGGTCCCCAGAAATACACCTGCTGAGTGTGAAGTAGATCAGATGAACGCTTCTCAAGATATGAGGAGGACACAAACCTACAGAGTCATGTAGAAGTTTGGGCTCCCCTGGTCAAACTTTTGTTTACTGTGAGTAGAAGAACTGATCTATAAAAGTCATGAAGTTAAAGATGAAACGTTTCTTTAATATTTTAATAAAGATTAAACTTTTAATTTCATCTTTTACAGTTTCAAAATAACAAAAAAAAAGGGTCCTGAAGCCAAAATCTGGGCCCCCCGCAGGGTCAGTGCTCAGTAGCGCCCCCTTCTTCTTCTTCAGAGTCTCTCAGTTCTTGTTTGGAGGATTTCTTCATGCTCTGCTCTTTGAGCTCTATCCACAGATGTTAAATGATGTTTAGGTCGGGGGACTGTGAGGGGCGTGGTCTAACCTTCAGCTGGCTCCTCTTCAAGGCGTCCATTGTGGATTTAGAGGTGTGTTACGGACCATTGTCATCCGTCCACCCCCGTCTGTAACAGGTGGACAGGTGTCCCTTCGTCTTATCCGTCCACCCCCTTCTGTAACAGGTGGACAGGTGTCCCTTCGTCTTATCCGTCCACCCCCTTCTGTAACAGGTGGACAGGTGTCTCTTCGTCTCATCCGTCCACCCCCGTCTGTAACAGGTGGACAGGTGTCCCTTCGTCTCATCCGTCCACCCCCTTCTGTAACAGGTGGACAGGTGTCCCTTCGTCTCATCCGTCCACCCCCGTCTGTAACAGGTGGACAGGTGTCCCTTCGTCTCATCCGTCCACCCCCTTCTGTAACAGGTGGACAGGTGTCCCTTCGTCTTATCCGTCCACCCCCGTCTGTAACAGGTGGACAGGTGTCCCTTCGTCTCATCCGTCCACCCCCGTCTGTAACAGGTGGACAGGTGTCCCTTCGTCTTATCCGTCCACCCCCTTCTGTAACAGGTGGACAGGTGTCCCTCTGTCTCATCCATCCACCCCCTTCTGTAACAGGTGGACAGGTGTCCCTTTGCTCATTGTGTCCAGAGAGTGTCCACAGGACGTGTTTCCAAAAAGCATCAGGCTTGTCTCGATGTTCCTTCACAAACCTGTGAGTCTGAATTTGGTGGTGAAGACACAGGACAGGTTTTCTTCTGATGACTCTTCCATGAAGGTCTTACCTGTCCAGGTGTGTCTGCTCAGTACAACAGTGCACCACCACTCTTCCTCTCTCACACAGTTTTCAGCTTGACCTCCACAGGTCCTGTTAATGTCCATTTCTTAGTGACATGACCAAGTGAGGGAACAGCTCCCTGAAAACACTTTGCTATCTTCCTCTAGTCTTCATCAGGTCTTTGAGTGTTCAGAGTGCAGGCAGCTGTTTAGAGGAGCCCATGGCTGCTGACTGCTGGGACAAGCTGTCACGAGTCACCTGCTCTGTCCTCAGCATGACTGTCAACAAGAGACCCTGGGGACAGCTGTATCACTGCTCAGAGGTCTCACAGCTCAACTGTCTCACTGCTCAGAGGTCTCACTGCTCAGAGGTCTCACTGCTCAGCTGTCTCACTACTCAGCTGTCTCACTGCTCAGCTGTCTCACTGCTCAGCTGTAACTAATATCTTGATTAAAATCTTCAGACACATGTTTAACTTCATGTGTGTTGGAGATCAGCTCATGTGAGACGCACAGTAAACGTCACGCGGCCCAAACTTCTGCACAACTCTGTACACGCACATATATATATATATATATATATATATATATACATATATATATATATATATATATATATATATATATATACATTATAACACACACACACACACACACACACACACAGAGTCTTTGTTTTCTTCCCAGAAAAAAAGATTCAGTTCATTTTAAGATTCAAATCTTTGTGTTTTTTATCTTTTTCTATAAAAGTGGACGAACTTCCCTTTAATTATTAAATTATGACTGATTATTCCTTTTATAATCGTTTATGTAATTATTAATTGTTTAATTATTATTTGTGTGATTATTACTTATTTACCATTATTACTAATTTAATGTTATGATTATTTATTTATTTAACTTTGACATTGAGTTCTGCAGGAAGTGGTTGTCAGATGTTCTCTGTGAACATGTCAACACCTCGTCTCCTTCAGGACGCTTCCCTTTGGACATCAGCTGATCTACTTCCTGTTCCTCACATGTTGCTGTTTCCTGTAGCGCCCCCTTCAGGACCAGCGTCTGACATGAACTGGACTGTCAGGGGTTAAACCAGCAGGCTGTTATGTTACTGGGTCTGCTGGGACAGGCTGGACTCTGTCCACAGTTTCCATGGCAACAGCAGACTCTGAGACAGAAACTGGAAGTGTTGGAGACATTTGAAGTGTGAATTATCTCACTGATGACAGTTTTTCTTCTTCTATGGTGTGAAACACTGCAGAGCTCAAACCAAAGCTCCACAGACCCTTTAACCTGACGAGTATCGATCAGACGACTCGTACTTTTTTTATTATTGATCGATGCCTGAACTGTTTTTGTATCCAGCTGTTTGGTTCATGTGTTCGTTCTTTTGTTCTCAAACACAAAAAAACTACTTCCTTCCTGTTTGTGAGGCAGAGATGGAAAAAAAATCTGATCTGAGCCTTTAACTGGTCACACCATTCATTTATTCATTCATTCATGCATTAATTCACACACACACACACACACACACACACACACACACACACACACACACACACACACACACACACACACACACACACAGAGCCATGAACACATGGAATGATCATTGACTCCAATATGAACACACTGAATGATCAGTAACACCAGTATGAACACATTAAATGATAAATAACTCCAATATGATCACATTAAATGATCAATAACTCCAATATGATCACATTAAATGATCAATGACACCAATATGAACACATAAAATGATCAATAGCACCAGTATGAACACATGAAATTGTCAATACTCCAATATGATCACTTTAAATAATCAATAACAGCAATATGAACACATTAAATAATCAAAAACACGAATGTGAACACATGAAATGATCAATAACACCAGTATGAACACATGAAATTATCAATAACTCCAATATAAACACATTAAATGATCAATAACACGAATATGAACACATGAAATTATCAATAACACCAGTTTGAACACATAAAATTATGAATAACTCCAATATGAACACATGAAATGATCAATGACACCAGTATGAACACATTAAATGATCGATCACTCTGTGTATCGATAAGGTGTAGGGTTTCTTTTTTTCGACCAGGCAGATGACGGACTTCCTTCTGCGTCGGGTCCTTCTGTGCCTCTCTGACGTCACCACGCAGACAGTGCCGTCAGCAGCGCAGCTGCAGGTGAGCGCGTGTCTTCGGTGTGAACAGCTCAGACCGTCTCGTGCTCAGGTGAGTCCAGGTGTGTGACCGCAGTCAGACATGTACTACAAACTGAATGGAGTGACGCAGCGGCTCACCGGAGCTCCCGCCGCCGCCTACAGCCCGCAGGTGAGTTCGGAACTGTGCGTGACCTTGTTAGCACCTGATGCTAATGCTAACAGACAACCTGCGGTTAATCAATAAGTGAGATCAGTGATCGATCATCTCTGTTAGCTGTCTGTGTTATTGATGATCAGTAATCGATCACCTGTTAGCTGTCTGTGTTATTGATGATCAGTGATCGATCACCTCTGTCAGCTGTCTGTGTTATTGATGATCAGTGATCGATCACCTCTGTCAGCTGTCTGTGTTATTGATGATCAGTAATCGATCACCTCTGTCAGCTGTCTGTGTTATTGATGATCAGTGATCGATCACCTCTGTCAGCTGTCTGTGTTATTGATGATCAGTGATCGATCACCTCTGTCAGCTGTCTGTGTTATTGATGATCAGTAATCGATCACCTCTGTCAGCTGTCTGTTATTGATGATCAGTGATCGATCACCTCGGTCAGCTGTCTGTGTTAGTAATGATCATTAATCGATCACCTCTGTCAGCTGTCTGTGTTATTGATCGATAGGTAATACTTTTTTTGGTGAGGTCAGGTCTGAAATCATTATTGTTACTGATCAATCAGCTGATCATCGTCTCATGTAACTGATCGATCATTTAAAGCTGATCAAAACCTTGACAATGAGTCTAAAAACAGAGAACATGTCTGATGAGGACCAATGCGCTTAGTGATTATCTGTAAATTATCATTTTTATTTTTTCTGACAGTTTGTGAAAATGTTTTTGTTTGATTTAAAATGTTTACTCAGAGTAAACAAACTGTGTAAACACTGAGCGTAAACAAACAGATGAAATGTTTACTGAGATCAGTTCACACAGACCAATAATCATTAACTCTACATCAGAACATCTATCAATGACTCTTCTGATTAGTGATGACCTGTTTGAGTCAGACCAGTCAGACGCCATCAGGGACGATCAGAAGGATCAATAACTGATGTTTGTTCTTCACTCAAACGTTTACTCTGACCTGAAGCTTTGCCTGAGGCGCCAAACTGTCAGCCGACTCCGTTTATTGATCGTCAGGACGAGTTTCCAACTGACGACCTGAGGGGTGTTCCAGGTTGAAGATTCAACAAACTCTGACCCTGAGCTGGGAAACTCTGAGTATCTGGTTCCAGAACAGCTGATTTGAATTAGTTCAGTCAACTCTGAGTAGGTACACCTTGAGTTAAGCACGTGCACAACCACAATAAAAAGCCATCATCGATGGAGCCCCGATACCTCGAGTCACCATGGCAACCGGAGAGAAAAAGCGATCAACTTATTTTACACCTGGGGAATTGGAGGTGCTCATGAATGCCTACAGCGAATATGAGCATATATTTCATCAACAAAGTAACAGCGCTAAAGCTGCCAAGGAGAGAGAGGCAGCATGGGAAATTTAGCAAGCAGAATCAGCTTTGATGGGATGTTGGTGGCTAGTGGATAGAGCGGGCGTCACATATGGCTTTTGCTCCAGCGGCCCAGGTTCGACTCCGGCCTGTGACACCCTGCCGCATGTCACTTCCTCTGTCTCTTTCCCCTTTCACACTTAACTGTCCTGTCCCTGCCATTAATTTACATTTAACCACACTTAATTAAAATCGTAGCTTACAGGTGAAAAAGTGGTTTTGAATAAAATCTGGTTTTCATGTAGGTGCAATCTCACAGGGGGAAACACACTTGGAAGCAGCTTAAAATGAAAAATAAAAACATCATTCAAACAGGTAAGGCATATTTGACTTGGCCATGACTGTACCTTTCTTTAGTTTGATTCATATTTGATTTATTAAACAAAGTAGCTTCAATAACCTCATTCAGTGGCTATGTCATTATCTACTGTAGGTCACCAATATCATATAAAAAGCTACTATTGGCAAAAAAACGTAGCGCGATGCACATTTGCTCTGATGAGAGCGCAGGTCTGTGGTGTCTCAGATTTGATTTTTGTGGCCGGTAAATGATTGAGTCTAATGAAAACGGTACGGTTCAAACAGATATTAATTGGGGAAAGACAGCACATCTAAACGGGATCTGAAGATCCTCTCCCAGCGTAAAGCATTGTGAATTAATTCTTCCTACATACGAACAATGTGTGTCTGCCAGGGTTTCTTATAGAAAACCTGCCAGCGAGCAGGTTAGGTTCACAGAGTCAGTTACCATGGTGATTGACTCAGAGTTTGACTTACCTCTCTGTCTGGAACTGAAAACCCAGAGTTTCCCTCATCTCAGGGTTAACACCCTCAGAGTTTCCCTCATCTCGGGGTTAACACGCTCAGAGTTTCCCTCATCTCAGGGTTAACACCCTCAGAGTTTCCCTCATCTCGGGGTTAACACGCTCAGAGTTTCCCTCATCTCGGGGTTAACACACTCAGAGTTTCCCTCATCTAGGGGTTAACACACTCAGAGTTTCCCTCATCTCAGGGTTAACACACTCAGAGTTTCCCTCATCTCGGGGTTAACACGCTCAGAGTTTCCCTCATCTCGGGGTTAACATACTCAGAGTTTCCCTCATCTCGGGGTTAACACGCTCAGAGTTTCCCTCATCTCAGGGTTAACACCCTCAGAGTTTCCCTCATCTCAGGGTTAACACACTCAGAGTTTCCCTCATCTCAGAGTTAACACACTCAGAGTTTCCCTCATCTCGGGGTTAACACGCTCAGAGTTTTCACTAAACACGCTTTCTGGAATACTCCTCTGAACGCTGGCGCGCACACACACAGACACACACACACACACACACACAGATGAGTTCATTCTGCTGAACTCTGACCAGTCCAGTCAAGTCGAGCCGAGTCGTGGCTGACGTTCAGGACATTAGGAAGTAAAAAACGTCGGTTGTCCTGAAGTTTAAACTCTGAATTTAATGAAAATGAAAATACAAAATTTGAGCTGCGACAGAAACAAAGTTTTTAGATCAGAGACCTTTATTATTGTTAATGAGTCATGAGGTGTCAGAGTGAGGTCACGCTGATATAATAATATTTATAATAATATAATAATAATGTTCAGTCACTGTATTTGATAATAAAAATCATGTTGTCTGAATATACTGGGGCCCCTGGTGTGGGAGGGGCCCCCAGAGAGGGCTGGGCCCGACAGGTGATTCAGACGTAGATACATGATAAAAATAATAATATTAATGTGAGAGCGTAACGTTTTACTGCAGACTGCAGTCAGTTTCTATTTTAAACTACATGACCTGCTGGTTTTTATATGAAGTATAAAATCTATAAATATAAAAAAGATTCATGTGTGACTCTCTGTGACAGATCTGTCACATATACAGTGATGAATTATGGGTAATAGTTATATTCATGTCTAAAGTCTGTTTGTGTTGAGAAGTTTTGGTTTTAATGTTTACTGTGATGTTATCATTCATCGTACATTTAATAATCTATGATATTAAAAAATTAAACATAACCAGTGGACAAATAATAATACAAATACAAATCTCGTCTTTATTATCTGAGTTATTTTCTAAGAGGAAACTTTATACACAAACTTCATTAATAAAATGCTTTTAAATATATTAAAACATTTGCTCAACCAATAATAACCCTTCTGTTTTCATTCTCTTAATTCTCACTAAAAATCATGATACTAATAATAATAATAATAATAATAATGATAATAATAATAATGATATAGTAATACTACTACTACTACTACTACTACTACTAATAATAATGATGATAATAACGCTAATAATAATATAATAATAATGATAATAGTGATAATAATAATGCAATAATAATAACAATGATAATAATAATGAAAATGATGATAATGATCATTATCATGGGATAGAAAAGTTCAGCAGAGTCCTCTAGCTCCACACCTGTCTCCAGTCTGTCTGCAGGGCACTCAGTGTAGGCTTCATAGATAATTTCAACTTGTTCTGGAATCACCAATCCTTGTTAAAACCCGATGGTATCCATCCAAACTGACGCGTCAACTACATGTTAAAAGCCAACCTGCAGCACGCTGTCCAATCATACCCACGTGACTGACTGTTTACTCACCTCACCCACTCACACACACACACAGGTCCCTCCCTCTTCTTCTACTGTGCCTTCTCAGTGTACCACTGTCTCTGTCTACTCCTCCTACAGGCCCCTGCTGTCACTACACCCCTCTGCTGCTGATTTCCCCATTGCGACCATTGTAACTGTCAGGCCGTTCCGCTCTCTGTCCACTTTCAAAGCTGTAAATAGAAATAACCTCTCCTTCATAAAACTGAATGCCCCTGCCTCCTCATCTCACAAGCATGCCAGTTTCAGACTGATAAACATCCTTTCCATCCTCTGTCATGAGCCGAAATCTTCCATTTTTTTAATGACTTCAGAGGCCCATTACTCTGTCTCTGTATCACCTAGAGTGTTTCTGACACTTTCACATGAAACTTCAGGAAGTTTACTTTCTGGCAAGACCTCATGCATGCATGTAGTCAGAGCGGTTCAGATGCTACAGTCATTTTAATTTGGGTTTGTCATTTTAGGCATTTTTGCTACAAAATGGGGGTGGAGTGCAAGAGGTTAAATGACTTTGCTCAATTCCTGACACATTTCCACACTCCCTCCAAACATATTACTCCTAGGTGACTTCAGTATCCACACGGACAATATCAGCAATGCTCTCACCAGAAATTTTACATCTTGCATTGACAGTTTTGGACTCGAGAAACTCATCAATTTACTCGACTTAATATGCTGTTCTGGTCTCTCTCCTGTCAACTGTAAGGCAATTCCCCTCCCCTTTTCTTATCACGTTAGTTTCCTTCAATACCAACCTTGCACTTTCCAAAATCAATCTCCCACGTACTATTTTTTTTCTGTAATATTAAGGACATTAATTTGGACATTCTTTCCTCTGGCATTAACTCCCTCCCCAACACAGACAGCTTTTCCACCCCTGATGAACTGGTACTCCATTACAACAACAGTCTTCATAACTGTTTTTCCTTATCTGCTGCGAGGGTCCTCAGGACAGAGGGAGTAACTAAAGATGGCGGCGCGTACGGACGCAGCGGCTCATGGCTCTCCGTTTCAGTGTTCTTTTTTGCTATTTTTATATGTCTGCTTTTGGACTCTGTTCATGTCCGTCTCGGCAAATCAACACTACACACGTCAGGACATTGTGGACATCGGCTATTGGCACAAGATAGCAGTTTCCAGTGACTTCCACTACAAATACAACATCCCTGACGAACTAGCGAGACCGCCAGGCTCCCCGTGGATTGTTGTCGGATCTGGGAAGCGACGCAGGCGGCGGAGGGAGAGGAAGCAGAAGCGAGGCCGCAGGTCCGGCGCACTGCAAAGGCTAAGGAGCCAACCACATAAGCCACCTCTGCCGAGCCTGTATCTCACCAACGCCAGATCAATCATCCATAAAACGGACGACCTGGACTTACAGCTTGCGAGGAACCGCTATGTTCGTGACTGCTGTGTCCTCATCATCACAGAGACCTGGCTAAACACAAAGATCCCCGACGCTAGCGTGCAGCTAGCAGGCCGCTCTCTGCACCGATGGGACCGGACTGAGGACTCCGGTAAGAGCAGAGGTGGGGGGCTCTGTATGTACGTGCACAATGACTGGTGCAACAACAGCATAGTCATAGAGAGGCACTGTTCCTCTGATATTGAGTACATGTCTGTCAGATGCCGGCCTTACTTTCTCCCGAGAGAGCTAACCGTGGTTATTATTACGGCTGTTTACATCCCACCGGACGCGAATGTAAACACGGCGCTCTCTCTGCTGCTGAACGTCATAAACAAACACCAGCGGGCTCACCCGGATGGCGTTCACATTATAGCTGGAGATTTTAACAAGGCTAATTTAAAGAGTGTTCTCCCTAAATTCCACCAGCATGTTAAGTGCAAAACACGAGGAGAAAACACTCTTGACCATGTGTACTCTAATATCAAGCATGGCTACAGAGCTATACCCCTCCCCCACCTCGGCCAGTCAGACCATCACTCCCTGCTGCTCACCCCTGCATACACCCCACTCAGACGCAGATCCAGGCCCACCACAAAGACAATAACCACCTGGCCTGAGCATGCACTCAGTGAGCTACAGGACTGCTTCCACAACACGGACTGGGGCCTCTTTGAACATCTGGACCTGGACACGCTCACAGAGACAGTGCTGGACTACATCAAGTTCTGCATGGGAACTGTGTCCGTGGATAAAACCATCCGAGTTTTTCCTAACCAGAAACCTTGGATGACTAGCCAGGTCCGCTCACTCCTCAAAGCCCGCGACTCAGCCTTCAGGTCAGGCGACAGAGCCCTGTACAGCGCAGCTCGAGCCGACCTTAAAAGAGGGATCAAGGAGGCCAAAGCGGACTACAAGAGGAAGATAGAGGCCCACCTCGCGAGCAACAGACCACGGGAGGTGTGGCAGGGCCTACAGAACATCACTAACTTCAGAGGCTGTGATGTGACGTCAGGAGACCTGAGCATGGCGCTGGCAGAGGAGCTAAACTGCTTCTTTGCTCGCTTTGAGACACCCCAGAGGCGCTCAAGTACTCCAGCCCTGCCCCCACCACCCCCATCAGGTCCCAGCACACCCCCATTCACTGTACAGGAGAACGACGTGAGGCGTGTGCTCCTGAAAGTGAACCCCAGAAAGGCTACTGGACCAGACGGAGTACCTGGCAAGGTGCTGAGGACATGTGCCCACCAGCTGTCCCCCATCTTCTGCAGGATCTTCAACCTCTCCCTGGCCCAAACAGCCATCCCCACCTGCCTGAAATCTGCAACCATCATACCTGTTCCAAAACGGTCACCCACAACCAGCCCAAACGACTATCGTCCTGTTGCACTCACACCGGTGGTAATGAAGTGCTTTGAACGACTAGTCCTCCACCACATCAAAGCCTGGCTCCCTCCCACACTGGACACCCACCAGTTCGCATACAGAGCGAACAGATCCACAGAGGACGCCATCACCATAGCCCTGCACGCTGTGCTGAACCATCTGGAGCAGCAGCAGAGCTATGCCAGGATGCTCTTTGTGGATTACAGTTCAGCTTTTAACACAATCATCCCGGACATTCTGACCACTAAACTGGCCACGCTGGGCCTCCCCCCCCCCACATGCAACTGGATTAAGGACTTTCTCACTAACAGACCCCAGACTGTGAGACTCGGCCCCCACCACTCCTCCACCCGCACACTGAGCACCGGCTCACCACAGGGCTGCGTGCTGAGCCCCCTCCTGTACTGTCTCTACACCTACGACTGTAGTTCGACCCACAGGAACAACATCATAGTCAAGTTCGCTGACGACACCACAGTGGTCGGACTGATCTCAAAGGGAGACGAGGCAGCTTACAGAGAGGAGGTCCACAGACTAACAGACTGGTGTTCAAACAATAACCTGGCTCTGAACACCACCAAAACAAAGGAGATCATTATGGACTTCAGAAGGAACAAAACCGACCCGCCACCCCTTTACATCAACGGCGAGTGTGTGGAGAGGGTCCACACATTTAGGTTCCTGGGAGTCCTGATCTCCGACGACCTCTCCTGGACACACAATATTTCAGCCATCATAAAGAAGGCTCAGCAGCGGCTGCATTTCCTGAGAGTCCTCAGGAGGAACAACCTGGACAGGAAGCTGCTGCTGGCCTTCTACCGCTCATCGATAGAGAGCCTGCTGACCTACTGTGTGTCCACCTGGTACGGAAGCTGTACTGAGGCAGACAGGGTGAGGCTTCAGAGGACAATCAACGCAGCACAGAGGATTGTTGGTTGTCCTCTCCCCTCCCTGATGGACATATACACCACCCGCTGCCTCAGTAGAGCCAAAAAGATCATCAGGGACAGCTCACATCCTGGCTCTGAACTGTTTGACCTGCTGCCCTCTGGCAGGCGCTACAGGTGCATCAGAGCCAGGACAAACAGACTGAAAAAAAGTTTCTTCCCGAGAGCCATCACCACCCTGAACTCTCACCTACAAACATAACATGTGCAATATACTGTTTACATGCACTAAATCACTGTGCAATGTTTGACTGTCTTGAATGACTGTTTACATCTCATGTGAAATACACTGTGCAATATAAAATACTGACTTGTTCATATTTAAATCTTCCACTCATATCATTTCTTGTATTTTCTGTATATATTTAGTATATATTTTGCACTATATTTTTGTATTTTTTTACTTACTTTGCACTACATTTGATATTTTGATTTTTGATATTTGATTCTTGTTGTTTGTACGTACATATATACTTATAACACTGAAAAGGAGAAGCTCTCCAATCTCATTGTACATTGTATAATGACAATAAAGAGCATTCTATTCTATTCTATTCTATTCTATGTCGTATGCTGTAAAGCCCTGTGAGGCAAACTGTGATTTGTGATATTGGGCTTTATAAATAAAATTGACTGAAATCGATTTGATAATCTCCTGGACTATCTTGCCCCACTCAAAACCAGATCTGTCACTTGCACCCGCTCTTCACCATGGTTCACTCCTGCTCTCAGACAACTTAAATCCAAAGGACGCTGACTGGAACACCTCTACAATAAGACTGGTCTCACTGTGCACAAGGAAATATATCACAACCACACTCTCCACTATAAGGACTGCATCTCACAGGCTAAATCCTCCTATTACTCCGGTTTAATCAACTCAAACGACGGTAACTCAAGGGCCCTGTTTTCACTCCTCAGCAACATTACTCAACCTCCGGGCGCACTTCCTCCGCAGATGTACTCTACTGCCTTTGCCTTGCCAATTCATGTTCCTTATTTCCCTCTGTGTCCCCTTCCCAGTCACTCCCAGCATTTGCTCGACCTTCTGTTTTCGAAACCACTAGTCTGATCAAAAAATCCAAATCACCAACCTGTTAGTTAGATCCCCTTCCAACTGCTCTTGTTAAAGCCATAGTTCCCTCTCTGGCCCCTCTCATCACGCACATAATTCATTCTTCCCTCACCACTGGAATTGTTCCCTCACCCCTCAAGACAGCTGCTGTCACCCCAATACTCAAGAAACCTGGTGCAGATCCCAATAACCACAATAACCTCCGTCCCATCTCCAATCCTCCATTTCTCTCCAAGATACTTGAAAAAATTGTAGCCTCTCAGCTCCATTCCCATCTTTCCCGCAATAATCTTTTTGAACGATTCCAGTCTGGTTTTCGCCCTCTCCACAGTACTGAAACGGCACTTCTCAAAATCACCAACGATCTCCTCCTGGCAGCCGATTCCGGTCTCCTATCCATCCTCATCCTGCTTGACCTGAGTGTGGCCTTCGACACCATCTCACACACCACTCTCCTGGACAGACTCCCCTCTATTGGCATCACACACACACCCCTTAACTGGTTCAAATCCTACCTGTCCAGCCGCTCTCAGTTCATCCAACTCAAATCATTCACATCACAACCACTCCCAGTCACCATAGGTGTGTCCCAGGGCTCTGTCCTGGGGCCCCTGCTATTCATCATTTACTTAATTCCCCTTGGCTACATCTTCCGGAAACATCATATCCACTTCCACTGCTACGCAGATGACACCCAGCTCCATATTTCCACCAAACCCGACTCCTTCCTCCCACCTTCCTCCCTCACTGACTGCCTCCTTGAAATAAAATCCTGGTTTTCATCCAACTTCCTCAAATTAAACGGCGACAAAACAGAAATTCTACTCATTGGCACTAAAACCACCCTATCCAAATCTCCCAGTTTCACATTATCTATTGACAACTCTTCCATTTCTCCTTCCTCACAGGTCAAGAGTCTGGGTGTCATCCTCGACAGCACACTTTCTTACACTTCTCATATCAACCACATAACCCGCTCAGCTTACTTCCATCTCCACAACATCAACCACCTCCGCCCCTCTCTCACACCTCACACAGCTGCCATTCTGGTCCACAGTCTCGTCACCTCCTGGCTTGACTACTGCAACTCCCTCCTGTTTGGTCTTCCACAAAAAACTCTCCATAAACTACAACTGGTACAGAATTCAATCAATCAATCAATCAATTTTATTTATAAAGCCCAATATCACAAATACAATTTGCCTCACAGGGCTTTACAGCATACGACATCCCTCTGTCCTTTAGACCCTCACAGCGGATAAGAAAAAACTCCCCAAAAAAAAACCTTTACCGGGGGAAAAAAAATGGTAGAAACCTCAGGAAGAGCAACTGAGGAGGGATCCCTCTTCCAGGACGGACAGACGTGCAGTAGATGTCGTACAGAACAGATCAGCATAACAAATTAACAGTAATCTGTATGACACAATACAGTAATCTGTATGAGATCCTCGGTAATGACAGTAGCTTACAACAACATTCATGAAAGTAATAATACTGTCGTTATAGTTCTGGCTACTGTGGTACAATATGTTGAAAGTATATATTAGTATCAGGCAGTATACATGTATGATAATAATCATATGTCTATAATAGCAGTAGAAGTATGACTAATGATTAATGATGGCAGCAGCAGCAGCAGGCATCTGACAGGACCACGGCAGCAGCACAACCACACACATCACACTATCCAGGCACCGCTGCAATACGAGTTAACCTGAGAGACAGTGGAGCACAAAGGCTCCGGAGAAGAAACCGAGTTAGTGACATCCAGAATGGCCGAGTAAAATAGATACAGTAATAGGATACGAGAGAGAGAGGGAGAGAGAGAGAGAGAGAGCGAGAGAGAGAGAAGGTGCCCGGTGCATTAAAGGTGGTCCTCCGGTAGACTAGGCCTAAGTCAGCCTAACTAGGGGCTGGTACAAGGCAAGCCCGAGCCAGCCCTAACTATAAGCTTTATCAAAGAGGAAAGTCTTAAGTCTAGCCTTAAATGTGGAGACAGTGTCTGCCTCCCGGACCGTAACAGGAAGATGATTCCACAGGAGAGGAGCCTGATAGCTGAAGGCTCTGGCTCCTGATCTACTTTTGGAGACTTTAGGGACCATGAGTAACCCTGCGTTCTCAGAGCGCAGAGTTCTGGTGGGATAATATGGCACTATGAGCTCTCTAAGATATGACGGAGCTTGACCATTTAGAGCTTTATAAGTTAACAGTAGGATTTTAAATTCAATTCTGGATTTTACAGGGAGCCAGTGAAGAGAAGCTAAAACAGGAGAAATATGATCTCGTTTCTTAGTTCCTGTTAGTACACGTGCTGCTGCATTCTGAATTAGCTGAAGAGTTTTTAATGATTTACTAGAGCTACCTGATAGTAGAGAGTTACAGTAATCCAGCCTCGAGGTAACAAAAGCGTGGACCAATTTTTCTGCATCTTTTTGGGTCAAGATAGGCCTAATTTTTGCAATATTACGCAGATGAAAAAATGCAGTCTGTGAGGTTTGTTTTAAATGAGAATTGAAAGACAGATCTTGATCAAATGTTACTCCGAGGTTTCTTACGGTAGTGGTAGAGGCCAGAGCAATGCCATCGAGAGAAACTATGTCATCAGATAAAGAGTCTCTGAGTTGTTTGGGGCCAAGAACAATAACTTCAGTTTTGTTTGAATTTAACATCAGGAAATTGGTGCTCATCCAGGTTTTTATGTCTTTAAGACAATTATGAAGTTTAGTTAATTGATCCCTTTCTTCTGGCTTCATCGATAAATACAACTGTGTATCATCCGCATAACAATGGAAATTTATAGAGTGATTTCTAATGATGTTACCTAAAGGAAGCATATATAGAATAAATAGGATTGGTCCAAGCACAGAACCTTGCGGAACTCCAAAACAAACTTTAGTACGTACGGATGATTCATTATGAACGTCAACAAATTGAAAACGATCAGATAAATAAGATTTAAATTCAGCAGCTCGTATCAACACAAGGACCCCATCCACTCACCACATCACACCGGTCCTTAAGCAGCTCCACTAGCTCCCCATCACACACCATATCCAATACCAGATTTTACTGCTCACCTTCAAGGCCATTCTCAGCCTTGCCCCTCCATACCTGTCTGACCTCCTCCCCATTGCCACACCTGCTCGCACACTCAGATCCTCTTCCTCCATCCAGCTCTCCGTTCCCTCCGCCCGCCTGGCTACCATGGGGAGCAGAGCATTCAGCCGCCCAGCTCTGGAATTCACTCCCCCCTGACCTCCGCAACACCACATCTGTCAATCTGTTCAAATCCAAACTCAAAACGCATCTGTTCAGACTTGCCCATTCCACCTGATCAAATGCACTATGTTCTCACACTGTCTTACTGTCTTCCCCTCTATTTTAATGTATTTGTATGATGTTTTGTATGCTGTGTGTCTTGTTTGATGTATGCCTTTTTATCTTTGCTGTAAGGCGACCTTGAGTGGCTTGAAAGGCGCCCTAACAAATAAAATGCATTATTATTATTATGATAATCAATCAATCAATCATTCAATTTTATTTATAAAGCCCAATATCACAAATCACAATTTGCCTCACAGGGCTTTACAGCATATGACATCCCTCTGTCCTTAGGACCCTCGCAGCTGATCAGGAAAAACTACACACACACACACACACACACACACACACACACAAACACAAACATGTGAGCACACTAGAGCATGGCTCGGGCCGCATTTTCCTGACCGAAGCCGACCCAAGTCAGAGACAGTTATAACCGAGCACAGCACTAATGGAGTGGATCCTGTGTTGCGTTCAGGCGTTGTCATGTAAATAACAAATTCCAGCACTTGAATAGGCCACAGCAGCATGTCAAGTGAGCCGAACCCGAGCAAAATTACAGGCAAATACTGTGAAACCGAGATGATAAAAATAATGAAGAAACGTGATCTGAAAATTTTGTCATAGTTGTAATTTAAACAGTTTCCACGGGTACTTCCAGCCGTCCGTCTGTCTGTCCATTAACACCATGATGTTTCTGTCCGTCCCCTCAGGGTCTGCGTCCAGGTGTCCCATCTGTCAGTCCTCCGGTCATCTTTGCCTCTCCGACCAAACTGGCATCTGAAACAGGAAGTCAGGTGGAGTACCTGGGAGCCAACAAAGTCCCTGACCTGCAGAAACTCTTCCAGGTAACTGTGATGTACTTGTTCAAATGGCAATAAAACTCTTTTCTATTCTATTCTGTTCTATTCTATTCTATTCTATTCTATGTCATCAGCAGCTCTCAGGTGACAGGAAGCTGCAGTACACCTTCAGGGTGATGTCACATGTGAAGGGGGATCAGAACACAGATGGGTTCTGACCTGATTTCTGTAGGAATGAGTTAGCATGTTAGCGAGTTAGCATGTTAGCACTTCCTGTCTGAAATGAGGTCTGTGTTAACACGAGTTGAAGAGACTCTGACCTTCTATTCTTCGTCAGTAAAAACCCCACTGTGACCTTTGAACCTTTCTAACATTAGAGATGACAGAATGTCATCAGAAAGTCATCAGAACATGACTTTAAAGCCTCGAGCCAGTCGTGACGTTCAGTCATGTGACCGTCATTAGTGAAGATGATCTGGCTGAACCTGAAGAATCAGAAACGTTTGTTGATTTTCTGCAAAAAAAAATAAATCAATAATCCAACAGAACAATCTGATTGGTTCTTTGTGACGAGGGAACCAGAGCGACGCTGACCTCAGAATAAATATCATTCTTGCAGAACTCTGTCATTCTGGTTCAGACGAGAGGAACAGGAGGCAGAATGTAATGTTCCACGGTTCAGTTATTCAGTGTTTATTTAATGAGACAGTTTACTGATGCCAACTTCACAGCAGAACGTTCAGGCCCCATCAAAACAACACCGCTCAGCTGACTCATCCAGTGCCATGTGTGAAATATAACGGCTGTGGGTGAGAAGAGAACCGACCACTGGATGTTTACGTTCTGCTTAATCTGATCAGTTACTATAAAAAAAACATTCAGACGGGATCTGAACTGCTTATATTTTCAGTTCTCGTCATTCTGACACTGGTGAAGAGTGATGTTAATTCCTCTGTGCAGGAAAAACGGGTCCTTAAAGATGTTCCAGAGTTTCTTGAAGATGTTTTTGAGTTCTTATAATATGTTCTAGAATTCCCTGAAGATGTTCTGGGGTAATCCAAGATGTTCTAGAATTTTTTTGAGATGTCCTAGAATTCCCCTAAATATATTATAGATGTCCTTGAAGATTGTCTAGAACTCCTTGAAGATGTTCTGGACAATCTCAGAGATGTTCTAGATGTCCTTCAAGATTTCCTGGAACTCCTTCAAGATGTTCTAGGGGTACTTAAAGGTGTTCTAGATGTCCTTGAAGGTGTTCTAGAACTCCTTCAAGATGTTTTAGGGGTACCCAAAGATGTTCTAGATGTCCTGGAAGATTTTCTAGAACTCCTTCAAGATGTTCTGGGGGTACTCAAACATGTTCTAGGTGTCCTTGAAGATGTTCTAGAGTATCTTGAGTGAGTTTCTTTGGTTCCCTGTAGTTTCATATTTAGAATGCTGGTTTAGCTGTGGACTGAGCTCTACTCAGGTGTGTTATTCAGTGTCATGTGACCTGTGTGATGATGATGTCATAAGGTGACCTGTGTGATGATGTCATTGGTAAACCTGTGTCTCTCTGTCTCTCTCGTGGTCAGAGGTCAGACGGCGTGCCGATCCACCTGAAGAAGGGGCTGATGGACCGGCTGCTGTACCGGTCCACCATGGGGCTGACGGTGGGCGGGGCCCTCTACTGCTTGATGGCGCTCTACTTCGCCGCCCAACCCAGCAAAGACTGATGCCGCAGAGCTGCTCTGCAGTGATTGGACAAGAGGTTTCTGTGTGATGGTTGGGGGTTTTGTCGAAGTGTTGACGGACAGTTTCTGCAGAACACGAACACTTTGTACAGAAAATATTAAAAATAAAATCTATTTTGTTGTAAAAGAATCTGTCTGTCCGTCTGTCTGTTTTCACTGACGTACCTGCTGACAGGTGAGGTCAGCAGGTGTCTGCTGCAGGTTAGGGTCTCTGTTCTGCAGAGGAACCAGAGAACATTCAGGTTCTGCAGAGGAACCAGAGAACGTCCCATCAGAAAAGATCTATGAATGTTTCTTTAATGTGAATGTGTTGTTGGTTTGTTGATCTTCCTCTCATCATCTGTTCAGTGGGATTAAAGAGGATTATCTGTTCGTCAGCAGACCTCAGATCATCTCCTCTGTTATTTGTTTGTCTGTTATGTTTGAAGTAAACATGTTTTATCTGTCTTAGGACAAAAAGGAAAAGTGTCTCAGCTCTGACTCAAAACACAAAACACTCCAAACATTATGTAACCTGTCATACTGCCGGCCCTGTTGCCATGGAGACGGTGATGGTATGCTTGAGGGGGGGCGTCACAGTAACAGATCACATCGCACAGTTTTACAGACACATTCACACTGACACGCAGTCAACAATGGTCAGTTTCTTAGGAACACCTCAGACTGTGACAGTTCTTTAAAGTTTAACGTAATATCTTTGAACGTTAAGTGCCACTGACGGCTGACAGCTCAGTTTTATTTGTTCAGAGTCACGTGAAGGTCGTCATCTTGTTTTCTTTCATCAGCTGATCCATCAGGTAAATGTTTGTATTGATCAGGAAATGGTGAAGGAACACAGCGGGTCTGACACTTCCTCTGATTTATCAGCCTCACAGTTTTTCTTTGCTGAGTAACTTTCTTCAGTCCAAATAAACGAACTAGCGTTCTGACTCTGTCTGCGTCCGTTGGTCACCTGACCTTTGCCTTGCACCTCTGCCGTCTCTGATTGGCTGAACATTACAGAGCCTGTCACAGGTTAAAATTCAGACTGAACCGGGACATCAATCAATCAATCAATCAATCATTTTTATTTATAAAGCCCAATATCACAAATCACAATTTGCCTCACAGGGCTTTACAGCATACGACATCCCTCTGTCCTTTGGACCCTCACAGCTGATCAGGAAAAACTCCCCAAAAAACCCTTTAACGGGGAAAAAAAACGGTAGAAATCTCAGGAAGAGCAACTGATCCCTCTTCCAGGACGGCAGCTTACAACAACATTAATGAAAGTAATATAATTATAATTCCGGCTGTTGTGTGGTACAATATGTTGAAAGTATATATTAATATCTGATAGTATACATATGTGACAATAATCATAGGTGTATAATAACAGTAGTATGACTAATGATAACAGCGGCAGCAGGAGGCATCTGGCAGGACCACGGCAGCAGCACAACCACACAAGTCACACTATCCAGGCACCGCTGCAATATGAGTTAACCTGAGAGACAGTGGAGCACAAAGGCTCCAGAGAAGAAGCCGAGTTAGCAAGATGCAGTAATAGGACACAAGAGAGAGAGAGAGAAGGTGCCCGGTTTATTATAGGGGGTCCCCCAGCAGACTAGGCCTTAGTCAGCCTAACTAGGGGCTGGTACAAGGCAAGCCTGAGCCAGCCCTAACTATAAGCTTTATCAAAGAGGAAAGTCTTAAGTCAAGTCTTAGTCTTAGAGGTAACAAAAGCATGGACCAATTTTTCAGCATCTTTTCGGGTCAGGATAGGGCTAATATTCGCAATATTACGCAGATGGAAAAATGCAGTCCGTGAGGTTTGTTTTAAATGAGAATTAAAAGACAAATCTTGATCAAATGTTACTCCGAGGTTTCTTACAGTAGTGCTAGAGGCCAGAGCAATGCCATCGAGAGAAACTATGTCATCAGATAAAGAGTCTCTGAGTTGTTTGGGGCCAAGAACAACTTCAGTTTTGTCTGAATTTAACATCAGGAAGTTGGTGCTCATCCAGGTTTTTATGTCTTTAAGGCAGTTATGAAGTTTAGTTAATTGATTACTTTCTTCTGGCTTCATCGATAAATACAACTGTGTATCATCCACATAACAATGGAAATTTAGAATGATTTCTAATGATGTTACCTAAAGGAAGCATATATAGAATAAATAGGATTGGTCCGAGCACAGAACCTTGCGGAACTCCAAAACAAACTTTAGTACGTAAGGATGCTTCATTATGAACGTCAACAAACTGAAAACGATCAGATAAATAAGATTTAAACCAGCTTAATGCAGAACCTTTTAAGCCAATTAAGTGTTCCAGTCTCTGTAGCAGAATTTGATGGTCAGTTGTGTCAAACACCGTACTAAGATCTAATAAAACAAGTACAGAGACGAGTCCTTTGTCTGAAGCAATCAGAAGGTCATTTGTAATTTTAACTAGTGCTGTCTCAGTGCTATGATGCACTCTGAATCCTGACTGAAATTCCTCAAATAAATTATTATCATGGAGAAAATCACACAGCTGGTCTGCGACTACTTTCTCAAGGATCTTTGACATAAAGGGAAGATTAGATATTGGTCTATAGTTGGCTAACACCTCTGGATCCAGGGTGGGCTTTTTTTAGGAGAGGTTTAATTATAGCTACCTTAAAAGACTGTGGTACATAGCCTGTTAATAAGGATATATTGATCATATCTAATATATGGGTGTTAACTAAAGGTAAGACCTCCTTGAGTAGCCTAGTTGGGATGGGGTCTAAGAGACACGTTGGTGATTTAGATGAAGAAATCACTGCGGTCAATTCTTGAAGAGAAATTGGGGAAAAGCAATCTAAATATATATTAGGTGTTACAGCTGTGTTTGAGGTTAGATAGGTACTATCTGAGGACAGGAGGTCATGAATTTTGCCTCTAATAGTTAGAATTTTGTCATTTTTTCATCTGCGTAATATTGCAAAAATTAGACCTATCTTGACCCGAAAAGATGCAGAAAAATTGGTCCATGCTTTTGTTACCTCAAGGCTTGATTACTGTAACTCTCTATTATCAGGTAGCTCTAGTAAATCCTTAAAAACTCTCCAGCTAATTCAGAATGCAGCAGCACGTGTACTAACAGGAACCAAGAAACAAGATCATATTTCTCCTGTTTTAGCTTCTCTGCACTGGCTCCCTGTAAAATCCAGAATTGAATTTAAAATCCTACTGTTAACTTATAAAGCTCTAAATGGTCAAGCTCCGTCATATCTTAGAGAGCTCATAGTGCCATATTATCCCACCAGAACTCTGTGTTCTGAGAACTCAGGGTTACTCGTGGTCCCTAAAGTCTCCAAAAGTAGATCAGGAGCCAGAGCCTTCAGCTATCAGGCTCCTCTCCTGTGGAATCATCTTCCTGTTACGGTCCGGGAGGCAGACACCGTCTCCACATTTAAGACTAGACTTAAGCCTTTCCTCTTTGATAAAGCTTATAGTTAGGGCTGGCTCAGGCTTGCCTTGTACCAGCCCCTAGTTAGGCTGACTTAGGCCTAGTCTGCTGGAGGACCACCTATAATACACCGGGCACCTTCTCTCTCTCTCTCTCTCTCTCGTATCCTATTACTGCATCTTGCTAACTCGGCCATTCTGGATGTCACTAACTCGGCTTCTTCTCCGGAGCCTTTGTGCTCCACTGTCTCTCAGGTTAACTCGTATTGCAGCGGTGCCTGGATAGTGTGACGTGTGTGGTTGTGCTGCTGCCGTGGTCCTGCCAGATGCCTCCTGCTGCTGCTGCTGCTGCTGCCATCATTAGTCATACTTCTACTGTTATTATACACATATGACTATTATCATACATGTATACTGCCAGATATTAATATATACTTTCAACATATTGTACCACAGTAGCCAGAACTATAACAACAATATTATTACTTTCATGAATGTTGTTGTAAGCTACTGTCATTACCGAGGATGTCCTGCATCTCTCTCTCTCTCTCTCTCTCTCTCTCTCTCTCTCTGTCTCTCTCTCTCTCTCATTGTGTCATACAGATTACTGTTAATTTGTTATGCTGATCTGTTCTGTACGACATCTATTGCACGTCTGTCCGTCCTGGAAGAGGGATCTCTCCTCAGTTGCTCTTCCTGAGGCTTCTACAATTTTTCCCCCCCGGTAAAGGTTTTTTTTGGGGAGTTTTTCCTTATCCGCTGTGAGGGTCCAAAGGACAGAGGGATGTCGTATGCTGTAAAGCCCTGTGAGGCAAATTATATTTGTGATATTGGGCTTTATAAATAAAATTGAAATTGAAATTAAAGGTTGGTTCATGACAGGAAGTGAAGATGATGAATGAATGGAGGATCAGGTGTGACGGTGATCAGGGTCCAACAGACATGCTCGTAGTGTGTGTGTGTGTGTGTGTGTGTGGTGGTAGAGAAGTGGAAATGATCTGTACACATCCTGTGTGTTTGTTTTGTGTGGCTTTGACAAACTGCAGCTATACAGAGTGACCCAGAAATTTGTCTCTTCCGTCACCATGGTGACAGAGAGAACATCAGGTCACAGTCTCCATGGTAACAGCAGGATTCAGGCTGCAGAGTGTGATGTGATTCAGTTTCTGACTCTTTGCTGCGATACGTTTACTCCTCATCAGAACCAACAGGCGTCCACATACTTCTGGCCACATACAGACTGATGACAGGATTGATCCTGTTTGTGTCGACGCTTCTAATCAGAACTTGTTTATTTTCTCTGTTACCAAGCGACTGTGTCAAGGTGATGATCATCAGTCTGAGTCACACGTGTCTCTCTTAACGGGACCATGTGACCCTGTGACTTCAGCAGTCTTACAGGAAGTGTGTTCGGCCAGAGCGTCCTCGTTAAGAGTGGCGGTGTTACCTTCACGAGCTCCTCACATCGTTAACATGTAGGCAGCCGGTTGTCACGGTTACTTCACTGAAGGACGAACTGCTGACACTGTCGTCTCTGCACATTAGTGTGCATATTAATGAGCTACAGCCATTCTGATTGGTCGTCAGACTTTCTGTTTATTTCAGCAGACGATCATTAATAACCACTGATCGTGAGTCAATCTGCTCATCAACATAATGACTGTCAGTGACATCAGTCAGCTGGTGGATTATTACATCAGTGTTCGTCAACACTGACAAACAGGAACTAATGACGCTCACCTATACAGGTAACATACTGCAGGTGTGCAGGTGGACTACAGGTGGACCACAGGTGGACAACAGATGGACTACAGGTGAACCACAGGTGGACTACAGGTGGACTACAGGTGGACCACAGGTGGACAACAGGTGGACTACAGGTGGACTACAGATGGACTACAGGGGCCCGTTGCACAAAAGTAGGATTCAGACATCCAGGATAAATGACTGAGCTGAGGCCTGTTGTTCGAAACCTAGATAAGGGATTAAGCCGGGATATGTTGGTTATCCTGTCTTAATTTAGCGTTGATTCGGTTGTTCGAAAGCAGAGGCGCATATGTTGCCATGGAAATTTATTCTGTGCACTTAGCCTGGTCCCGACCAGGATAACAACCAGGCTTAGTTTAGCCTGGTGCCTTATCTGTCCATTCAGCTGTCACTGCGATCGGAAATCAATGTGTTTTACCGTCATTTCATGTTCTTAAGTACGTATTTGCATCATTTTTTAACAAAATACATTAAGCCTACAAAAAAACCCAACAACATTTAAAAGGTTATTTTTGTCATAGCCCAAACATACTTTGACATGCACATATCTTTACCAATAAAAGGATTAATTGTCAGAACAAACATACAAGTAGGTGTATTTGGCATTAACACAATTAGTGGTTATTAGGTTTCATAACTGTATGACCTTCCCAAATCATATTCCCAGTTAACTGGACCAATAACTCCTGTGTCCTTTACATCAATTAATGAAAACATGAAGATGAAACCACAATATTCTTTGACCTCATTTTATTTAAATGAAAAATACTAAAATCAGTCACTGTCTGCTTTGAGCTGTGGAGAGAAAGAGAGAAATAATATTGATTAATACGTTGCATCACAGTCATGCTTACAATGTGCATTAAAGTCACTTACTTCTTTCTCTAGTTTCTTAATTTCCAAGTGCAGTTTCCTTAAGGTTTTTCTTTTGTCTGTCAAGCTCCACGTCCTGCAGCTTTCTCTTTTCACACTGGAGCTTGACATCTGCCACTGCTATCTGCTCCCTCAGATGACTTGCTTTTATCTTAAGTGATTTATACTTTTTATAAAAACAAAACATGAATGCAATCCTGACATAAGCAGCTATTTAATGAAACTGCAAAAAGCAGCTATTTTCAACAACCCTGCTATGAGCAGCTATTTGATAAGAACTGCAAAAAGGCAACTATTTTAAGGCAGCTTTTTTAACAAAAAAAAAAAAAACCTCATTAAAAGGCTATCTGATTGGAGCTGGGGAGAGAAAGAGAGAAATAACGTTGATTAATACATTGCGTCATGCTTACAATGTGCATTAAAATCACTTCTTTCTCTAGTTTCTTAATTTCCAAGTCCAGTTTCCTTAAGGTTTTTCTTTTAATTTGTCAATTTGTCTTACACTGCAAGACAATCCAAAGTCAGACAGTCCACATAACACCACTGGTTGATTAATGAATGAATAAAATGATTGATTCCATGTACAGTATACTGGAATAATGTACCTTGTATGAAGAGGGCGGTTTCTGTGGGTGGGACAGAGTCTGTAGCTGCATAAGTGTCAAGCAAGGTGAAACCAATCCTGGATCAGTGCGCGCACGCGGCTTTCTCAAATAGACCCTGCTATCGATCACAGATTCACCGATTCACCATGACAACAAGAGCGGCGTACTTTTCCCTGTCGGAGGCAGAAATCCTCGTGGAGGCTTACGAAGAGGTAAAGGATCAAATCAAAAAGAAAGGCGACACCGCCACAGTTATAAAACGAGAGAAAGCGTGGCAAAGTATTGCAGACTGCCTGAATGTGTAAGTAGTGCACAAATACACACTCACTGCTCCGCTGAAACCATCACAATTACAATCCAAATAGTTAATTAACATTTCAGAAAATGTAGTTGTACTCTGGTTATAAATCAGTGGAAATTGTAAGTGAAACTGACTGCAGATGTAAGTGAAATCGTGTAAATGTAACTCCATCAGACTGTATAACTCTTTGATAAATAGATGAGCTCACTGACTTAATTGAATTTCCCTTTGGGATAAATAAAGTTCCTCTTATCTTATCTTATCTTATCTTATGTTATGTCTTATCTTATGTATGATCATAAGTATATATATATATATATACTTATGATCATACATAAGATAAGACATAAGATAAGATAAGATATGTACAGTACATACCTATATATATATACATATATATGTGTGTGTGTGTGTGTGTGTGTGTATATACAGTATATATATGTATGTATACATATATGTATATATATATATATATATATATAAAGAAATCCTTTCACAGCATTAATGTTCAGGTGAACATGACTTTTTGATATTGTCGATTAATGAACACTGTGCATTGCTTGTGATGTGCATTGATTGGTTTAATAGTCTTCATTTTATAATTTCAGATGGTCTGCAATGCTGACTATCTGATCAGCAATGTTCTGGCAAAGTGGCCTGGCTTGGTCTTTCGGACCTCTGGGATCTATCAGCACCTATCACAAGGTGAGCCACACAACCTCTATTAATAACCACTTTTTACATCATGGCTGTGTCAATAATGTCACTCTATTTATGAGGTTGTGATGATGAGATTTTGTATTGACAGGTGAATTCTCTGGTGTGTTGCTGGGGGCCTTTTCTCCTCACACCATACACAGACCCTCAGGAAGCACAGCAGGCCTATAATCATGCCCATGCCAGGACAAGGGCCAGGATCGAAATGACCTTTGGCCCTCCTGAAGGCACGCTTTCACTTTCTTCACCACTTAAGGGTCAGCCCTTTGAGGGCATGTGACATCACTGTGGCCTGCGCTGTCCTCCACAATGTGGCCTGCCTGAGGAAGGAGAGGGCCCCCAGAGTGCCATCACACATGGACTGGGACAATCCTGCCATCTTCCCTGATGACGACAGTGGTCGGCTGGTCAGGGAACAATATGTGTTAAATTATTTTAGTTAACATGCATGCTTTAAATTTAAGTTAAATATGTCCTGCATTGGCAGAGGAATTTGTGTTTTTTATTCAGTTTAAATTGATTTGGCCTCTTATGTTGTTTGTGCTGTATACTGTGTGTATACAAGCTTGCAGGGAGGCTACTGCATCCATTCATTTGTCTGTTCATTTGTTGTGTATTGATTTGTCCTGCATTTATTTCAGTGTGCAGACATGCGGGGTGTATCATATACAGACCTTTGAATGTGTATTTATTCTTGTGTTGTATAATATGCTTTGATTCCGTGCTTTCTGTCTTGTAGAGTCACTTTGTGACTTCAGTTTTGAAAGGACTTGATGGTTTACTTGCTTTGATTTATCCTTATTCAATAAAGGAACATCATGTTACTCTTTGATGTGTATTTATATTTATATGGGATGTGTATTTTATATAGTCTGTGGGAAACTGTAAATTATCTAATGATTGCAAAATCATCTAAAATCATCATTTATCTAAAATGATTGCAATTAATGATCACAAATGTTTAAATAATGACAGTGGGTCTGGTTGAATGTGATAACAATCTGCAGTGGGCAGTGGAATAACTATTGGTTTCCGTTTGTGGTGACTGCTGACTGAGATAAGGGATGAGATTAAATAGATCCTGGAACTTTGCCTGGTCTGGAGCAGGCTAGCTCCACAGAATAAATCTCCATGGTAATTTATGTCATAACATATCCCGCTTTCCACTATCCCGCTTTTGTGCAACCAGATCACGGATAAGTTGAGCCAGGATAACCAAGATATCCCAGCTTAATCCCTTATCCTAGTTTTGTGCAATAGGCCCCAGGTGGACTACAGTTGGACAACAGGTGGACAACAGGTGGACAACAGATGAACTACAGGTGGACAACAGGTGGACCACATCTGTCACTGTGGTACCACAGTGTGAACATATTTTATCTGCTCAGGGGAACCCCGACATTCAGGCAAGATTCAAAGATTTTATCAAAGACAACAAAACAAAGTTTCACCCTAAACCTTTCAAACAAACAAACAAAAAGGTAAACAGAGTAAACAAGTCTGAGCTCAGAGATAAAAAAAAAAGAGAAAACATCCCTTCCTCGACAAACGAGAACATTTCCTCGCTCTCATCAAACTGCTCCATGTTTACAGTGTGAAACAAGAAACAGAATCTTTACAGACTCCAAACACAAAATAAACTCTCCAAATGGCTTAATTATTTATGTTCTGCAGCATTAAATTACATGATGCTAGTTAGATAGTAGAACCACAGGTGTGTCTAGCTAAATGAGAATCAATCAATCAATTTTATTTATAAAACCCAATATCACAAAGCATACGACATCTCTCTGTCCTTTGGACCCTCACAGCTGATCAGGAAAACAACGGTAGAAAGCTCAGGAAGAGCAACTGAGGAGGGATCCCTCTTCCAGGACGGACAGACGTGCAATAGGTGTCGTACAGGACAGATGAACATAATAAATTAACAGTAATCCGTATGACACAATGAGACAGAGAGAGAGATGGAGAGAGAGAGAGAGAGAGACAGAGACAGAAAGAGAGACAGAGAGAAACAAAGAGACAGAGACAGAGAGATGCAGGACAGACAGTAACGATAATAGCTTACAACAATATTAATCAAAGTAATAATATTATAATTATAATTCTGGCTACTGTGGTACAATATGTTGAAAGTATATATTAATATCTGATAGTATACATGTGTGACAATAATCATATGTGTATAATAACAGTAGAAGTATGACTAATGATAAGAGCAGCAGCAGGAGGTATCTGGCAGGACCACGGCAGCAGCACAACCACGCACGTCACACTATCCAGGCACCGCTGCAATATGAGTTAACCTGAGAGACAGTGGAGCACAAGGGCTCCGGAGAAGAAGCCGAGTTAGTGACATGCAGTACGGCCGAGTTAGCGACATGCAGTACGGCCAAGTTAGCGACATGCAGTACAGCCGCGTTAGTGACATGCAGTACAGCCGAGTTAGTGACATGCAGTATGGCCGAATTAGCAAGATGTAGTAACAGGACATGAGAAAGAAAGAGAGAGAGAGAGAGAGAGAGAGAGAGAGAGAGAGAGAGAGAGAGAGAGAGAGAGAAGGTGCCCAATGTATTATAGGAGGTCCCCTGGCAGACTAGGCCTAAGTCAGCCTAACTAGGGGCTGGTAAAGGCAAGCCTGAGCCAGCCCTAACTATAAGCTTTATCAAAGAGGAAAGTCTTAAGTCTAGTCTTAAATGTGTGGTTGTGCTGCTGCCGTGGTCCTGCCAGATGCCTCCTGCTGCTGCTGTTATCATTAGTCATACTTCCACTGTTATACATACAATTCAGAAACAAATTCAGAGTACGGGCCAGGAGCACGGTACACTATAACAAATAAAAGTGGCTGCGAGGTTTTCCCGGTCGATGTAAAAGACAAAGAACGAGGCTTTCAAATGAATTATAGTCTAGTTTAGGTTTAGGGCTGATTAACAGACTAGAGTTAAAAATGGCTGCAACTCCCCCTCCTCGGCTGCTGCCTCGAGGAATGTGGGTATTAATATGACTGGGGGAGTGGACTCATTTAGACTAACATATTCATCTTGACACAGCCAGGTTTCAGTGAGACTGAGTAAATCTATATGATTATCTGAAATCAATTCGTTTACTTACACTGCTTTAGACGATAGAGACCTGGGGCCTCATTTATAAAAGAGTGCTTAGGATTCATACTAAAAGTTGATGTGCGCCCAAAAGCTGAAAATGGCGTGCGCCAAAAAATAATCTGATTTATAAAACTGTGCGCACGCACACTTGCACGCAATGTTCTCCTTATAAATCACAGACCTCCTGGAGTTGTGCGCACCCAGATCCGCCTCATATTCCGCCCTCTACACGCCCTAGTTCAACCATAAATGGTCATGCAAATCACCTCATGAATGCGATCTGCATATAAATGAGCCATCATGCGAGTGTTCTCTCGTTGTGAGTCACGGCGACAGGTGTGAGAAACGAACCAAAAAAACGGAATTTCTCCGAGACTGAGCTAGAGACCCTTCAACGGGAGGTGGAGGACTGAAGAAAGATTTTATTTGGTGGCCACAGCAGTGGGATCACTGATAAAAGAAAGCGAAAAAAGTGGCAACACATCAGCGCTGCTGATGCTGTCAGCTGTGTCTGTGGGACTGCACGGACAGTGACAGAACCAAAAAAACAAAAAGTGGTCTGATCTAAAGGTAGACCAAATATTTCTACTCCTTTACCAACTTGTAGTTATTGCGTTGCTTTTAAATCTGAGGATGTTTGACATTGATGTGCGACATAAAGAATCACATTTATTAAAGGTGGAGGCAAAAAGGAGTATGTGCCAGTGCCATCTTGCGCAATTACGCACGAGGGTCACCACAGTATGTTTATGGCAATTAGTCTGATCAGACTCGCGGCCTGAATTACAGCATGAACCAGTGGTATCCCTGCCCCAAAATACAACTTGTAATTTGAAATACAATTCAAAGATGAAAGTGTAATAGGCGAACACGTTTCTTCATGCCGGTTTTGTCATGAACAGCAAATGTCTAAGTAGTGCTGATGAAATGAGTGTAACGGTTGTGCTTCATGGCTGTATTTCGAGACATGATAAATGCACTGGAAATATTTAGCTAAATAAATAAATATATTCCATGCAGTGCGCCATCCTCTCCCCCTCCTGCGCTCACAGAGTGGACAATGAGACGTTAAAGGCAGTGTGGATTAAATACGTATTTAGAAAGAATTTCAATTCAGGATTTGAGTTGGATTTTACAACGTTTTTATGAAATAATTATCACTCACTCCAAGCGCAAAATAAGGCTGCTGGATTTAATTTCAATGATAACGTGGATCTAAGGTGGATATAGCGTGACATTAAATTTGTGTGAGACATCAATAAAAATCTGACTCCACTTCACCTCACCGTCTGCGTCGCCACTTCCCAGTGTCTCCAAATTGTGTGCACGCATGACTCAGAGTTTGCTTACAGGTGCGCACATTCTCCCGGCAAGTTTATTTTTATAAATCACAACCTTTGCGTGGTAAGTGGCGTACGCCACTTTCAAGCCCCGTTTTGTGCGTAAGCAAGCTTTATAAATGAGGCCCCTGATATTTAACGGTCTGCCATTTGATTCTCCTGTTTTGTCTTTCTGTCACATGTGACACCCAGCTAATCTCTAAAATGCATACAGGTGAACTTCAATAACGAAGCCAACAGTCAGTGTGGGTCTAAATGCCATAACTGGCTGTTTTATTACAACAACGGGTCACTAACATCAGTTACCAAAGGTTAAGAAATTGAATATCTTGCTGCAGGAGGGGGGGCGGCCCACCAGTCAGCAGCCTGATGCACTGGGAGTATGCTATAGGTGAGAAAACAATAAATGAATAACTAAATACCAAAATTACAAAACAAATACCACAGCACACCTTAAAACAATAACACCACAAATCAACAGGTGAACCCCCACTGCACCAGCTGCTCCTGTGGCCACAGACCAGCCCCAACTGCAGCACTAGAACAAAAGAAGACTTTAAATTAGCAATATACACAAACTACTAAAATTTGATAAACAAAATCCAAATAAACAATAAAATGTTGTAAACGGCAACCAGCACGTCGCCTGTGAATTTTAACAAAACACATGTTAAATGTGGACTGTTAGGACCCTTTACAAAAGAAAGAATAAATTGTTGGCAGACCCACATTTTTACAATAATTCAATGTTTACATAATACATACGAACAAATTACCTCAGGGTACATTTGCACCCCTACACTACCTTTAAAAACAATCCAATATCTCAGGGTGCATTTGCACCCCTACATTACCTTTAAAAACAAATATTCTTAAATAAAACAGTTTGTTTGGCTTACCAAGGAAGCATGTGCACAGGAGTGATCTCAGGGGCCTGAGTGAAGCTTACACACCTGTGCTTCATCGGCCTCTTAACAACTCAGCTGCTCCCTTCCTGATTGGCCAAAGGTGCTCTCCTCCTGACTGGCCAATTGTACCTGAATCTAAGTGTCCCCCTGCTAAACACAGAAGAGGTTTTAATTTTTATGAGGTTGTTATGCACAACTCCTCTTTGTTTAATTTTAAATTTAGATAATTTAGGTGGTCGGGGGACAGACACCGTTTGTATAAAACTATGGGTGGGTAACTGCACTAGAAGCTCAAAGAGGCGTATAGGACTGAAACTCTGAGTCCTGATCTCAACTCTGGGTTGTCAGGGATTTGAATTACTAATAAAATTTGCCAGGTTCCTGGAAATGAGAGCAGCTCCATCCAAAGTGGGATGAATGCCGTCTCTCCTAATGAGACCAGGTTTTCCCCAGAAAGTTTGCCAATTATTAACGAAACCCACATTGTTTGCTGGACACCACCTGGACAGCCAGCGATTAAATGATGACATGTCATCAGTGGTCAGATTAGGGAGGGGTCCAGAGAAAACGACGGAGTCCAACATAGTTTTTGCATATTCACACACCGAAGCAACATTAATTTTAGTGACCTCTGATGGGCGTAACCGGGTGTCATTGCTGCCGACGTGAATAACGATATTACTAAATCTATGTTTAGCTTTAGCCAGCAGTTTTAAATTTGACTCAATGTCACCCGCTCTGGCCCCAGGGATACATTTGACTATGGCCACTGGTGTTGCTAACTTCACATTCCTCAGAATAGAGCTGCCAATAACCAGAGTTTTATCGTCAGCGGGTGTGTCGCTCAGTGGGGAAAAGCGGTTAGAAACATGAACAGGCTGGTGGTGAACTGTGGGCTTCGGCTTGGTACTACGCTTCTCCCGGACAGTTACCCAGCCTCCTGGCTGCACGGGGGTTACCAGGGGACTGCTAGCAGAGGCTATGCTATGTGGCTCCGCACCGGCTACAGGGGGCTGGCTAACTACCGCAGCTACCGAGTGATTTTCCATGGTGCGGAGCCACGTTTCCAATTCAGTGAGCCTTGCCTCCAACGCAGCAAATAAACTACACTTATTACAATTACCACTGCTGCTAAAGGAGGCAGAGGCATAACTGAACATTTGGCACACCGAGCAAGAAAGAGCAGAGAGAGAGCCATTGCTAACTGTTAAGCTAATGTAGCTAACAAGGCCAATAACGTGCAAACAACAGCTAAGAGATTAGCAAGAAAGTTGTAAAAAGGAGGAGAGCTATAAGTGCTAACAGAACTAGTGTGGGTTAAGACTCGAATTAGATGTTAAGCAACTGAAGTGACGAAAGCAGGAAAGAAGGCTAGTAGTGTTTGCTAGAGCAGCACAGAGACGCTATCACAGAAACACCGGAAGTGACACAACACGCTTACCGCAATACGTCAGTATGTCAAGGAAAGCAGGAAAGGAGAACAGGTAGGACCACAGGTGTGTCTATTTAAATGAGAACAGGTAGAACCACAGATGTGTCTATTTAAACGAGAACAGGTAGAACCACAGGTGTGTCTATCTTAATGAGAACAGTTAGAACCAAGTGTGTGTCTGTGTTAATGAGAACAGGTAGAACCACGTGTGTAGATTTAACAGACTATAGTGTTGTCCCCGCAGATCCTCTACTCTCCAGCAGGTGGCGGTAATAAATCTGTGCACCAGCAGTAACTGAGACAGAAGAAGAAGCAGATGTGTTTTGTTTTTTTTCTGGTGGAAACAGAGGCAGCAGTAAAGGCGGAAGTAGTAGTAGAAGAAGAAGTAGTGTCGTAGGAGTAGGGTGTGTTTGTTTGTTTGATTAAACTTTAATAAACTTAATAAAAACATTAAATAAAAACCATCTGATCCCAAGGTAACTGATCTGAGACCTGACATCTGAGGACACTCTTCATAACCGGTTTCATTAACGGTAACGTCACCGTCTGCCCTGAGCCCCGAGGTAAGGCTGACTCTCTTTACCGTTATCTACTCCGCTCAGTTTACAGTTAGCATTAGCCGTTTTCTGATAGCTCTGAACAAACCGAAACTCTTCACAAATGGTCCGCTAATGGTCGGTATTAACGGGACCGTCCGGTCCAGTGGGTCAGGAGAACTCATCCGGGACTTCTGAAGGAAACCGAAAATTCCCGAACAAACTTACTTCCGGAGTTGCAGACAGATTAGCTTCAGCTAAGCTAACGTTCGCCTGATCTGAACTTCAAATATCTGGGGCCTGTATCACGAAGCGAGATCAACCTTTCCTGGGTTACCCAGACCTAACCTGGGTTGACTAACCCTAACAGTGGCAATCAGGATAATCGGTATCATGACGCTGGATATCAACTCAGTAACTCAACCCAGGGTTGCTTTATCAAGAGCCGTGAATGCGCACGCAGCGGACCAATCACAATCATGAGAGAAGCGCAGCATCACTGAGCGTCCTCACTGAGCGTCCTCACAGAGCGCCGTATGTGAGGGGGAAAAAGTATTTCTCGTGAGGATCAGAGATTAATTCTACTAAAATATGAGGAGGAGAAAAGCAACATTACAGAAAAGGCCAACAAAAAATAATGTTTGAATGATGAGGATGAATAATGTTTAGTTTTAGTTTAGATTAGTTTATTTGCACATAATGTTAAAAACAGACAGTATAGAATTTACAAGACTAAAAAAAGAAAAGTGCCAGAGAGGTTAGAAGCCACTAAAAGCTTATC
>CM069308.1:2500-205000 GCA_035609425.1 Epinephelus awoara | reverse complement strand
CGGACTCATGGTGATGATGTCACACAAACAGCATGTTTACAAATGTTTACAGGAAATTTTCGAAAAATTGAACAACACAGTCTGAACAGAACAACACTGTCAGCTTATTGGTGAGTGACCTGAGACACAGGTGTGTTGGTCTACCTGTATAAAATGTGAGAACAAATTAACAGTCACAGAGGTCATTTATTTTATTTTATTTATTTAATTTCATTTATTGTATTTTATTTTATAATTTAGATCTCCTCATTCTTCACTGGAGTTTATTGTCACCGTCCCCACTGTTGATGTATCGAATACATAACTGCAGTGCATTGTGGGAAATACAGATCTCCAATGGTCCATCTCACAAAGTTAATTTCATATTTCATACAACTGGAACGACTCTGATGGCGGCTGCAGGGATTTCCCCAGAGGGAAGTCAATAAGGCCGTGTTTGAGCACCAATGAAATGCAGCCTTGTGTTCATGAATGTGTGTGAATGCTGGTCTCTGTTGGATTGGTCTGATCACTGGTGTGTGTCTTTGTGTTCATGAATTGAAGTGAATGCTGGTCTCTGGATCAGTCTAATCGCTGGTGTGCGTGTCTTCCTGTTCAGCTGGCTGGAGTTGCCTTTATTGCTGTTGGTTTCTGGGCATGGAGCGAAAAGGTGACTGAACACACTCAGACAAAGTCATGTGACCATCACATCAATGAAACTAATATTTATATTTAGTAATAAGAACTGAACTGTTTTAATGTTACACATGATATTTATTATCACATGATGTTCATATGTAGAAGTTCCACCTCCTGAACTGGTTTGAACTGGTCTGATGTGGTTTACAGGGAGTCCTGTTGGATCTGACCCAGGTGACTCGGCTGCATGGCTTCGACCCGGTCTGGTTGGTCCTGGTGGTGGGTGGAGTCACCTTCATCCTGGGCTTCGCTGGCTGTGTGGGAGCTCTGAGAGAAAACATCTGCCTGCTGAAGTTTGTACGTTAAAAACATCCGTCTGCTTAAGTTTGTACGTTAAGAACATGTCTGGTAAAGTTTGTATGTTAAAAACACAAAAGTTTGCATGTTAAAAACATGTCTGTTGTAGTTTGTTCGTTAAAAACGTGTCTGCTGAAGTTTGTATGTTAAAAACACAAAAGTTTGCATGTTAAAAACATGTCTGCTGTAGTTTGTACGTTAAGAACATGTCTGCTGTGGTTTGTTCGTTAAAACGTGTCTGCTGAAGTTTGTACATAAAAACAGAAGTTTGTACGTTAAAAACGTCCGTCTGCTTAAGTTTGTACGTTAAGAACATGTCTGGTAAAGTTTGTACGTTAAAAACACAAAAGTTTGCATGTTAAAAACATGTCTGCTGTAGTTTGTACGTAGAGAACACAAAAGTTTGCATGTTAAAAACATGTCTGCTGTAGTTTGTACGTAGAGAACACAAAAGTTTGCATGTTAAAAACATGTCTGCTGTAGTTTGTACGTTAAGAACATGTCTGCTGTGGTTTGTTCGTTAAAAACGTGTCTGCTGAAGTTTGTATGTTAAAAACATGTCTGCTGTGGTTTGTTAGTTAAAAACTTGTCTGCTGAAGTTTCTATGTTAAAAACATGTCTGCTGTAGTTTGTCCGTTAAAAACACCTGTCTGCTAGTTTGTACGTTAAAAACTGAAGTTTGAACGTTCAAAATGTGTCTGCTTAAGTTTGTACATTAAAAACACAAAAGTTTGTGCGTTAAAAATATCTGTCTGCTGAAGTACGTACATTAAAAACACCAAAGTTTTTGCGTTATAAACACGTTTGCTGGTGTTTGTACGTTAAAAACACCAATGTTTGTACGTTAAAACATCGCTCTGCTGAAGTTTGTATGTTACCAATATGTCTGCTGGAGTTTGTACATTAAAAACAAATCTTGTTCTGTTTTGTTCCACATTAAATTGGTTCTTGTGGTTTCTTGTCAGTTCTCCGGAGTGATCGGATTCATCTTCTTCCTGGAGCTGACAGCAGCAGTTCTGGCGGTGGTTTTTCAGAGTCAGGTCAGAGAGTGGATCAACGAGTTCTTCCTGGCAAATGTCAGAGCTTACCGAGACGACATCGACCTGCAGAACCTCATCGACTCTCTGCAGAGGATGGTACGTCATCACTGTCTGTGTGTGCTAACTCAACTACAGGTTCTTTAACAATGGGTTCTTCAACTACGGGTTCTTTACCTCCAGGTTCTTTAACTACAGGTTCTTCAGTTACGGGTTCTTCACCCATTAGTCCTTTAAATATAGGTTCTTTAACTACGGGTTCTTTAACAGAACCACTGCTGTGGAACAAAGAACCTTTATTTAACCCTTAAGTATCTTGTTCTTTGACAGAACTCTTGGTTAACCCTTAAGTATCTTGTTCTTTAACAGAACCCTTAGTTAACCCTTAAGTATTCTGTTCTTTAACAGAACCACTGCTATGGAACAGAATAACACTTAGTTAATCCTTTAGTATCCTGTTCTTTAACAGAACCACTGCAGTGGAACAGAATAACACTTAGTTAATCCTTTAGTATCCTGTTCTTTAACAGAACCACTGCAGTGGAACAGAGGAACCCTTAGTTAACTCTTAAGTATCTTGTTCTTTCACAGAACCCTTAGTTAACCCCTTTAGTATCCTGTTCTTTAACAGAACCATTGCTGTGGAACAGAAGAACACTTAGTTATCCCTTAAGTATCTTGTTCTTTAACAGAACTCTTAGTTAACCCTTTAGTGTCTTGTTCTTTAACAGAACCACTGCTGTGGAACAAAGAACCCTTAGCTAACCCTTCAGTGCTCTGTTCTTTAACAGAACCACTGCTGTGGAACAAAGAACCCTTAGTTATCCCCTAACTATCTTGTTCTTTACCAGAACCCTTAGTTAACCCTTCAGTGCTCTGTTCTTTAACAGAACCACTGCTGTGGAACAAAGAACCCTTAGTTATCCCCTAACTATCTTGTTCTGCTGCCGTGGTCCTGCCAGATGCCTGCTGCTGCTGCTGCCATCATTAGTCATTAGTCATACTTCTACTGTTATTATACACATATGACTATTATCATACATGTATACTGCCAGATACCAATATATACTTTCAACATATTGTACCACAGTAGCCAGAACCATAACAACAATATTACTACTTTCATGAATGTTGTTGTAAGCTACTGTCATTACCGAGGATGTCCTGCATCTCTCTCTCTCTCTCTCTGGCTCTCTCTCTCTCTCTCTCTCATTGTGTCATACAGATTACTGTTAATTTATTATGCTGATCTGTTCTGTACGACATCTATTGCACGTCTGTCCGTCCTGGAAGAGGGATCCCTCCTCAGTTGCTCTTCCTGAGGTTTCTACCATTTTTTTCCCCGGTAAAGGGTTTTTTTTGGGGAGTTTTTTCTGATCAGCTGTGAGGGTCTAAAGGACAGAGGGATGTCGTATGCTGTAAAGCCTTGTGAGGCAAATTGTAGTTGTGATATTGGGCTTTATAAATAAAATTGATTGATTGATTGATTCTTTACCAGAACCCTTAGTTAACCCTTCAGTGCTCTGTTCTTTAACAGAACCACTGCTGTGGAACAAAGAACCCTTAGTTAACCCTTCAGTGCTCTGTTCTTTAACAGAACCACTGATGTGGAACAAAGAACCCTTAGTTAACCCTTCAGTGCTCTGTTCTTTAACAGAACCACTGATGTGGAACAAAGAACCCTTAGTTATCCCCTAACTATCTTGTTCTTTACCATAACCCTTCGTTAACCCTTCAGTGCTATGTTCTTTAACAGAACCACTGCTGTGGAGCTCAGGAACCGGATGACTGGGATCTAAATAATTACTTCAGCTGTAATGGAACCCATCGCAGCAGAGAGAAGTGTGGCGTTCCATTCTCCTGCTGCAATACTGATCCTGCTGTGAGTTTATCACCGATCAATATTCATCAATAAACATCATTGGTTACCGCACCAACATAACAACATAATAAGTTTTATTGACATTATTTGTGTTCCACTAAAGAACGGTTTGTGTTTGTTCCAGGACTCGGTGGTGAACACTCAGTGTGGCTACGATGTCAGAAACAGACCGAAGGTGAGGTCACTTCCTGTTCTTTAAATGTAACTTCCTGTCAGCATGTTGGTGTGGGTGTGTCTCTACAGGTACAGGTAAGACAGTGAGTTCTAATCCAGGAAGTGTAGTTTTTAAAGGGTCATCATTAAACACTGCAGAGGTGTAGAACACGTGTTCTCAATGTGACAACAGAGTGACATCAGGATGACATCACAGAGACAAGGAGGAGTTAGAGTGAAGACGACCTGAAGTTAAATGTAGCCTGACTGTTCTTTATCATATCTGATGAGTGCTGGTAACAGAAATATGTCACCAGCCTTTTAACAAGAACATGATTAATGTTTTTTAATGTTCTAATGAAAACGTGTCATTAAACTGTTTATGAGAACATGAATGTTGTCAATGTTTTAACTTGAAGTTCTCCTGGTTCTTGTACAGAGAGAGTGGAGCGATCATATCTACACTAAAGGTTGCATCACTGCGTTGGAGGACTGGTTACCAGGGAACCTTTACACCGTGGCCATCGTATTCATTGTCATCTCTCTGCTGCAGGTACAAGAACCCTCAGTACACAGCTCTCTCAGTACTCAGCTCCCTCAGTACTCAGCTCCCTCAGTACACAGCTCTCTCAGTACTCAGCTCCCTCAGTACTCAGCTCCCTCAGTACACAGCTCCCTCAGTACTCAGCTCCCTCAGTACACAGCTCCCTCAGTACTCAGCTCCCTCAGTACACAGCTCCCTCAGTACTCAGCTCCCTCAGTACACAGCTCTCTCAGTACTCAGCTCCCTCAGTACACAGCTCTCTCAGTACACAGCTCCCTCAGTACTCAGCTCCCTCCATACTCAGAACCCTCAGTACTCAGCTCCCTCAGTACACAGCTCCCTCAGTACTCAGCTCCCTCAGTACACAGCTCTCTCAGTACTCAGCTCCCTCAGTACACAGCTCCCTCAGTACTCAGCTCCCTCAGTACTCAGCTCCCTCAGTACACAGCTCTCTCAGTACTCAGCTCCCTCAGTACACAGCTCCCTCAGTACTCACAACCCTCCATACTCAGAACCGTCAGTACTCAGCTCCCTCAGTACACAGCTCTCTCAGTACTCAGCTCTCTCAGTACACAGCTCTCTCAGTACTCAGCTCCCTCAGTACACAGCTCCCTCAGTACTCACAACCCTCCATACTCAGAACCCTCAGTACTCAGCTCCCTCAGTACACAGCTCCCTCAGTACACAGCTCTCTCAGTACTCAGCTCTCTCAGTACTCAGCTCCCTCAGTACACAGCTCTCTCAGTACTCAGCTCCCTCAGTACTCAGCTCTCTCAGTACACAGCTCTCTCAGTACTCAGCTCTCTCAGTACTCAGCTCTCTCAGTACTCAGCTCCCTCAGTACACAGCTCCCTCAGTACTCACAACCCTCCATACTCAGAACCCTCAGTACTCAGCTCCCTCAGTACACAGCTCCCTCAGTACTCAGCTCCCTCAGTACACAGCTCCCTCAGTACACAGCTCTCTCAGTACTCAGCTCCCTCAGTACACAGCTCCCTCAGTACTCACAACCCTCCATACTCAGAACCCTCAGTACTCAGCTCCCTCAGTACTCAGCTCCCTCAGTACACAGCTCTCTCAGTACTCAGCTCTCTCAGTACACAGCTCTCTCAGTACTCAGCTCCCTCAGTACACAGCTCCCTCAGTACTCACAACCCTCCATACTCAGCTCCCTCAGTACTCAGCTCCCTCAGTACACAGCTCCCTCAGTACACAGCTCTCTCAGTACTCAGCTCCCTCAGTACACAGCTCCCTCAGTACTCACAACCCTCCATACTCAGAACCCTCAGTACTCAGCTCCCTCAGTACTCAGCTCCCTCAGTACTCACAACCCTCCATACTCAGAACCCTCCATACTCAGAACCCTCAGTACTTAGCTCCCTCAGTACACAGCTCCCTCAGTGCTCAGCTCCCTCAGTACTCAGCTCCCTCAGTACACAGCTCCCTCAGTACTCAGCTCCCTCAGTACACAGCTCCCTCAGTACTCAGCTCCCTCAGTACACAGCTCCCTCAGTACTCAGCTCCCTCAGTACTCACAACCCTCAGTACTCAGCTCCCTCAGTACTCAGCTCCCTCAGTACTCAGCTCCCTCAGTGCTCACAACCCTCAGTACTCACAACCCTCAGTACACAGCTCCCTCAGTACTCACAACCCTCAGTACTCACAACCCTCAGTACTCACAACCCTCAGTACTCAGCTCCCTCAGTACTCACAACCCTCAGTACACAGCTCCCTCAGTACACAGCTCCCTCAGTACTCACAACCCTCCATACTCACAACCCTCAGTACTGCAACAGTACTGTCTCTGTAAAAGTACTGAGGACTGTTTCAGTTATTGTTGGTATGTAGTTGTCTGTACCACTCTGTACTGGTCTGTGGTGGTGTGTACTAGTCTGTACTGGTCTGTGGTGGTGTGTACTAGTCTGTACTGGTCTGTAGTGGTCTGTACCACTCTGTAGTGGTCTGGTCTGTAGTGCTCTGTACAGGCCTGTAGTGGTCTGTTCTGGTTTGTACTGGTCTGTGGTGGTGTGTACTAGTCTGTACTGGTCTGTAGTGGTCTGTACCACTCTGTAGTGGTCTGGTCTGTACTGGTCTGTAGTGCTCTGTACAGGCCTGTAGTGGTCTGTTCTGGTTTGTACTGGTCTGTGGTGGTGTGTACTAGTCTGTACTGGTCTGTACCACTCTGTAGTGGTCTGGTCTGTACTGGTCTGTAGTGCTCTGTACAGGCCTGTAGTGGTCTGTTCTGGTCTGTGGTGGTGTGTTGTGAACCTGACCCGTGTGTTTACTTGTGAACAGATGGTGGGGATCTACCTGGCCCGGACGCTGATCTCCGACATCGAGAAGGCCAAATTCAGCTACTGAAACAACGCTTACGGGGGTGCAGTCCCCTGATACCGGGGGCGTGGCCTCTGCAAGGTGTTACTGGACCAAGTTCCCTCCATGAGACGTGCCTTCTTCTTCTTCTTCTTCTTCTTCTTCTTCCTCTGTGTCTGCCTTCAGCCGCCTTCGGCTGACCTTATGACGTTGTGTTGGACCTCTGAGAACGTTCTGTTGATTATGTCACAGGTCATGAGACCAACGAGCTTCTACACCAAATTGCCTTTTCTACTGTTCATCAGACCAGAGTGACCTGTGACCTGCTCAATGGTCCAGTGCCTCCTTCATCATCACCATCATCACTGTCATCATCATCATCATTTTCAATAAAATCATTGTCATCATCATCACCATCATCATCACCATGCTATGGTTTCTGCTCTGTTTACAGGAGGAGTTAATCAATGACTGAACTGATCAGTTGATAATTAAAATGTGATCAATAACTGATTGTCCAATCATTGACGTAGTTTCAGATGAATCAGTGGAAGGGGGCAGGGCCAACGACAGTCAGACTCAGCGTTTATGAAATAAAAGGGTGGACTGTTTCTTTGAATACTTTCTGCTTCAGGTCATATGATCACATGTTTAAATTTTATTGACACTGGATTCATGTTAACGAGCCACGATAGAGTAATGTTTCTTTTGTTATAATGTTTTGTATGAATAAAGTTTCCAGGATGTTTGAGCCAATCAGAACAAACTGTCACTGTTTCGTCTTCTCTGTTCACCAGTTATCCATCATTGATTATTGGTTATTGATCCTTGCTCACTGATTATTGATCATTTTTATTTTGAAGGGACTGATTGTTGTTTTATAAAGTGAAGTTTTGTGTTTTTTATATTGGTCTAAATAAAGTTTGGTCTGAAACAGTTTGTATGTAAATGTTTGATTATTGATCTGATTAGTCTGATTGATTACAGTCTATAAACAGTCATGACATCGAGTTTCTTCTCTGAGTTTAAGTTTGGATTTTACTTCCTGTGAGTGTGAAATATAAACGAACCCTGTGATGTCACATCTTTGGATTTTATTATTTTCATTTGACTTAACAATAACCAGTGACATAAATGATGATGTTGACGTGTCAGAAGAGCTTCATCATTTAACAGCATCATCATTCTTCTTTATCGTCAACTGGTCACCATGACGACAGCTGAGTGAGTGATGTCATCACCAGTCAATAGGCTCGTTGGATACGACACAGACCTGCACAGATTCAGTCACCTCACAATACATGCTGGGTCCGACTTCATTCCGACTCGCTCTGAGGTCACACAAAAGTGGCGGCAGCTGCAGTTTTTGGACCCAGAGCATGATGGGAAATGCCTGGCTGTCACCTGATCTGACAAGTGATTGGTTCAGATGTTGTTTTATATTTATTTTTTATTTTAATTGAATTTCAGAGATTTAAATTTGACTTGATTTTAAGTTTTATTCTGTTGAAACATGTCACTGACCACAGACTGAATCTATTCATCACATTGTTACCTGACTGTATCTGACTTTACCAGATTGTACCTGACTGTACCTGAGTAGATCGGACTGTATCTGACTATACCTGACTGTACCTGACTAGATCTGACTGTATCTGACTATACCTGACTGTACCTGACTAGATCTGACTGTATCTGACTGTATGACTGTACCTGACTGTATCTGACTGTATCTGACTATACCCAATAGTACCTGACTGTATCTATGTCTGACTGTACCTGACTGTATCTGATTGTCGCTGAGTGTACCTGACTGTATTTGCTTGTAGCAGACTGTATCTGACAATGTCTGACTGTACCTGACTGTATCTGATTGTCGCTGACTGTATCTGACTATACCCAATAGTACCTGACTGTATCTATGTCTGACTGTACCTGACTGTATCTGACTGTCTGACTGTATCTGACTATACCCAATAGTACCTGACTGTATCTATGTCTGACTGTACCTGACTGTATCTGATTGTCGCTGAGTGTACCTGACTGTATTTGCTTGTAGCAGACTGTATCTGACAATGTCTGACTGTACCTGACTGTATCTGATTGTCGCTGACTGTATCTGACTGTACTTGTTTGTAGCAGACTGTATCTGACAATGTCTGACTGTACCCAACTGTATCTGATTGTCGCTGACTGTCTGATTGTAGCTGATTGTAGCTGACTGTATCTGACTGTATCTGACGGTATTTGTCATAGGCCTCATTAAAACAAACTGATTTATGAGTGATAACAGGCTCAGATCTGACAGGAAGTCAGTCTTTCTGTCACTTCCTGTTCAGACTAAAGGCTTCAGTTCAGTTCAGTTCCTTTATTGGTCTCCTTAGAGGGACACAGTGTATTCAGCCTGTGTAGCTGAGGGGACAGGTCTAACTGACATTTTATACAACACAACAGCTTTCATTAAGGCTCAGTCAGATACAGTCAGGTCTTCACATCTGTACACATGTTAGTTTAAGAATCCTCACATCCCACTGACCACCAGTCTCTGGGTTGCTAAATACTTCAATGATTCTAGTGTTAATATACAGTAGACTCTATATCTAAAACGTCATCTTGTTAAGTTGACATCCAAACCAATCAGCTGTTAGATCAGGTGAGAGCCAGGCGGTGCAGTCGGTGGGGAGCAGCTGCAGCGCCTGGCTCTGAAAACTGCGGCCGCCTCGCTCTCGCCATTTTATCGCCGTCCACTTTTGTAATACGTCAGAGCAAGTCGGGATGAAGTCGGACACAAAACTAACCGGCATGCATTGTGCGCTGAACGCCGGTGATCGAATCTGCGCAGGCCTGGCTCATCTCCAACGAACCTACAGTCAGGTACAGCACTGGTGAGTTTGAATTGAATAAAGTTTATGCGTTTGTGTTTGTGATGACGTAGAGTGACCGCCGGGGGGCGCCGCAGCTCCTCAGCTGAGAGGCTGAAACCTGACTCCCCCATCTGTGTCTCTGTCTGTAACCCCCCCTTCCTCCTTCTCTTCCTCCTCCTCCTTCTCCTCCGGGGGAAGCGCGCGCTGCCAGAGCAGGCGGAGTCGGAAACGCGCAGCAGCGTCGGTCCGTCGTGTCTGCGGCTCCGCGGCTTCTCTCGGTGTCTGTGTCGGATCCTCCGGGAGCGGCTTTTTATTCCAGCCCGCAGGAAAGCGGCGGATCTTCGGCCTCACGGACGGACGGACGGACAGGGCGGGCAGCGCGGCGGGGATAGACCCGGCTCGGCTCGGCTCGGCTCGCCTCCTCCTCCCCTCGCTGCGGTGGAAAAACCCGGACGGAGGCCCGCAGTGTGCGCTCAGCCTCCCGCAGGCCTCCGGCCCGGACTCCCGCTTTTGTCCCGGAAAATGGACGGATTCACCGGCAGCTTAGGTAAGTCCCGCCCGCCGCTCGCGCCCCGAGCACCGCCCGGTCACCTGTCCGTGCAGCGGCCGCACGGTGAGAGCCGCATGCGCCTCCGGCGGCTTTACACGTGTCACTGCTGTATTTATCAGACAGAGTGTGCACCGCCCCTCCGGCGGCTGCAGGGCCGCAAAACAAACGGCTCCTCCTGAGACGACGGAGCGGGATGTGTGTGTGTGGGGGGAGAACCACACACAATGTGTGTTACTGTGTGTTATAATGTGTGTGTGTGTGTGTGTGTGTGTGTGTGCGCGCCTGTGTGTGTGTGTGTGTGTGGACTCTGATCTGTAGAACAAAGACTCAGGAAATGATTTATTTGTCCTCCGTCCTCTGTGTGTGTTTCAGGAAGTAGTCTCTGCCGCTGGTTGTAGTTTATAAACTGATGAATCTGATTAAGTTCTGATAATCAATAAACATCTGACTCACCTGGACAGGTACACACAGAGAGACGGGTACACACAGAGAGACGGGTACAGACACAGAGACAGGTACAGAGACAGGTCAGTCAATCAATCAATCAATCAATTTTTATTTATAAAGCCCAATATCACAAATCACTTGCCTCACAGGGCTTTACAGCATACGACATCCCTCTGTCCTTTGGACCCTCACAGCTGATCAGGAAAAACTCCCCAAAAAACCGGTACAATCATAGAGATGGGTACAGACACAAAGACAGGTACAGACATAGAGACGGGTACAGTCACAGAGACGGGTACAGTCACAGAGACAGGTACAGTCACAGGGACAGGTACAGACACAGAGACGGGTACAGACACAGAGACGGGTACAGACACAGGGACGGGTACAGACACAGAGACGGGTACAGTCACAGAGACAGGTACAGACACAGGGACAGGTACAGATACAGAGACAGGTACAGACACAAAGACAGGTACAGACACAGAGACGGGTACAGACACAGAGACAGGTACAGACACAGGGACGGGTACAGACACAGAGACGGGTACAGTCACAGAGACAGGTACAGACACAGGGACAGGTACAGATACAGAGACAGGTACAGACACAAAGACAGGTACAGACACAGAGACGGGTACAGACACAGAGACAGGTACAGACACAGGGACAGGTTCAGACACAGAGACAGGTATAGACACATAGATAGGTACAGACAAAGACACAGAGACAGGTGCAGTCACAGAGACAGGTACAAACAGAGAGGTACAGACACAGACACACAGAGACAGGTACAGACACAGAGACAGACACACACAGACAGGTACAATCATAGAGATGGGTACAGACACAAAAACAGGTACAGACACAGAGACAGGTACAGACACAGAGACGGGTACAGTCACAGAGACAGGTACAGACATAGACACAGAGACAGGTACAGACATAGACACAGAGACAGGTACAGACACAGAGACAGGTACAGTCACAGAGATGGGTACAGACACAAAAACAGGTACAGACACAGAGACAGGTACAGTCACAGAGACGGGTACAGACACAGAGACGGGTACAGTCACAGAGACAGGTACAGACACAGGGACAGGTACAGACACAGAGACAGGTATAGACACAAAGACAGGTACAGACACAGAGACGGGTACAGACACAGAGACAGGTACAGACACAGAGACAGGTACAGACACAGGGACGGGTACAGTCACAGAGACAGGTACAGACACAGGGACAGGTACAGACACAGAGACGGGTATAGACACATAGACAGGTACAGACAAAGACACACAGACAGGTGCAGTCACAGAGACAGGTACAAACAGAGAGGTACAGACACAGACACACAGAGACAGGTACAGACACAGAGACAGACACACACAGACAGGTACAATCATAGAGATGGGTACAGACACAAAAACAGGTACAGACACAGAGACAGGTACAGACACAGAGACGGGTACAGTCACAGAGACAGGTACAGACATAGACATAGACACAGAGACAGACACAGACACAGACAGGTACAGTCACAGAGATGGGTACAGACACAAAAACAGGTACAGACACAGAGACAGGTACAGACACAGAGATGGGTACAGTCACAGAGATGGGTAGAGACAGATACAGACACAGACACAGGTACACACACAAAGACAGTGACAGGTACAGTCACAAAGACAGTGACAGGTACAGTCACAAAGACAGTGACAGGTACAGTCACAGGTACAGACACAGAGACAGGTATAGTAACAGAGATGGGTACAGTCACAGAGATGGGTAGAGACAGAGACAGATACAGACACAGACACAGGTACACACACAAAGACAGTGACAGGTACAGTCACAAAGACAGTGACAGGTACAGACGGGTACAGACACAGACGGGTACAGTATTTGTATTTTGTATTTATTTATTTATTGAGTTGGGACAATGCACATTAATCAACATTAATGCATTGAGCATCAATGTAAACGCGCCTGACTTAGCAAAGATGCTAAATTTCATCCGTAGTCCCAAGGCAGGTACCAACACAGACACAGTAAGACTTTAAAACCTCACTACTACAAATCATACAATAGACAATTACAAAACACAACACAGGCAGACAAATCAAAACAAACAAAACACAGGCAGACAATATCAAGACTAACATTATTATAACAAAACATTTTTAGCCCACAGTTAAAGAGTTAAAAAGATCAATGAACCAAAAGCCCCCGGGAACAGGCATCAGATTAGGAACAGTATTTATGTATGGGTACATGTCTGATTTGTTTTTAACCACTGTTTGAGGGGTTTTTTAAAGAGTAAGTAGTTGTCACAGTTTCTGATGTGTGATGGTAGCTTGTTCCAGTTATGTGTACCTCTTACAGATACCACCATTTGACTGAATTTAGTCCTACGCTTAGGTACATTACAGTCTCCTCTGGTTAGAGCTCTAGTTCTTCTTCCATAATTGTTTTTTCTGGATGAAGTCACTCAGTGGTGGGGGGGCAAGACCGTTTAAGACTTTAAAAATGAGACAGACATCCATAAAAATTTGGTAGCTATCCAGGTCAAGAATGTTAAACTTTTTCAAAATAGTACAATAATGAAAATGAAAAGGTTTCCTATCCAATATTTTAATTGCCTTCTTGAAGAGAGACTTGATTGGTTTTAAAGTACATTCTGTTGCATGTGTCCAAGTTGAGAAACAATAATTTATGTGTGAAAATATCATGGCATGCATATAGACTTTAGCTGTCTTGGAGGTAAGGAAAGGTCTTATATGATGGAAATTTGACAGGTTGAATTTAATAATATTTGTGACTTTTTTAACATGTGATTTAAATGATAAATTTGTGTCAAAGACCACTCCAAGATATTTAAACTCTTCTACTACATCAAGGCTCTCTCCATTGACCACTACACATGGTTGGTCGCCCTCTGTTGAGTGATGGGAGAAAAACATGCATACAGTCTTTTTAGTGTTGAGGTGCAAACAAGATTCATTAAGCCAGTGAACTACAGGTACCAACGCTGCTGATAATATTGCAGCAGCTTCTTGTTTTGATTTTGCATTGACATATAAAACTGTGTCATCGGCATATAATTGCAAATTAACATTTGGACAAACTTTAGGTAAGTCATTAACATAAAGACTGAACAGAATTGGACCCAAAATGGAACCTTGGGGGTACCACAGCTAAACAGCTGAGGGGAGGTGACTCTGAGTTTCCAATCTGAACAGTTTGTTTTCTATCTGATAGATAAGATTTCATCCAGCAGAGTATGCCATCAGAGAAATTGAAAAGGGACAGTTTTGAAAGAATTACGTTATGGTTTAGTGAGTCGAAAGCTCTTTTTAGGTCCAAAAAAACAGCTCCTACAAAGCCACCGTGATCCAATAAACCCTTTAAGTTCTCATGAAAATAACAAATTGCTGTGTCGGTTGAGTGGTATTTACGAAAACCAAACTGCATTGGATGGAGTGGGTTGTGCCCATTGTTAAGATGGTCTATTAACTGCAATGCAACCCATTTCTCAGCCACTTTTGATATAACTGGCAAGATACTTATCGGCCGATAGTTCTCCAGTTTGGTCTTATCACCAGCCTTTAGAACTGGAGTAACCTTGGCAATCTTCCAGGTGGATGGCATTCTACCCTGTTTTATGGACAGAGTTATTAAGTGTGAAATTGGGTGTGCAAGAGCCTCTCTATGATGTTCACAGAGACAGGTACAGACACAGACAGGTACAGACACAGAGACGGGTACAGACACAGAGACGGGTACAGACACAGAGACGGGTACAGTCACAGAGACGGGTACAGTCACAGGGACGGGTGCAGTCACAGAGACGGGTACAGTCACAGGGACGGGTGCAGTCACAGAGACGGGTACAGTCACAGAGACGGATACAGACACAGAGACAGGTACAGTCAGAGATGGGTAGAGACAGAAACGGGTACAGTCACAGAGACGGGTACAGTCACAGAGACGGGTACAGTCACAGAGACGGGTACAGTCACAGAGACGGGTACAGTCACAGGGACAGGTACAGACACAGAGACGGGTACAGACACAGAGACAGGTACAGACACAGAGACAGGTACAGACACAGAGATGGGTAGAGACAGAAACGGGTACAGACACAGGGACAGGTACAGACACAGAGACGGGTACAGTCACAGAGACAGGTACAGTCACAGAGACAGGTACAGACACAGAGACGGGTACAGACACAGAGACAGGTACAGTCACAGAGACAGGTACAGTCACAGGGACAGGTACAGACACAGAGACGGGTGCAGACACAGAGACGGGTACAGACACAGAGACAGGTACAGACACAGAGATGGGTAGAGACAGAAACGGGTACAGACACAGGGACAGGTACAGACACAGAGACGGGTACAGTCACAGAGACGGGTACAGTCACAGGGACAGGTACAGACACAGAGACAGGTACAGACACAGAGATGGGTGCAGACACAGAGACGGGTACAGACACAGAGACGGGTACAGACACAGAGACGGGTACAGAGACAGGTACAGACACAGGGACTGGTACAGTCACAGAGACGGGTGCAGTCACAGAGACGGGTACAGTCACAGAGACAGGGACAGACACAGAGACGGGTACAGACACAGAGACGGGTACAGACACAGAGACGGGTGCAGACACAGAGACGGGTACAGACACAGAGACGGGTACAGTCACAGAGACAGGTACAGACACAGGGACTGGTACAGGGACTGGTACAGTCACAGAGACGGGTGCAGTCACAGAGACGGGTACAGTCACAGAGACAGGGACAGACACAGAGACGGGTACAGACACAGAGACAGGTACAGACACAGAGACGGGTACAGAGACAGGTACAGACACAGGGACTGGTACAGTCACAGAGACGGGTGCAGTCACAGAGACGGGTACAGTCACAGAGACGGGTACAGACACAGAGACGGGTACAGACACAGAGACGGGTACAGACACAGAGACGGGTGCAGACACAGAGACGGGTGCAGACACAGAGACGGGTACAGTCACAGGGACTGGTACAGACACAGGGACTGGTACAGGGACTGGTACAGTCACAGAGACGGGTGCAGTCACAGAGACGGGTACAGTCACAGAGACAGGGACAGACACAGAGACGGGTACAGACACAGAGACAGGTACAGACACAGAGACAGGTATAGTCACAGAGACAGGGACAGACACAGAGACGGGTACAGACACAGAGACAGGTACAGACACAGAGACAGGTACAGTCACAGAGATGGGTAGAGACAGAAACGGGTACAGTCACAGAGACGGGTACAGACACAGAGACGGGTACAGACACAGAGACGGGTACAGACACAGAGACGGGTTCAGTCACAGAGACAGGTACAGAGACAGGGACAGACACAGAGACGGGTAGAGTCATAGAGACGGGTAGAGTCATAGAGACAGGTACAGACACAGAGACAGGTACAGTAACCGAGACCGGTACAGACACAGAGACGGGTACAGTCACAGAGACGGGTACAGTCACAGAGACGGGTTCAGTCACAGAGACAGGTACAGAGACAGGTACAGAGACAGGTACAGAGACAGGTACAGAGACAGGTACAGTCACAGAGATGGGTAGAGAGACAGGGACAGACACAGAGACGGGTAGAGTCATAGAGACAGGTACAGTCATAGAGACAGGTACAGACACAGAGACAGGTACAGTAACAGAGACAGGTACAGTCACAGAGATGGGTAGAGACAGAGACAGATACAGACACAGACACAGACACAGAGACAGGTACAGACATAGACACAGAGACAGGTACAGACACAGACATAGAGATAGGTACAGACATAGACAGAGAGACAGGCACAGAGACAGACACACACAGACAGGTACAGTCACAGAGACAGGTACAGACACAGGGACAGGTACAGACAGAGACAGGTGCAGTCTCCTCTGTGTGACATCCTTGTCTCTGTCTCACTGTAGATGACAGCATGTCTGGAGCAAGTGTCTCCGATGTCAATGACCGTCTCTCAGCTCTGGAGCTTCGTGTCCAGCAGCAGGAGGACGAGCTGACGGTGATGAAAGCTGCTCTTGCTGATGTCCTTCGCCGCCTCGCTGCCTCTGAAGTCTCAGCAGCATCCTCGACCAAGAAACAACATGGAGGGAAAGGTAATGCCTGTCACCTGTCCCAGTTTGAACTGGTTACAGTCGTCTTTAACTGGTCAGTTCCAGTTTGAAGTGGTTACAGTCGTATTCACTGGTCAGTTCCAGTTTGAACTGGTTACATTCGTTGTCACTGGTCAGGTTTAGGTCTTTATTGGTCTTGCCCTTTAACTGGTTGGCGTGCTGCCCCCTGCAGGAGGTGCTGCGCTGCGTGAAGCCTACTCAATGTCCTGTATTGCTAATGGAGGAACATCTGGACGTAAGAGAGACTCCACGTCTGTCACCAGGAAGGAGACGGTGTCGTCCGCCGCCAAGAGGTGAGAGACACAGGGAGACACAGACACACACAGAGAGACAGAGAGACACACAGAGAGACACACAGAGAGACAGAGACACACACACAGAGACACACAGAGACACTGAGACATACAGACACAGAGACACACACAGAAACACAGAGAGACACACACACACACACACACACACACAGCAACAGAGACACGCAGAGACATCACTGAGTGTCAGTCAGAGTTCAGTCCACCTGTTTGTGTCACATTCACTGTTTCCTGTTTATATCTATGATGTGTTTCCTCTCTCACCATTAACAATCACTGATCTTATTTCAGCCTCCAGACTGAATCTGATCAATAGATTTAAAATAATTAATCACTCTGTTTGTTGTCACAGTTCTGAGGGTCAAGTCGTCCTCAGTGACGTTAATTGACACAACACAACACAACACAACAGCTTTCACTTTCAACAGATTCACTCTGAATTTTAAAGAGACACAGTATAGTCAGTAGAGCCTCAGTAGAGTCAGTAGAGCCTCAGTAGAATCATTGGAGCCTTAGTAGAGCTTCAGTAGAGTCAGTAGAGCGTCAGAAGAGCCTCCGTAGAATCATTAGAGCCTTAGTAGAGCCTCAGTGGTGTCAGTGGAACTTCACCAGTCAGTAGAGCCTCAGTAGGGCCTCAGTAGAATCAGTAGAGTCAGTAGAGCCTCAGTGGGGCCTCAGTAGAATTAGTAGAGCCTCAGTAGAGTCAGTAGAGCCTCAGTAGAATCATTGGAGCCTTAGTAGAGCTTCAGTAGAGTCAGTAGAGCCTCAGTAGAGTCAGTAGAGCGTCAGTAGAGCCTCCGTAGAATCATTAGAGCCTTAGTAGAGCCTCAGTGGTGTCAGTGGAACTTCACCAGTCAGTAGAGCCTCAGTAGGGCCTCAGTAGAATCAGTAGAGTCAGTAGAGCCTCAGTGGGGCCTCAGTAGAATTAGTAGAGCCTCAGTGGGGCCTCAGTAGAGTCAGTAGAGCCTCAGTAGAATCAGTAGAGACTCAGTGGGGCCTCAGTAGAATTAGTAGAGCCTCAGTGGGGCCTCAGTAGAGTCAGTAGAGCCTCAGTAGAAACCCAGTAGGGCCTCAGTAGAGCCTCAGTAGAACCCCAGTAGGGCCTCAGTAGAACCTCAGCAAGGCCTCAGTAGACTCAGTAGGGCCTCAGTAGAGTCAGTGGGGCCTCAGTAGAGTCAGTAGATTCAGTAAAACCTCACTAGAGTCTCAGTAGATTCAGTAGAGCCTCACTAGAGTCTTAGTAGAGTCAGTAAAGCCTCATCAGAGTCTCAGTAGAGCCAGTAGAATCAGTAAAGCCTCAGTAGAGTCAGAGAGCCCCTGTAGGGCTGCAACAGGGTCAGTAGGGCCTCAGTAGCGTCTCCTGGAGCCTCAGTAGAGTCTCTTGGAGCCTCAGTAGAGTCTCTTGGAGCCTCAGTAGCGTCTCCTGGAGCCTCAGCAGCGTCTCCTGGAGCCTCAGTAGAGTCTCTTGGAGCCTCAGTAGAGTCTCTTGGAGCCTCAGTAGCGTCTCCTGGAGCCTCAGCAGCGTCTCCTGGAGCCTCAGTAGAGTCTCTTGGAGCCTCAGCAGCGTCTCCTGGAGCCTCAGTAGAGTCTCAGTAGAGCTTCAGGCCTAGTCTACACAAGTGCGGGTATTTTTAAAACTGAACTTTTTTGGTCTCCAGTTTAAAAAAAAACTGTGTCCATACGAGCGGTGTAATAAAAATACCTCTGTCCACATAACACCGCAAATTCCACTATCAAGAAATGTAATACACATGCAAAAGCAGTAGGTGGCGATATAACTCCTGACTGTAAAGCCAATGTAGCCAATCAGAAGGCAGTAAAAAGTAATTACCGGGTCCCCTCCCATCCGCCCCCCGCACCCCATCAGCCTCCCTACCCACTGCATTACGCTTTAAAAAAAATAAAGAATCTGAATTTAAACTCAATTTGTCTGACTTACATTTATCTATTTCATATCATTAATGCATAGATCTGTGCTTTTGATGTGATATGCAGCCTGCCTGACTACATACAGAGGCCCTGGACCTGCTGCGCTCAGAGGTGGAGCGGCATTTTGATCAGGAGGGACTCCGCGTAGCTGCAGGGCGAGAGCAGGCAGTTCTTGAGGCGGCTCACGGGAAACGAGTGAATGTGGGTTCCCTGGAACTGACCCCCTTTCCACCAGAGCGGCTAATAGAGCTTAGATTGGGCTAAAAAAAAAAAAACAGCCCGACTCGGCCCGAGCCCGTGCACGTTATGTCCGGGACTAGCCGGCCCGTCCAATTAACTGTAATTATGGGCCCGAGCCCGATTAAAATCCAACATTTTTCAATAAGTTGGCTGTTATAATTAAGAGTATTAAACCGCAATTCTTGTTATTTGAATGACAGAAATATAGGATCTTAATGAATGCCGCAACATGGCAGCATGATTATGTAATAAAACAGGTGGGGGTTTTTGGGATCCAGGTGGTGAAGGGCTGTGCGTGCACAATGTTCCAACAGGGGACGGCCCTCCATTCCGAAACACCCCCACTCCGAAATTGATTTTCAAGTCCATATCGAGATTTCTGCATCAAACACTGCCGCCCGCTCTCCGGCCGCACTCGCACAATTCTGAAATTCGTGGTACTACAAAAGCTTGAACTGAACGTTCAACTCATTGTTTTTTATTGAAAATATGTCAGTCTTCATTTATTATGTATAATTTCTCAAGCAGCAGCAAACACATTTAAAGGAGACGCTTGTGAAGTCTTTTTACGCGCGCTGTCTGTGGTGCTGAAATCCCCACTCCTGCTGACAGCAGACATTTCTTTGCTCTGTGCTTTCAGAAAATAGTCCCACTGTGTTTGCAGGGCATATCAGGCTGTGTGATTATGCACAAAGATTGGTTTAACGCCTTGGAGCAATTTCATACAAGTTCGGACATTTAACGTGATAAACTAATTTCAATTCAACATGGTCATTTTGCTAAGAGGATTCAGCTGAAGCATAATGAGTGTTATATGTCATTAAGATTAAGTATTTGCTTGTTTTGTGGTTAATTATGCACATGATCCATATGACCCCATCATGCGTCCCTGCTGACAGGGGCAAAAGGATCAATGCGCAGCCTCCGTTTCCTTTCTGATTGCGTCCGTCTTGTTCATTCAAACTTTGTAAACATGGTTGGGATTTGTAGGGGACATATGTATGCTGCTCACTATAAAATGTGTTTACTATAAATAAATGTATCTCTGTGCAGAGAGAGCTTAAAATCTTCATCAGGAGGTCAACATGAAAGAAGGTCCACTTTTGGAAATGCATGAAAGCCCTGAGTCAGGAGCGCAGTCTTTCAACTTAAAATCAAATCCCTAATCATTGATAAGTGTGCGTGCTTCCCCCGCGCCTCCCAACAAATACCCCCCCCCCCCCTTTTAGAAAATAGTTTCGACGTCCATGATGATACAGCCACAAAGTGCTGATATGCTGCTAAATAGCAGCAGTATTTTGTTTAGGCTTATCCTCGCACACACTGGATCGGGTAATAACACAGCTGTTTTCTGTTAACGTCGCACACTGTGACGTCATACAATGGAGACGAGACAAAATAACTGCGGTTATCCTGTCCACACATGACTGCTGACACCGGACTTTTCCAAAAAGTTCATCCTGGACTCCGGTTATAAATAAGTCCGGTTACAGGGGCCCAAAACTGCGGTCACATGTGGATGAAAGGCCAAACCGTGAGCAAAGAGTCACGGTTTTATAAATACCTGGGTTGGTGTGGACAGCCCCTCAGTAGAGCCTGGGTTGTTTGTGATCTCTGATGGTCCTGGTTCTGTCTGTAGCGGAACTGACAGGAAGAAGGAGGTCAGCAGTCAACGGTCTCAGATGGAGGAGATCCAGGAACATGAGGAACCTCCTCGTCCAAAGGAGCTGTCCCCCTCTCCTTCCTCCCCCCACCCTCCCCAGACCCCCCCGATCCCCCAGCAGCAGAGACTGGTCCAGTCCGCCGACAGCAGTAAAGGCCACGCACCTCTCAAAAGGTTTCACTTTGTGATCTGTCGGCTGCAACTGACCTCACTTCCTGCTGCTGCTGCTCTGACATCACCCTGTCAGTGGATGCTAACCCTGCCCCTGAGGAGCCACAGTCCCTTTCTGCTCTGCCCACGCCTGAGTCACATGACCAGCTCATGTGCTCCTGATTGGCTGAATGCACTTTTTGCAGCTCCTCAGGTGTGGATACAAGCAGGACTGTGGCTCCTCAGGAGCTGGAGGTCTTGGGGCCGCCTGGAAGTCCTGGATCCTTTGAGAGGTCCTGGACTCTCCTGGAGGTCCCGAATCCTCTGAGAGGTCCTGGACTCTCCTGGAGGTCCTGGACTCTCCTTGAGACCTTCTGTACTGACTGTGTGTTTGATCAAGACTACTAATGTTTTCTTCTCCCAGCCGCTCCTAAGGATCTATTCCTCCTCCTGCAGACCTCCACTGCTCTAACTGGATTTCCTGAGGCCTCCTTGATCCTCCTGGAGGTCCTGGAGCCTTCTGACTCTAAATTCTTGCTGTAGAAATTTCAGGCTGGGCTGTTGTTTATCAAATGGACTGACCTGTTCCCCCAGCTTCACCTGAGGACTGTTCCTCCTCCTGCTCCTTCTCCTTCTCCTTGTCCTCCTCCCACTCCTCCTCCTGCTCCTCTTTCTCCTCACTAACACCACTGAGTGTCTCTGAAGGTACAAAAACAGTTGGGTTTTTAATCTTCATCACCTGAAGATCGTTTTGATCAGACAACACTTACAGGTTGTTTATAGTTCTTGTTTGTCATCAGACCTCAGAGTGTTTGTTCATTTATTTATTCTCAGGATGTTGAATCCGTCAACAGAAAAAAAAATCAATTTGTTTATTGATCTCTGATAAAGTGGTAAACATTCTGATCAATAATCAATAAAAAACATTGAAGTGATCTGAGGAGAAATGAAGATGAAGCTCAGCGATATCCTCCTCCTGTCTCTTCTGCTCTTCCTGCTCTTCCGCCTCCTCCTCCTGTCTCTTCCTGCTGCTCCTCCTCCTCCTCCTGTGTACTGACAGAGTCTCTGTGTGACATTATCAGGGGTCCCAGTGTGAAGCGTTCCTCAGGTATGGAGCGTTCTCAGAGCAGCACCTGGGACACGTCTGAGGACACCAGGAACAAACTTGTCAAAGCTGCGTCCACATCCAAACTGCTCGCCAAGGTGGTGAAGAACGCAGATAGGTACACACACACACACACACACACACACACACACACACACACACACACTTATGCATATTCACATACATAGACATACATACTGTGATCAGGCGTCCGGACAGGTAAATGTACTGCACAAACACACACATGTACATATATGCATGTCTTTGATCAGGTTATTGTGATGTCAAAGATTTGATGACAGTAAATCAGATTTTGTGGATCAATAAATCAGATCAGGTATTCTGTCAATCAGTAACTAAAAACGCATTGATCAGTCACCGTCAGTATGTTCTTAAGTTTCAGAGTGACTGATGGCACAAAATCAAACTCAGCTGTGATTGGTCGGTTTGTTTTTATGGTCACCTGACGGGACTTTAAGCAGCTGTGATTGGTCGGTTAGTTCGTTGTCACCTAACGGGACTTTGAGCAGCTGTAATTGGTCGGTTAGTTTGCGGTCACCTGATGGGACTTTGAGCACCTGTGATTTGACTGTTAGTTTGCGGTCACCTGATGGGACTTTGAGCAGCTGTGATTGGACGGTTAGTTTGTCGTCACCTAACGGGACTTTGATCAGCTGTGATTGGACGGTTTGTCGTCACCTAACGGGACTTTGAGCAGCTGTGATTGGACGGTTAGTTTGCGGTCACCTGATGGGACTTTGAGCAGCTGTGATAGGACAGTTAGTTTGTGGTTACCTGACGGGACTTTAAGCAGCTGTGATTGGGCGGTTTGTTTGTGGTCGCCTGATGGGACTTTGATCAGCTGTGATTGGACGGTTTGTTTGTGGTCGCCTGACGGGACTTTGATCAGCTGTGATTGGACGGTTTGTTTGTGGTCGCCTGATGGGACTTTGATCAGCTGTGATTGGACAGTTCGTTATGGTCAGTTTCAGTGCATCGCTTACAGTTGTTTCCGTTTTTTCTCAACGACGTCAGGACATAAAGGTTTTTATACAGAGACGCACTGAGATTCGTCCTTTGTGTCTTTAGCAGACTTGTCTGTCCTCCGTCTCAGGAAGGGACATATGTCCACAGGTCCAATTTCAGTGACGGTCTGATACTGATTGATCAGTGAGGCTGTGATCAGAACAGCTGATCGGTGCGAACAGAAAACTTCACTCAATATAAAGAAAAAACTTTATTGTTCAACTGCAGAGACAAAGATACCGACCGTCCTAACCTAACCCCTCACCCTAACCCCATGAATGCATCAGGAAATGAATGATGTCAGAAATGACATCATCACATTCAAACAAAAGAAACCAATGAAATACGATCAGTACTCTGCTGTGTTTTTATTGTTTCTTTAATTTTAGTGGGTTTCTCAGGTTCGTTAAACTGCTGCTGAGAGACACTTAACTGATTAATTGGTTGATTGATCGATTAGTTGATTGATTGATCAGACTTTTTAGATCTTCTGAAGTTTTTTTTTCTGTCTCCTTTCAGACACAAAGATGTGGTCGTCAGTCAAGGTAAATATGTTATTTATCTTCATCTTCGTTAATATACCACACTCATCATCATCATCATCATCATCACCATCATCATCATGTGTAACAGCCAATAGGAAGTCAGACTCAGCAGGAATCTTTGTTAGCTCAGACTCAGTCTCTCCTGTAGTGACTCAGAAGACGCCATGATGTTGTTTGTGTTGTTGTTGTTTGTGTTGTTGTTTATGTTGTCGTTGTTGATGATGTCTTTGTCTCAAACCAGCCAAAATGTCGACACGAGAGAAAAACAGCCAAGCAGGTGAGTCCTAATGAATCATCAGAGCGCGCTTACATGCTAACAGGCGCTGAAAGAGCACTTCCTGTTTCTGGGCCAATCACATCTCTCTCTCTCTCTCTCTCTCTCTCTGTCTCTCTCTCTCTCTGCTTTACATTGTCAGCCTTGCTCGCCCACCTGCTCTCTCTCCTTCAGACTGATCAGGTGATGTCACACCTGTCTGCGGCTCCGCCCCCTGCTTTTGTTTATCTCCATATAAGGTTAACACAGGTGGAACTCAAAATGTATTCACCTTCCAGGTGAGAAAATTTATAAAAGGACCAATAAAGCATAAGCCCCACCCACCACCTAAATATAAGGCCTCTGATCATATGCCACCGTGGCGCCGACATTGATTGACAGGTCATTGATTGACAGGTTGTTTAACACGAGTGAATTTATGGAGGTAAACAAGCTTATTACCTGTCCTCACCTCACCTGCCCCTCTCCTGTCCCTCACCTGTCCTTCACCTGTCCTTCATGTGTCCCTCACCTGTCCTCCCCCATCCTCACATGTGCTCCACCTGTCCACCTGTACTCACCTGTACTCACCTGTACTCACCTGTCCTCTACCTGTCCTTCACCTGCACTCCCCTGTACTCACCTATCCTCACCTGTCCTTCACCTGTCCTCACCTGCCCTTCACCTGCCCTTCACCTGTCATCAGCTGTGCCTCACCTGTCCTCACCTGTTCTCACCTGTCCTTACCTGTCCTTTACCTGTCCTCACCTGTCCCTCACTTGTCCTTCATGTGTCCCTCGCCTGTACTCCTGTCCTTCATCTGTGTTCACCTGTCCTCACCTGTCCTTCACGTGTCCCTCACCAGTACTCACCTGTCCTTCACCTGTCCTCAACTGTCCTTCACGTCGATGAAGGGACGTGAGGATCGGGTTCTTTGTGGTTCTTTGCTGATAGAATCGGTTTAAATTTCTCACCTGATGAAACACGACTGAGGGAGGGTTCTAATGAGACGTTCAAAGTTCCAATGAGAAGTTCAGAGTTCTAATGAGACGTTCAAAGTTCTAATGAGACATTCAGGGTTCTGATGAGAAGTTCAGAGTTCTAATGAGCCGCTCAGGGTTCTAATGAGACATTCAGGGTTCTGGTGTCAGTCAAACAGGATCAGAAGATTCTCAGAGACAATCTTGAGATTGGGAGTAGAGGGGTGAATATACTGACTGACCTTCGTGAAGCAGGTGGTCTTTTTCAGGCAGTATTGCGGTCGATAACTGGGAAGTTGGTTTAGTCCGAATGAAAATTAAGGACATTTTTAGACGTCCAGTATCTAACAGAAGATGATGTCGTCATGAGGGGTGATGAGGTCATTGAGGTTCTTTGGTTTAACTGAGAAGTAAAGCTGCGTGTTGTCAACATAGATCCATGGAAGGAGCCTCAGAAAGCACAGATAATGTTCTTGTTTTTTATGAACCATGTCAGGCGAGTCAGAGCAGAACTGTCAGAACCAGAGATACCAGACCCAGTTCTGTAATCTATTAACAAACGCATCATGATCAGTGGAGTCGAACGCAACACATACAACCAAACTAAAACAAATGGATTCCTGAAGAAGTGTCTCCTCCTGAAGAAGTTTCCCCTCCTGAAAAAGTGTCACCACCTGAAGAAGTGTCACCACCTGAAGAACTGTCCCCTCCTGAAGAAGTGTCCCCAACTGAAGAAATGTCCCCTCTTGAAGAAGTGTCCCCTCTTGAGGTTCCGGGTCCAGAGCCCCTGTCCAACAGACTGATACCAGTCATTTTTGGTTCTCTGCTCATTGAGTCTAGTTTAGTTTTATTATGATACTGTTTATGAAGCATCAACAGAGAGTTGCAACATGACCACAAAGGTTCAAAGGTCCTGAGGCGGGATCAGCGGCTGCAGACAGAAACGCCTCTGGGCAGACAGACCTCCAGCCAATCAGAGCGATAAAATGTGACTAAGCGCTGAGTGATGTATGTCAATGGACTACAGCGTGCAGATATGAGCTGTGATGATGTCACATCAACAACATGTGAAGGAGTCATTCTTTGAAAATAGTACTTTAACAGTAAATTTCTCATCGGCCACTCTTGGTTCTTACCAATATGTCTCAAACGATATCAGAAATTAATGTTTTAAAATCAGCAGCAGTGATATTTTACTTTGGTGAAACATTTATTCCACACTGAATCTTGTTTTGGTGTTTTTGTGTTTCAGAGGGGAACCACATTAAGATGTTCATGCGTGGGCGACCGATTACCATGTTCATCCCTTCAGACGTGGAGAACTACGACGATGTTCGGACAGAACTTCCTTCAGAAAGACTGAAGCTGGAATGGGTGTATCCTTCACCCTGGAAACATTAAATACATCTAAACACAATAAAAACATTGATTGATAGTAATCAAATGAAATAATGTAGTTCAGTTGTCGAAAAAGTTCACTTGTGGAATTTAAAGGTTTTGTTCTCAAAGCCAGAATAAAGTAATTTTCATGTGTTAAGATACAAACATCCACAAACATAAAACCTGTCTGTGTCTCAGGACGACGGCTGCAGGACGACGTTCGGTAACATCAGACGTTGATCTGGAAACTGAGATGATCAACGTACAGAGAGCCGATCGTCGTCTGCATACAGAAATAAAACTCTGTGTTACTGACGATGACGAGAAACATCAAGACTGAAGGAGCCAGAACTGAGAACCAGGAGAGCCTCAGTAGATCACTGGTAGATTCTCAGTACAGTAGAATGTCAATAGATGTAGAGTAGATTTAGAGTTGACCATCAGTAGATGTAGAGTAGAACGTCGGTAGATCTCTTGCTGTTCTCCAGGTGCTTCCTTGACTTCCTGCAGGTACGGTTACCGTGGCAGAGACTGCAGAGCGAATGTTTACCTTCTTCCAACCGGAGAGATTGTTTACTTCATCGCCTCCGTTGTTGCCTTGTTTAACTATGAGGAACGAACTCAGAGACATTACCTCGGACACACCGACTGTGTCAAGTGGTGAGAACACGCAGGCGTATGAATCATCTGCTGTGCTCTTATTGGCTGCTCTGTGCTCTTTGACATCATCTCTCTATCTCTGTCCATCAGTCTGGCCATCCATCCTGATAAGATCCGGATTGCTACAGGACAGATTGCAGGAGTGGACAAAGATGGACGGGTGAGGACGAACAGGAGAACCAAACTGAATCACACCTGACTTTTGAAAAATTAAAACTGTTTTTTAAGTAATAAACAAAAAGTGAAGTATTCACATCGCCGTTCTCTCTGTTGCTGTGTTCAGGCGATACAGCCTCACGTTCGTATCTGGGACAGCGTCAGTCTGTCCACTCTGCAGGTTGTCGGTTTGGGAACATTTGAGCGAGGTGTGGGCTCCCTGGCTTTCTCCAAAGCTGTGAGTATCACCCAGGTGCATCATGGGAACTGTAGTCCATGTAGACCACACTGGTCAGACTCTGCTGAAGGTCTTAAAATGTCTGTCTCACTTTATGTCCCTCTGTCTGTCTCTCTGTAAGGACTCTGGTCAGCACCTAAGTGTCATTGACGACTGTAACGACCACATGTTGACAGTTTGGGATTGGCAGAAGAAGTCAAAGATCGCTGAGATCAAGGTTGGCAGTCACTGTCCTACACCTGCGTACAGAACACCTGATATCATCAGTGTCTAAAGATTTGTAACTGGTGTGTTTCAGACCACTAATGAGGTCGTACTCGCCGTAGAGTTCCACCCCACCGACCCCAACACAATTGTCACCTGTGGGAAGTCCCACATCTTCTTCTGGACCTGGAATGGGAACTCGCTGGCTCGTAAACAGGGAATCTTTGGGGTGAGGATGCGTCTTTTGATTTTCGTCTTTGATTAACGGAATACCCCTGTCTCTGTAAACGGGACATGGTCTTTAAATGGGATACTCCACTAAACGTGAACGGGTTATTCATTAACATGTAAATGTTCTGAGTGACGTTAACAGATAAAACAGTTTTAAAACCCTTCAGCAGCTGGATCAGATTTTCTTTTAAAACAAAACTTAATAACTTTGATTGTAATTTTTTTTTTTGGAAACATTTTTGTTTTCATAGAGAAAACAGTAAAAAGGGTTATTTTTCTTACTGTTAGTCTCTTCTTATTTATTATTTACTGTTTGTTTTATTGTTCTCGCCGATGTTTGTGGTTACTTTTTATTTTAAAGGAGAATCAATTAATCCCAAACATCCTCTTGAAATGTCTCAATTCTGATTTACATCTGGAACCAACTCTGAGTTCATGAACTTTAAACGTTATTGTCTCCATCATCTGGACGTTATCAGACATCAGCACATAGTGACAACATGGAGGTTTTAGAGTAAACTGTGACTGTCATTGATTAAGTCAAATGAAGATCTTCTTCCCATTTTCACCATGAGTGGACTTCATAATTATTTTGAGAAATCGACGTTTTTAAATTTGTTTTAACCCTTTAAGCGCCAAAGTCGCAAAATTGCGACAAGCAACATAGCTGAATAAAACAGGCTGTATCTATAAATGTGGTGCCGAATCTTGTTACTACTTTTCACCAGGAGATGGCAGACATGTGTGCCTGTAATCTGAGCAGCATTTGTGGGCGTGGTTCTATTCAAAGTTTTAGAGTAAAAAGAGTTTGTAAAACACTCTCCGGCGCAGAGACGCAGCGGCGGAGCAGTGGTAGTAGTGCTGAGCGTAGCGAGAGCAGAGCAGAGTGAAAGAGTGTATTTTCATTTACTTACAATGCCGAGAGGTCGGTTTACCGTCGACGAAGTACTTCGTCAGGTACTGGCTGACTCCGATTCCGAGGAGGAAGACATGCAGTTGTCCAGTGAAGCCGAAACTGACGTTAGTAGTGACGGCGAGTCCGTGCGCCATAGTCCACAATCACCACACAGTAAAGCGGATGCTTCACCTCACCGTGGCCGGGGTGGAAGTATTCCGCGAACGCCAAGTAGGGGACGTGGTCGAGGTGGCAGGGGGGCTCATAACACCGCAAATAGCGGTGAATGTAGTGGGGATAAAAACAACCGCGGTGGTCGCGGCAGACGCGGTGTTCGCGGCAAACACACAGCTAATGGCAGCGGAGGTGGCGTTCACTGCCGCATCGTAAATCACGGCGGTGATGATAATGATAATGATGGCTGGCAGTTCTTGAGAGAAGAGGAAGAGTATCAAAAGTGGATCCGAAATTTTGATGAGCCTGTTGGTTATTGTGGAGACGATCTGACAAATTCTGAGCCCATTGATTTCATCTCTCTTTTTCTGAATGATGAATTCTGGAGCCTCATCACCAATGAAACAAACAGATATGCCCACCAGTTCCTTGAAGGGGAAATTTCGAAACCAAACTCCAGATTTCATGACTGGTATGATGTGACTGTCCCTGAAATGAAAGCTTTCATGTCACTTCACTTGTGCATGGGGCTTGTGGAAAAATCTGAAATTGAGGACTACTGGACAGGTTTTTGGCCAACTTACACACCTGGATTTGGCAAAGTGATGGCGAGAAACAGATTTGAAAACATTCTTTCTTTCCTTCACTTTGTAAATAATGATGACCACATTGAGAGGGGCCAGCCAGGTCATGATAGACTCTTCAAAGTGCGCCCCATAATTGATTTGATCATTCCTCGTTTTGCTGCTGTGTATGGTCCACTCAAGGAACTTTCCTTGGATGAAATGACCATTGCATTCAAGGGAAGGTCAACCTTGAAACTGTACAACCCCAAAAAACCTGACAAATATGGCTATAAAGCATTTGTCTTGAGTGAGGCCAGCTCAGGTTATGTATTAGAGTGGTGCATGTACAATGGCAAAAGTACAAGTGATGAGGACAATTTAGGGGCAACACACCATATTGTCCGTCAGCTGCTTGCCCAGCACACTGGGAAAGGGCATGAGGTGTACATGGACAGCTACTACACATCACCAGCCTTAGCTCGTGAGTTAGCTGCTAAAGACACCGGAATGTGCGGGACAGTGAACTGCAACAGGAGAGGGATGCCAAAGTGGCTGAAACCATCCCAGTTGCCTCTGAGAAGGGGAGATGACCCAGTGTTCATGCGGCATGATAAACTGCTGGCTTGTCCTTGGCATGACACAAAGCGTCTCACTCTGTTGTCCACCATTCATGGCAACACAGTCACCCAAAAACGGATCCGGACAAAGGAAAATGTGACTGGGTTCCGTGAAATTATGAAACCGGTGTGTGTGGACGGTTACAACTCCTTTATGGGAGGAGTTGATACATCCGATCAACGGATGAAAACATACCTGTTTCCACACAGATCCAGGAAATGGTACAACCGCATTTTTGATGCGATTCTGAGCATCAGTGTGGTAAATGCGCACATCATTTACACACGTTGTAGTCCTGGTCCACACAAACCACTGAAGGCCTTTACTCAGGACATTATAACATCTTGGCTTGAGGGCTTCTCCAAAAAGGAAAGCAAAAAAGGAGGACGGCCTTCAATGCAGCAGGGAGAAATGCCACAGAGGCTCACTGAACGACACTGGCTCTGCAACACAGACGAACGTCCAGATTGTGTTGTCTGTTCAGATCGCACCCCCCCGAAAGGCCGTCGCCAGACACAGTTCAATCAATCAATCAATCAATTTTATTTATAAAGCCCAATATCACAAATACAATTTGCCTCACAGGGCTTTACAGCATACGACATCCCTCTGTCCTGTAGACCCTCACAGCGGATAAGGAAAAACTCCCCAAAAAAACCCCTTTACCGGGGGAAAAAAATGGTAGAAACCTCAGGAACAGCAACTGAGGAGGGATCCCTCTTCCAGGACGGACAGACGTGCAGTAGATGTCGTACAGAACAGATCAGCATAACAAATTAACAGTAATCTGTATGACACAATACAGTAATCTGTATGACATCCTCGGTAATGACAGTAGCTTACAACAACATTCATGAAAGTAATAATACTGTCGTTATAGTTCTGGCTACTGTGGTACAATATGTTGAAAGTATATATTAGTATCAGGCAGTATACATGTATGATAATATCATATGTCTATAATAGCAGTAGAAGTATGACTAATGATTAATGATGGCAGCAGCAGCAGCAGCAGCAGGCATCTGGCAGGACCACGGCAGCAGCACAACCACACACGTCACACTATCCAGGCACCGCTGCAATACGAGTTAACCTGAGAGACAGTGGAGCACAAAGGCTCCGGAGAAGAAACCGAGTTAGTGACATCCAGAATGGCCGAGTAAAATAGATACAGTAATAGGATACGAGAGAGAGAGAGAGAGAGAGAGAGAGAGAGAGAGAAGGTGCCCGGTGCATTAAAGGTGGTCCTCCGGTTGACTAGGCCTAAGTCAGCCTAACTAGGGGCTGGTACAAGGCAAGCCTGAGCCAGCCCTAACTATAAGCTTTATCAAAGAGGAAAGTCTTAAGTCTAGCCTTAAATGTGGAGACGGTGTCTGCCTCCCGGACCGTAACAGGAAGATGATTCCACAGGAGAGGAGCCTGATAGCTGAAGGCTCTGGCTCCTGATCTACTTTTGGAGACTTTAGGGACCACGAGTAACCCTGCGTTCTCAGAGCGCAGAGTTCTGGTGGGATAATAAGGCACTATGAGCTCTCTAAGATATGACGGAGCCTGACCATTTAGAGCTTTATAAGTTAACAGTAGGATTTTAAATTCAATTCTGGATTTTACAGGGAGCCAGTGAAGAGAAGCTAAAACAGGAGAAATATGATCTCGTTTCTTAGTTCCTGTTAGTACACGTGCTGCTGCATTCTGAATTAGCTGAAGAGTTTTTAATGATTTACTAGAGCTACCTGATAGTAGAGAGTTACAGTAATCCAGCCTCGAGGTAACAAAAGCGTGGACCAATTTTTCTGCATCTTTTTGGGTCAAGATAGGCCTAATTTTTGCAATATTACGCAGATGAAAAAATGCAGTCCGTGAGGTTTGTTTTAAATGAGAATTGAAAGACAGATCTTGATCAAATGTTACTCCGAGGTTTCTTACGGTAGTGGTAGAGGCCAGAGCAATGCCATCGAGAGAAACTATGTCATCAGATAAAGAGTCTCTGAGTTGTTTGGGGCCAAGAACAATAACTTCAGTTTTGTTTGAATTTAACATCAGGAAATTGGTGCTCATCCAGGTTTTTATGTCTTTAAGACAATTATGAAGTTTAGTTAATTGATCCCTTTCTTCTGGCTTCATCGATAAATACAACTGTGTATCATCCGCATAACAATGGAAATTTATAGAGTGATTTCTAATGATGTTACCTAAAGGAAGCATATATAGAATAAATAGGATTGGTCCAAGCACAGAACCTTGCGGAACTCCAAAACAAACTTTAGTACGTACGGATGATTCATTATGAACGTCAACAAATTGAAAACGATCAGATAAATAAGATTTAAACCAGCTTAGTGCAGAACCTTTTAGGCCAATTAAGTGTTCCAGTCTCTGTAACAGAATGTCATGGTCAACAGTGTCAAACGCTGCATTAAGATCTAATAAAACAAGTACAGAGACGAGTCCTTTGTCTGAAGCAATCAGAAGGTCATTTGTAATTTTCACTAGAGCTGTCTCAGTGCTATGATGCGCTCTAAATCCTGACTGTAATTCCTCAAATAAATTATTATCCTGGAGAAAATCACACAGCTGGTCTGCGACTACTTTCTCAAGGATCTTTGACATAAAGGTAAGATTAGATATTGGTCTATAGTTGGCTAACACCTCTGGATCCAGGGTGGGCTTTTTTAGTAGAGGTTTAATTACAGCTACCTTAAAAGACTGTGGTACATAGCCTGTTAATAAGGATATATTGATCATGTCTAATATATGGGTGTTAACTAAAGGTAAGACCTCCTTGAGTAGCCTAGTTGGGATGGGGTCTAAGAGACATGTTGATGATTTAGATGATGAAATCACTGCGGTCAATTCTTGAAGAGAAATTGGGGAGAAGGAATCTAAATAAATATTAGGTGTTACAGCTGTGTTTGAGGTTAGATAGGTACTATCTGAGGACAGGTCGTCATGAATTTTGCCTCTAATAGCTAGAATTTTGTCATTAAAGAAGCTCATAAAATCATTACTGCTAAGGGTTAAAGGAATACAAGGCTCAATAGAGCTTTGACTCTCAGTCAGCCTGGCTACAGTGCTGAAAAGAAACCTGGGGTTATTTTTGTTTTCTTCTATTAAAGCTGAGTAATAGTTCAGGTGCCGTCAGTGTGGAGTAGGTCTTTGTGCTGTGCCTTGCAATGAAAGATACCACACACTGAAAAACTACAAGCAGTGCCATCTTGATCATTGAAGGTCTTTGAAAATAATACAATTCCATATGGCCGCCGACCAGTGCTAAAAGATTATACAAATTGGATCAGTGAATTTATTTCTATCCCAAATTTCGTTTTATACTAAAGATATTTCACATTGACTGTTGACAGTATTCCCTTATCTCAAACCGCTCTCAAACTACAGCCTTTTGAAATCTTTATAAGAAAATTGACATTTTCCAATATGGCCACCACCTGTTCATGTCACAATATGCAAATTAGATGACAATTTACTTCCAGCCCAAATTTTGCTTCAAACTGAAGATATTCCTCAATTACAGTATGCCCTTATCTCAAACCACTTTCAAACTCAATCAATCAATCAATTTTATTTATAAAGCCCAATATCACAAATACATTTTGCCTCACAGGGCTTTACAGCATACGACATCCCTCTGTCCTTTGGACCCTCACAGCGGATAAGGAAAAACTCCCCCAAAAAAAACCCTTTACCGGGGAAAAAAATGGTAGAAACCTCAGGAAGAGCAACTGAGGAGGGATCCCTCTTCCAGGATGACAGACGTGCAATAGATGTTTGAAATCTTGAAAACAAAAATGGATGTTTTCCAATATGGCCGCCACCTGGTGATGTCACAGTAATCAAATTAGATGACAAATCTACTTCCATCCCAAATTTTGGTTCATACTGAATATATTTCTCATTTACAGTATGCCTTTATCTCAAACTACTTTGAAGCTATAGCCTTTTGAAATCTTGATATCAAAATTGTATATTTTCCAATATGGCCGCCACCTTGTGACGTCATAATATGCAAATTAGATGAATAATTTCACTTCCATCACAAACTTTGAGTCATACTGAACAATTTTCTCATTGACAGTATACCTTTATCTCAAACTACTTTGAAGCTATAGCCTTTTGAAATCTTGATATCAAAATTGTATATTTTCTTGAAAAAACTCCGGCGCCTAAAGAGTTAATATCTTCTGATCTGTTGAAAACACGTCTCAGATTTTATTCTCGTGTAGATTTCGACTCGCCTGAGTGATAGAGAAACATTTTTATAGGACAGTAACTTTTGTCTTTCGTGTTCAGAACCGTTGTGTTCTCAAAGTGAAGCTTATTGATGCCGTCGTAGATTTTTGTTAATTCTTTTAAGTAGCAGCATAAAATCATCATGCTGAGAGAAACTACAGATCAGAACTGATCATGTAGAATACTAAACAGTCTCCTCTGTTCAGTAAAGACTGTGAAGGGTTAAAATGAAGATAAATGAGGTTCGGAGGAACTGAAATAAAGTGAATGTGAGGAATTTGATCTGCGGACAAACAGGAAGCTCCACCCGGCTGAACACAAAGGACCAGACCTTCAGATTAAAAGTTTCACACGTGTTTATTATTCTGATTATAAAAACCTGCAGCTGCAGTTTTGTCAGATTGTTTCAGATCCAGCAGGACTCAGATCAGTCCATCAGTCACAGAAAAATCCCCGAACCCTAAAGCTCAACTACAGGAAACATCGCTCCACTCATAGTTAACCCTAAATCTACTTGACACCTGACCAGAAGCAATGCAGCACAACAGTCATAACTAGTCTCACACCAACACAGTTGTCATTTTCATGACCTGAGTACACATAGTGTGAGTGCTTGTACCCGTCTGTGCAGCCGTTGGTGTGCAGATGTAAAAATAAGGCGTGGTCAGACATATTGCTGTTTTACAACAGCAGAAAATGATGGTTGACCAACAGACAGATAGATTTTCCACTTGGTTTCAGAAGATTTGGCGTTCAGGAATCAAACGTGAAACAGAAATGATTTTCTGAGACTTTTACAGTTCCATGTTTGAGTTATAAAAGTTCTGAGCTGGTTTTAATTTGAACTGCAAATGGTCAGATGTTTACCAGTTTCAAAATAAGACAAGTTTTTAATAGAGCCTTGTCTGTAGCCTTGGTCTACCTCTGTAGTACTGTTCTGTAGCCTCTGTAGTACTGTTCTGTAGCCTCTGCAGTACTGTTCTGTAGCCTTTGTCTACCTCTGCAGTACTGTTCTGTAGCCTTGGTCTACCTCTGCAGTCCTGGGGCCTCATGTACAAAGACTGTGTGGATTTCCGACTGAAACATGGCATACGCTTAAATCTGTGCGTAGGCATGAATCCAAGTACATTTCCTTTGTACATACCAATCAACGTGGAATTGAGCACACATGTTGGAGTACCTGACCCCTCCCTGACCACTCCCCCATTTAAATATGCAAATCATATTTAAATGGACCCTGCACCTGAGATTGCCCTGTCTGCTCGAGCAGAAAACTAAAACAAAAGAATGAGTAAGACGAGAAAAAAGAAAAACTTAACAGAATGCAAATTGGAGACACTACTCAGTGAAGTGGAGACGCTAGTCAGTGAAGTGGAGACACTACTCACTGAAGTGGAGGCGTGCAAAAATGTACTTTTTGGCACGCTGTCCTCTGGCATCATTACAAAATGCAAGAGGAGTGAGTGGGAGAGCGTGTGTGAGGCTGTCAATGCTGTGGGGTCAGAAAAGCGTACACACGCAGAATTAAAAAAGTAGTGGTCCGACATTAAGGTGGACATGAAGCAGAGGAGGGCTGCCCACCGCCAAAGTGTGGCCAAAACAGGCGGGGGGACAAGAGAGGAGGACAGACGTGCACAGACGAGTGCACGTCTGTGGTGTGTCCGATTTGATATGTGTGGCTGGTAAATGATTGAGTCTAATGAAAAACGGTACGGTTCAAACATATATTCATTGGGGAAAGACAGCACATCTAAATGGGGTCTGAAGATCCTCTCCCGGCGTAAAGCATTGTGAATTAATTCTTCCTACATACGAACAATGTGTGTCTGCCAGCTTGCTTCAGGCTCGGCAGTAGGGAGGAGACAGGGTGAACTCAGGGTTTCTTATAGAAAACCTGCCATCGAGCAGGTTAAGTTCACAGAGTCAGTTGCCATGGTGATTGACTCAGAGTTTGACTTACCTCTCTGTCTGGAACTGAAAACCCAGAGTTTCCCTCATTTCAGGGTTAACATACTCAGTTTCCCTCATCTCAGGGTTAACACACTCAGCATTCCCCTCATTTCAGGGTTAACATACTCAGTTTCCCTCATCTCGGGGTTAACACACTCAGCATTCCCCTCATTTCAGGGTTAACAAACTCAAAGTTGTCACTAAACCTGCTTTCTGTAATACCTCCCAGGTCTAACTCTTACTCTGTTAATTGTTTGTGTTTACAGAAATATGAGAAGCCAAAGTTTGTCCAGTGTCTGGCTTTCCTGAGTACTGGAGACATTCTGACAGGAGACTCGGGAGGAGTCCTGCTGGTCTGGACCAGGAGTTCTGCTGAGACTCCCACCGGCAAGGGACCCAGAGGTGAGAAGGGGGCGGGGCAAACATAACAAGTATCTGTCAAACACTCTGCTCAGAAACATGAAGGAAAAAGTTATATCATCAGATCCTGAAGAACGAATGACATCAGTAACCCTAACCCCCCTGCTGAGGATCAGATCCAAAATCAGCGACCCACTGAGGACTGGATCCAAAATCAGCGACCCACTGAGGACTGGATCCAAAATCATTGACCCAGTGAGGACTGGATCCAAAATCATCGACCCACTGAGGACTGGATCCAAAATCATTGACCCACTGAGGACTGGATCCAAAATCATCGACCCACTGAGGACTGGATCCAAAATCATTGACCCAGTGAGGACTGGATCCAAAATCAAAGACCCACTGAGGACTGGATCCAAAATCATTGACCCAGTGAGGACTGGATCCAAAATCATCGACTCACTGAGGACTGGATCCAAAATCATCGACCCACTGAGGACTGGATCCAAAATCATTGACCCACTGAGGACTGGATCCAAAATCATCGACCCACTGAGGACTGGATCCAAAATCATTGACCCAGTGAGGACTGGATCCAAAATCAAAGACCCACTGAGGACTGGATCCAAAATCATTGACCCAGTGAGGACTGGATCCAAAATCATCGACTCACTGAGGACTGGATCCAAAATCATCGACTCACTGAGGACTGGATCCAAAATCATCGACTCACTGAGGACTGGATCCAAAATCAAAGACCCACTGAGGACTGGATCCAAAATCATCGACCCAGTGAGGATTGGATTATGACTCAGTAGTGTGTTCGAACCCCGCCTGCCTGTATGACCTCCTGACAACATTTGGGCTCCTGATGAGTTAGAAGGTGGTGTCCTGGGGGATCTCATTCCAGACCTCGAGCAGGACATCAGTGAACTCCTGGACAGTTTGTGGTGGATGCACCAATACATAACGTCCCATAGGTGCTAACCCTAACCCTTCACACTCTGGGCACATGAGGACAGACACTGTCCTCCTGAGACTGTGGAGACACAGCAAACCTTCATCCTGAAGGGGCTGGACCACCTGTGAAACCTGATTGGGCTTCAGGGTACATCCTCCTGTTACCATTAGAGACTAGGACACTAGCAGAAGACCAAACTACGGAATAATCAGTCAGGAAGGATCAGCAGAGAGCAGCCCTCTGTGGACACCACATGTAAAATCACTTCCTGTTTGTCTCTATTGTTCCTGCCGTCTCTGTGATTTGCACCAAAGCAGCTGAAACTGATTCACAATCATTTCCTGTTACACTGTGACCTTAAACACAGTGATCTTCAGTGTGTGTATCTGGCTGTGCACCACAGTGATGTTGTGTCGTGACAGATTTCACCAGCTGAGCTTCTTTAAACAAACTTCTGAAATTACAGAAACAAAAACACAGACGAACCTTTGAACCTTTGTTTGTCCGACTGATCCTGATCCTGATCCTGATTCTGACCTGAGGACAGTTCAACATTGTGAGGTGTAGGTGTGTGTGTGTGTGTCACTGATGGTTTTAGTGTGGTTAAACTGGTTTACAGAGGAGCGGTGCCAACAGTTAAATGTTTTCTACTGAAGTTGTGCAGTGAGGTCAAAGTTCATCAGCGAGCACAGACGCATTTATCAACACCACAGATTCAGACTAGTCATTTTCACGTTCTGCTCGATGTCTCGGCGTTGGACAGAAACACGTACAGACAGTGAAGAGTGTGTCGGATCAGGTCTTACTCCAGCAGCAGATCTGCTCAAACAGGAAGTCAGAGGAAACATGTTTTCTGTGTGATCTGCTGCCTCCTGCTGGCTGCTGCACGAAGTGACATCAGCAGAGCTGATTCATCAGCACACACTCACACACACACACACACACACACACACACACACACACACAGACTTTACACACACCCCATTATAAGTTATTTATCATCATCTTATGCAATTCGTCACAGAGTTTATAATGACACGTATGAACACACACAGATTTTATAATGACATATATGAACACAGTTTATAATGACACGTATGAACACACACAGAGTTAATAATGACACGTATGTACACAGAGTTTATAATGACACGTATGAACACACAGAGGTTATGACACGTATGTACACACAGAGTTTATAATGACATGTATGAATACACAGAATTAATGACACATGAACACACAAAATGTATAATGACACGTATGAACAGTTTATAATGGCACGTATGAACGCACACAGATTTTATAATGACACGTATGAACACAGTTTATAATGACTGTATGAACACACGCAGTTTATAATGACGTATGAACACACACACACAGTTTATAATGACACGTATGAACACAGTTTATAATGACACGTATGAACACACACAGAGTTTATAATGACATGTATGAACACAGTTTATGACAGGTATGAACACACAGAGTTTATAATGACACATATGAACACACACACACACACACACAGAGTTTATAATGACACGTATGAACACAGTTTATAATGACACATATGAACACAGTTTACAATGACACATGTGAACACAGAGTTTATAATGACATGTATGAACGCAGTTTATAATGACTGTATGAACACACACACACACAGTTTATAATGACATGTATGAACACAGTTTATAATGACTGTATGAACACATGCAGTTTATAATGACATGTATGAACACACACACAGTTTATAATGACACGTATGAACACAGTTTATAATGACACGTATGAACACACAGAGTTTATAATGACACGTATGAACACACACACACACACACACACAGTTTATAATGACACGTATGAACACAGTTTATAATGACACATATGAACACAGTTTACAATGACACATGTGAACACAGAGTTTATAATGACATGTATGAACGCAGTTTATAATGACTGTATGAACACACGCAGTTTATGACATGTATGAACACACACACACAGTTTATAATGACACGTATGAACACAGTTTATAATGACTGTATGAACACACGCAGTTTATAATGACATGTATGAACACACACACACAGTTTATAATGACACGTATGAACACAGTTTATAATGACACGTATGAACACACACAGAGTTTATAATGACATGTATGAACACAGTTTATAATGACAGGTATGAACACACAGAGTTTATAATGACACGTATGAACACACACACACACACACACACAGTTTATAATGACACGTATGAACACAGTTTATAATGACACGTGAACACAGAGTTTATAATGACATGTATGTACACACACAGAGTTTATAATGACACATATGAACACAGACTGAAATGTTCATGAAGGTCTTTTTCATTTACTCTCAACTTTTTTGTAACATTTTAGTTCAGCAGGCAAGACTCACGTGTGTGTGTGTGTGTGTGTGTGTGTGTGTGTGTGTGTGTGTGTGTGTGTGTGTGTGTGTGCGTGCGCGCGCAGCGTTCCAGATCTGTCGGCAGGTCAAAGGTCACGAGGGCAGCGTGTTCTGTCTATGTGAAATGAGGAGTGGCACTTTGCTGACTGGAGGAGGAAAAGACCGAAAAATCATCCTGTGGGACCATGAGCTGCGAGCGGAGAGGGACATCGAGGTACTGCACACACACACACACACACACACACACATACAGATACACACTGTGATACACGCACACACACATCACCCAGGTCACATGGCTGATGGTGTGTTCACAGGTCCCGGATCAGTACGGAACCATCAGAGCAGTGTCTGAGGGGAAGGGGGAGGAGTTTCTAGTCGGGACGTCTCGTAACTTCATCCTGAGAGGAACCTTCAACGACGGCTTCCTGGTGGAGGTCCAGGTGAGACTTCACAACATCATCACCATGTCATCATGACGCCATCATTTGATACGACTCAGACAGGACTAGGGTTGGGATCCGGATCTGGTTCTTTTTTGGAACCGGGTCCAAAGTTCTGGTTCCGGATCTGGTTCTATCACGTTTGGAGTAGCGGTTCCTGCAAACAGTTCCTAGATCGAAAAAAACAAACAAACGTTGCGTGCACTTCCATTAGACTCATTAGAGTCACGGGCTGCATATTTCTGTCCGAACCTGACCGAGCCCGACATTATATAATTACTAAAGCACTGAGTTTGTGTCACACAGTTGTTATAATTACAGGCTATGTAACAGGTCGAGCGTGCACCATGGGTGCTCAGCGGAGTGGATGTGTCCACTGAGGACTGGATCCAAAATCATCGATTCACTGAGGACTGAATCCAAAATCATCAACCCAATGAGGATCGGATGTGGTTATGTGTTCAGGGTCTCAGTAAATAGGTTATGTGTTCAGGGTTTCAGTAAATAGGTTATGTGTTCAGGGTCTCAGTAAATAGGTTATGTGTTCAGGGTCTCAGTAAATAGGTTATGTGTTCAGGGTTTCAGTAAAGCAGTGATGTGTTCATGGTCTCACTAAAGCGGTGATGTGTTCAGGGTTTCAGTAAAGCAGTGATGTGTTCAGGGTCTCAGTAGAGTGGTTATGTGTTCAGCGTTTCAGTAAAGCAGTGATGTGTTCAGGGTCTAAGTAGAGTGGTTATGTGTTCAGCGTTTCAGTAAAGCAGTGATGTGTTCATGTTCTCACTAAAGCGGTGATGTGTTCAGGGTTTCAGTAAAGCAGTGATGTGTTCAGGGTCTCAGTAGAGTGGTTATGTGTTCAGTGTTTCAGTAAAGCAGTGATGTGTTCAGGGTCTCAGTAGAGTGGTTATGTGTTCAGCGTTTCCGTAAAGCAGTGATGTGTTCAGGGTCTCAGTAGAGTGGTTATGTGTTCAGCGTTTCAGTAAAGCAGTGATGTGTTCATGTTCTCACTAAAACGGTGATGTGTTCAGGGTCTCAGTCAAGCGGTGATGTGTCCATGTTCTCACTAAAGCGGTGATGTGTTCAGGGTCTCAGTCAAGCTGTGATGTGTCCATGGTCTCACTAAAGCGGTGATGTGTTTAGGGTCTCAGATCAGTAATCCGTGTGACACAATGAGACAGAAAGAGAGACAGAGAGAGATGCAGGACAGACGGTAATGACAGTAGCTTACAACAACATTAATGAAAGTAATAATATCATAATTATAATTCTAGCTGTTGTGGTACAATATGTTTAGGGTCTCAGTGATGTGATGATGTCTTCAGGGTCTCAGTTTCTCTTTCCTGTGATCTGTCAAGGGTCACACAGACGAGCTGTGGGGTTTGGCGTGTCACCCATCCAGAGGGTTGTTCCTGACGTGCGCTCAGGACCGGCTGGTCTGTGTCTGGAGCTCGGAAGATCATAGTCTGCAGTGGAGCAGAACGCTGGAGGTCAGTGTCATCATCACCATCATAATCATCATTGTTTTATTTCCATATCTAACAATATTTTCATTGATCATGATCCAGAGTGACGGCTGAAAGAAAAACATCAGTGTTATTAAACACGAGGATGTATTTTATAAATATATAAACATATTTATCTGTAAACATCCGTCTGTTTAATAAATGTGTTTGTGACTAAAGTAAATTTAAACATTTATCTGTAAGCATCTGTCTGTTTACTAAATGTGTTTGTGAGTACAGTAAATATAAACATCTGTAAACATCCGTCTTTTTACTCAACGTGTTTGTGACTAAAGTAAATATAAACATTTATCTGTAAACATCCGTCTGTTTACTAAACGTGTTTGTGACTAAAGTAAATATAAACATCTGTAAACATCCGTCTGTTTACTCAGCATGTTTATGACTTAACAGATCGATTTGTCTTAGATTGATTCTTTGTGAAGCCCTGCCCTCCTGAAAACAGGCAGCCAATCAGAGCAGAGAAAGAAAAGAGGCGTTTACAGTATCCAATTAAAAATGTCCAGATGTCATCGTTGTTGTCGACAGCTGTCAGCGCTTGAAGAAAGCTGATTGGTTGTTTGAGAGATGATTGACAGCTCTGTCTCTCAGGAACATGGACACTGTGCCGACTTCCATCCCAGCGGAGCTGTCGTCGCCATAGGAACACACTCAGGAAAGTCAGTATGCACCTGTCTCTATCTCTGTCTGTCCAACTGGTGTCTCTGTGTCTGTCTGTCCAACTGGTGTCTCTGTCTCTGTCTTTCCAACTGGTGTCTCTGTCTCCGTCTTTCCAACTGGTGTCTCTAACTGGTGTCTCTGTCCAACTGGTGTCTCTGACTGGTGTCTCTGTCTCTGACTGTCCAACTGGTGTCTGTAACTGCTGTCTCTGTGTGTCCAACTGGTCTTTCTAACTGGTGTCTCTGTCTCTGTCTTTCCAACTGGTGTCTCTGTCTCTGTCTCTCTAACTGGTCTTTCTGTCTGTAACTGGTGCCTCTGTCTCAGGTGGTACGTCCTGGACGCTGAGACGACCGACCTGGTGGCAATCCACACTGACGGGAACGAGCAGCTGTCGGTGATGCGCTTCTCCTTTGGTGGGTGACGTCACGTGTGATGTTTCTGTTAATGAACAAACAGCAGGACTGTTTCCATGAAGACGCTGTGAGAGACGTGAACTGCATTACCCAGAATGCTCCTCTCTGTGTGTCTGCAGATGGCAGCCTGTTGGCCGTCGGATCTCATGATAACTTTATTTACCTCTACACCGTCTCCGAGCGAGGACGCAAGTACAGCCGCTGTGGGAAGTGCACGGTGAGTCAATCAATCAATCAATCAATTTTATTTATAAAGCCCAATATCACAAATCACAATTTGCCTCACAGGGCTTTACAGCATACGACATCCCTCTGTCCTTTGGACCCTCACAGCAGATAAGGAAAAACTCCCCAAAAAACCCTTTACCGGGGGGGAAAAAATGGTAGAAACCTCAGGAAGAGCAACTGAGGAGGGATCCCTCTTCCAGGACGGACCGACATGCAATAGATGTCGTACAGAACAGATCAGCATAATAAATTAACAATAATCTGTATGACACAATGAGACAGAAAGAGAGAGAGAGAGAGAGAGAGAGAAAGAGAGAGATGCAGGACAGACGGTAATGACAGTAGCTTACAACAACGTTCATGAAAGTAATAATATTATCGTTATAGTTCTGGCTACTGTGGTACAATATAGATAGAGATACATGTGTGATAATAATCATATGTGTATAACAACAGTAGAAGTATGACTAATGAGTAATGATGGCAGCAGCAGCAGCAGGAGGCATCTGGCAGGACCACGGCAGCAGCACAACCACACACGTCACACTATCCAGGCACCGCTGCAATACGAGTTAACCTGAGAGACAGTGGAGCACAAAGGCTCCGGAGAAGAAGCCGAGTTAGTGACATCCAGAATGGCCGAGTTAGCAAGATGCAGTAATAGGATACGAGAGAGAGAGGGAGAGAGAGGGAGAGAAGGTGCCCGGTGTATTATGGGGGGGTCCTTCCAGCAGACTAGGCCTGAGCCAGCCCTAACTATAAGCTTTATCAAAGGGGAAAGTCTTAAGTCTAGTCTTAAATGTGGAGACGGTGTCTGCCTCCTGGACCGTAACAGGAAGATGATTCCACAGGTGAGGAGCCTGATAGCTGAAGGCTCTGGCTCCTGATCTACTTTTGGAGACTTTAGGGACCACGAGTAACCCTGTGTTCTCAGAGCGCAGCGTTCTGGTGGGATATTAAGGCACTATTAGCTCTGTAAGATATGACGGAGCTTGACCATTTAGAGCTTTATAAGTTAACAGTATGATTTTAAATTCAATTCTGGATTTTACAGGGAGCCAGTGCAGAGAAGCTAAAACAGGAGAAATATGATCTTGTTTCTTAGTTCCTGTTAGTACACGTGTTGTTGCATTCTGAATTAGCTGGAGAGTTTTTAAGGATTTACTAGAGCTACCTGATAATAGAGAGTTACAGTAATCCAGCCTTGAGGTAACAAAAGCATGGACCAATTTTAAATGAGAATTAAAAGACAAATCTTGATCAAATGTTACTCCGAGGTTTCTTACGGTAGTGGTAGAGGCCAGAGCAATGCCATCTAGAGAAACGATGTGATCAGATAAAGAGTGTCTGAGTTGTTTGGGGCCAAGAACAATAACTTCAGTTTTGTCTGAATTTAACATCAGGAAATTGGTGCTCATCCAGGTTTTTATGTCTTTAAGGCAGTTATGGAGTTTAGTTAATTGATTACTTTCTTCTGGCTTCATCAATAAATACAACTGTGTATCATCCCCATAACAGTGGAAATTTATAGAGTGATTTCTAATGATGTTGCCTAAAGGAAGCATATATAGAATAAATAGGATTAGTCCGAGCACAGAACCTTGCGGAACTCCAAAACAAACTTTAGTACGTACGGATGATTCATTATGAACGTCAACAAACTGAAAACGATCAGATAAATAAGATTTAAACCAGCTTAGTGCAGAACCTTTTAGGCCAATTAAGTGTTCCAGTCTCTGTAGCAGAATTTGATGGTCAATAGTGTCAAACGCCGCACTAAGATCTAATAAAACAAGTACAGAGACGAGTCCTTTGTCTGAAGCAATCAGCAGGTCATTTGTAATTTTAACTAGTGCTGTCTCAGTGCTATGATGCACTCTAAATCCTGACTGTAATTCCTCAAATAAATTATTATCCTGGAGAAAATCACACAGCTGGTCTGCGACTACTTTCTCAAGGATCTTTGACATAAAGGTAAGATTAGATATTGGTCTATAGTTGGCTAACACCTCTGGATCCAGGGTGGGCTTTTTTAGTAGAGGTTTAATTACAGCTACCTTAAAAGACTGTGGTACATAGCCTGTTAATAAGGATATATTGATCATATCTAATATATGAGTGTTAACTAAAGGTAAGACCTCCTTGAGTAGCCTAGTTGGGATGGGGTCTAAGAGACACGTTGATGATTTAGATGAAGAAATCACTGCGGTCAATTCTTGAAGAGAAATTGGGGAGAAGCAATCTAAATAAATATTAGGTGTTACAGCTGTGTTTGAGGTTAGATAGGTACTATCTGAGGACAGGAGGTCATGAATTTTGCCTCGAATAGTTAGAATTTTGTCATTAAAAAAGCTCATAAAATCATTACTGCTAAGAGCTAAAGGAATACAAGGCTCAATAGAACTTTGACTCTCAGTCAGCCTGGCTACAGTGCTGAAAAGAAACCTGGGGTTATTATTGTCTTCTTCTATTAAAGCTGAGTAATAGTTTGCTCTGGCATTGCGGAGGCCCCTCTTATAAGTTTTGAGACTGTCTGCCCAGATTAAACGAGATTCTTCCAGTTTGGTTAATCGCCAATTCCTTTCAAACTTTGGCGATATTTGTTTTAACTTACGGGTTTGAGAGTTATAACAAGGAGCGAACTTTCTTTGCTTTGTTAACTTCTTTTTAAGAGGAGCTACAGAGTCGAGTGTTGTTCGCAGCGAGCCTACGGCGCTATCATGAGTCTGTGTTTTATTGTTGTGTCATTCTGAGACATCTGACCATCGGTCAGGACAGTGGGTCTCAAGCTGGGGGTCGTCACATCATTTCAGGGGTCGCCATTTATTTATCAGACTACATCAGACTAACAAGTAGAGTGAAGAGCGGAGGAGTGGTGGATTCCTTCTCTCCGAACAGACCAAGGAAAATCAAGCAAAGTTTTATCTTCACCAATGAAAAGCCAGAAAGCCGAGGCATCTTCTGTCCATCTGTTGATTCCGTCTCACCTGCCATCAGTGTCCAATGTGTCCCGGCTGTACATGTGCAACTGTCAACAGCAAGTTACTGAACTCTTCATGTTGTGCTATTAATAAACTGTCAACAGACATGACCGTGAGCCTGAAGCAGCACACGATGTAACTTCCTGTTTATGTACCTGCGTCCACAAATCAGCTGATGACGAGTAATGTGACTTCCTCCTCATCTCTGTGGAGAGCTGCACATGTGCGGTACAATCAATTTGCTGCCACAGACCAGGCAGCGACTGAGACTCGAGCTGTATCCAAAACCGCATACTGTACTAGAAGTATGTACTGATATTGCCAAAATGTAGTATGTAGTATGCAGTATGCAAACAAAAGCAAAATCTGCAGTATGCAAAAAATACCCGGATGTCGTACTGATTTGGAAAAATTCCACAGTATGCATCAGACCAGTCTACCTCGCCTACTGTTTCCCACAATGCAATGCGCCCTTGACCGGGACCAGTCAATTGTCGTAATGGTGGACAAGAGTGATCAAGCCGGGAATACTGCGGAGATGTTATTATTATTTTATTAAGCGTCATCCCGTACTGTACTGTGCGTGTGATATTATTTTATTAAACGTCATGCCAAACTACAACAGCCAGTCCTAACTATAAGAGCCAGTCCTAACTATAAGAGCCAGTCCTAACTATAAGAATCAGTCCTAACTACAAGAGCCAGTCCTAACTATAAGAACCAGTCCTAACTTTAAGAATCAGTCCTAACTACAAGAGCCAGTCCTAACTATAAGAATCAGTCCTAACTACAAGAATCAGTCCTAACTACAAGAGCCAGTCCTAACTATAAGAATCAGTCCTAACTACAAGAGCCAGTCCTAACTATAAGAACCAGTCCTAACTACAAGAGCCAGTCCTAACTATAAGAACCAGTCCTAACTTTAAGAATCAGTCCTAACTACAAGAGCCAGTCCTAACTACAAGAATCAGTCCTAACTACAAGAGCCAGTCCTAACTATAAGAACCTGTCCTGAACTATAAGATCCTGTCCTGAACTATAAGAACCTGTCCTAACTATAAGAGCTAGTCCTCACTGTAAGAGCCAGTCCTGACTATAAACTTTATCAAAAAGGAAAGTCTTCAGTCTAGTCTTAAATGTGGAGATGGTGTCTGCCTCCCAGACTCGTTTCCACAGAGGAGGGGCCTGATAGCTGAAGGCTCTGGCTCTTCTTTAGCAACCACGGGAACCCTGTGTTCTCAGGGTGCAGTGCTCTGGCGGGATAATCTGGTTCCATGAGCTCTCTAGGATTTGATATGATGATGTTCAGCTGATGAAGATGATGTTCAGGTATGTTCACGAGTTACCTGAATGTTTCCACAGGGTCATTCCAGCTACATCACACACCTGGACTGGTCACCTGACAACAACTTCATCATGTCCAACTCTGGAGACTATGAGATCCTCTACTGTGAGTACTCTGATATGTCAGTAATGTAGTATTGTGTACTTACAGTACTCTGATACATCACTGATGTAGTACTGTGTACTTAAAGTACTCTGATACATTTGTAATGTCGCACTGTGTACTTAAAGTAGTATGATACATTTGCAATGTCGTACTGTGTACTTAAAGTACTCTGATTCATTTGTAATGTAGTACTGTTCACTGAGAGTACTCTGATACATTAGTAATGTAGTACTGTGTACTTAAAGAACTCTGATACATCATGAATGTAGTACTGTGTAGTTGTACTTCTGCAGTGTTGTGTACTAACAGTAGTGTTTTTTTAGGGGACGTTCCAAACGGCTGTAAACTGATCAGAAATCGTTCAGAGTGTAAAGACATCGACTGGGCAACCTACACCTGCGTACTGGGATACCACGTGTTCGGTTAGTACACTTGGTACACATAGTACACTTGGTACTCCTGGTACACTTGGTACACATAGTGCAGTTGGTACTCCTGGTGCACTTGGTACACACAGTACACTTGTTACACATAGTACATTTGGTACTCCTGGTACACATAGTACACATAGTGCAGTTGGTACTCCTGGTACACTTGGTACACATTGTACACTTGGTACTCCTGGTACACTTGGTACACATTCTCCATACATCTGTCCACCTGTGTCTTTGTGTGTGTGTGTGTGTATGTGTGTGTGTTTGTGTGATTGCAGGTGTGTGGCCCGAGGGTTCAGACGGCACTGACATCAACGCTCTGATGAGATCTCACAACAGGAAGGTGATTGCTCTGGCAGATGACTTCTGTAAAGTTCACCTGTTTGCTTACCCATGCTCCACCCCCAAGGTGAGACACACACACACACACACACACACATATGCTTGCAACTTCCTGGGCGCCACACAGTAGCATGGTCTGTCTGTTTGATTGTTTTGTTAAGTCTGTCTTGTCTGATCGTCTTATTTTCCACACTAATCATCAGTGGAATTTAGCTAAGGCTTGGGAAGAGCCAACATGTGTCAGATATGGGAATTCGTTCTAATATTCGGACTTACTTTGCTTGTAATCAATGTAGTGGGTGAGCCAGCAAACTGCAACTCAGACTTCGACATTCGCTACAGTAGAGATTTTCTCTTTGAACTTAACATCTACGTTAGCGATTGGAGTGTTACTGATCTGAATATACCTACGGAGATTATAAGGGCATTTAAAGATATGGGATGCAAGAAAAAGTGAGGAAAACGGGGTGGGCTGAGGCAGAGACTCAGAATGAGGAAAACAGCAAAAGTTCCGCTTCCAACCATAATTTGATCAAACGCACAATCCATCAAAAGGAAAGCAGACGAGTTACGAGCAAACACTCGTTACTTGCATGAGTATAGGGAAGCTTGTGTCCTCGCCTTCTCTTGACACTTGGCTGTATGAAACTGTGCCAGATTCCGAAGTCTGTCCAGAAGGATTTACTATCGGGCATGAGTAGCTCAGTCCATAGGGACTTGGGTTGGGAACCGGAGGGTAGCCTGTTCGAGTCCCTGTCCGGACCAAATGTGGAGCTTGGACTGGTGGCTGAATGATGATGATCTGGTTTTGAAATGCGGCCTAGTTGAAACAGTAATTGAACAGTCCTGCTGTAGCTTGTTTGTTAGCTATCAAACAACACATCAAAAATAATTGTAAGCCAGTCTTGTTCAGTGAATCAGTTTATCATGTACACTCAAAAAATATTTAGGCCTACTATTTAAGATTGTTTGCTTATAAATACATGAACCTGGTTGTTCTATATTTAAAACACATTGGGTTTAAAACACATTGGAGGGATGTTGATGGCTTAGTGGTAGAGCTGGCGCTCCATGTACAGTGCCTTGGAAAAGTATTCATACCCCTTGAACGTTTTCACATTTTGCCAACTTACAACCACAAACTTAAATGTTTTTTATTGAGATTTTATGTGATCGACCAACACATCGACAACACATAATTGTAAAGTGGAACAAAAATGATACATAGTTTAAAAATTTTAAGCAAATAAAAATCTGAAAAATGTGGTGTGCAGAGCCACCTTTCGCTGCAATTACAGCTGCAAGTCTTTTGGGGTATGTCTCTACTAGCTTTGCATATCTAGTAGGGGTGTGCAATATGGACAAAAAATAATATCTCGATTGACAATAAGGATAATTAGACTACATTCTTTTAAATATGTGTTTTTAACAGCCTGAGTAATAGCTCATTAATTGTTTCTCATGGATGGTATTAATGGACACAATGTTTTAAAGGAAAAATGTTCTTAACATTTCTTGCTGCTTTTTTACCTGCTCGCTCTGTTTGACTCTGGTGACGGCCTTTTGTAGCGTCAATTCCGGGTCCATGTGCAACTGTTCAGATAGGCGTTTGTTCCCTTCCATAAAGGCCAGATTTGTGGAGTGCATGACTTAAAGTTGTCCTGTGGACAGATTCTCCCACCTGAGCTGTGGATTTTTGCAGCTCCTCCAGAGTGACCATGGGCCTCTTGGCTGCTTCTCTGACCAGTGCTCTACTCACTCGCTCTGTCAGTTTAGGTGGACGGCCATGTCTTGGTAGGTTTGCAGTTGTGCCGTACGTTTTCCATTTTTGGATGATGGATTGAACGGTGCTCCTTGAGATGTTCAAAGCTTGGGATATTTTTTTAGAATCCAACCCTGCTTTAAAGTTCTCCACAACTTTATATCCCTCACCTGTCTAGTGAGTTCACTAGTGTTCTCTAACAAACCACTGAGGGCTTCACAGAACTGGTGTATTTATACTGGGAGTAAATTACACACAGGTGGACTCTATTTAATAATTAGGTGACTTCTGAAGGCAATTGATTGCACTGGATTGTATTTAGGGGTATCAGAGTACAGGGGGCTGAATACAAATGCACACCACACTTTTCAGATTTATATTCGCTTAAAATTTTGAAAACCGTCTATCATTTTCGTTCTACTTCACAATTATGTGCTACTTTGTGTTGGTCTATCACATAAAATCTCATCAAAATACATTCAAGTTTGTGATTGTAAGGTCACAAAATCTGAAAAAGTTCAAGGGGTATGAATACTTTTCCAAGGCACTGTACAAGGCTATTGCCGCAGCGGCTCGGGTTCAACTCCAGCCTGTGGCCCTTCACTGCATGTCACTCCCTCTCTCTCTCCCCCCTTCATGCTTGTCTGTCCTGTCAAATAAAGGCTAAAAATGGCCAAAAAATATATTAAAAAACAACAAAAAAACAACCACATTGGGTTTATTAGTACTATGAAAGTAATCACATTATTAATTATTATACTCATTATTATTACTTGAGCTTGTTTTATTTATTCATTTCACAGATAGTTAAACATGCTTAGTCCTTAAATTCATTATGAACGTGGACTTAAGAAGCTAATTTTGTTTAACGTTGACAATTAAACTTTCACTTTATTTTATAAGGCTTTTATTGAGAGTATTCTTGCTTATTGTATTGTATGCTGGTATGGTCACCCATAGAAACAAACTGGGAAAAATTGTGGAAAGATTATTGGGAAGCAGCAGACTGATCTCTAGCATCTTTATCTGACCAGGCTGACCTAAAAGGCAGACAAGGTCTGCATGGATAATACTCACCCACTCTCGGGGGAATTTAAAAGCTTCTTGCTTCGGGGTGAAGGTACAGGCATCCCAATATTAGAACAAATTGGGCCAAAAACTCATTTCTTTCTTTGGCTATTACACAATTATACAAGGCCTGGGCAGGTGTGGGATGTATAGATTATTACCAATGAACAGTGCATCTTAAGCAAGGGCAAATATTTATTGTTTAGACTATTTATTCTAGACTATTAAGATTATTTATTGTGTGTGTATATTTGTAATTTATGCATGATATGTCTGTGTAATCAATGTGTGTTATCGTATCTATAGAGTAGATGTATGTGTTTTACGTATTGTGCCGCAAACAAAATTATACTGGATTGCCTTCATACTGGACTCCAGTTATACTGGATTGTCTTCATACTGGGCTCCAGTTACACTGGGTTGTGTCCATACTGGGATCCAGTTACACTGGGTTGTCTTTATACTGGGCTTCACTGACACTGGCTTGTCTTCATAGTACACTGGCTTGTCTTCATACTGGGCTCCATGTGGTGAATGTAGCAGCAGGCTGAGCCTTGTTGGAGCCCAGAGATCAATCAATAATCAATAATCTGTATGTCCATAGGCTCCCAGCCATAAATACAGCGCTCACAGCAGTCATGTGACCAACGTCAGCTTCCTGTATAACGACAGTCACCTGATCTCGACGGGGGGGAAGGACACCAGCATAATGCAGTGGCGTTTGGTGGAAAAATCTTCGCTGTCTCTCAGCGACGGCCTCCTCTCTAACTCTGCCCCCCACAGGGTGGATTCTGCCTTCACTCCAGCCCTCCATGCAGCAGCCATGCCCACCCAGGAACCTGACCCTCTTCCGACGGCTAATGGGACCCAAGAACCCTCCCCAGACACCCCGCCCCCTACAGAGTTAGCCCCGCCCATCTCAGCGTTAACTCCACCGCGCTCCGAGTCGACTCCGCCCCCCTCAGACAGCACGGTGAGTCTGAAGGACAGCCTGGAGCCGAGCGACGACACGGCCACGCCCAGTGATGAGGGACTGCCCCCCCTCACCCCCCCCTCATAGACAGAGAGTGTATGTGTGTGTGAGTGTTGGTACAGCTATCTTTGTGAGGATCAGGAGTTTTGTAGTTTGTGAAGACATCTTTACAAAGTGGGGTCATTTTGTTTTGTCCTCACTTTGTGTTGGATGTTAAGTGTCTGTACGAGTGTCAGGACTTGGTTCGAAGGTCAGAACCAGGTTAACGTTCAGTTTATGGGTCAGGGTCCAGCTTGCAGTGGAAACAGATGAAACACGATGATGTCACTGTGTGAATTCTCTGATGTCCATCCAGAACAAACGTTCATAAAGAAAAAAGAACCATTGTGTTTTCTTTGGCATCACATTGATCTGCTGACGGTCGTCCGTTCGTCCTAACAGGAGCCACTCAGTTTCCTGTTTCTTCATCTCACCTGGCCGAATCAAGAGTGGTTGTGATGTCATTAATGTTCGTCTCTAGGGTTTGGACGTGCATTATGTCAGTGAGGGTCCTCACAAGTATAGAAGTACAAGTGTGTGTGTGTGTGTGTGTGTGTGTGTGTGTGTGTGTGTGTGTGTGTGTGACTCGAACCTGTGGTGGTGGTGTCAGACTGCCCTTCTCATCAATCAGCTGTTTAAATAAACTTTCCTTCAGTTTGAACAAATGTGATGTCACAGTTTGAAACACCTGGAGATTTACCTGAGCAACAGCTGGAGGAGGAGCCTTTACCTGACACCCACTTGTCACACCTGAACAGGGTTTGGTTTTAAAGTCTCACCTTGGTCCAGGTGAGCCTTCTACCTGTCTGTCCCAGGGGGCAGTAGAGAACAGAGGACAGGAACAGCTGAACCAGTTGAGACAGGATGAAACCTGACAGGTGTGACAGGTGTGACTCAGCTGTGTCTCCTCCAATCAGAACAGAGCAGTTGAACAGGAAGTGTCGCGGGGGTCAGACAGAACCTGTAAGTCTTAAATGTTTTTTAGTCTGTTTTCTTTTTAACTTTACTTGGAGGGGAGAAAAAGAGCAGATCAATCATGTTCTATCGAAGTTAAAAAGAATTAATAATTAAAATAATGAGTTTAATAATTATTGATAAAAATAATCTATACCAGAAGTTTAATAATTATTGATAAAAATAATCGAAACCAGAAGTTTTATTTTGACTTCGTTGTGCTTTTATTTTGTAAACTTGCCAACCTCCATATTCCTGAGAGATGTTTGACAATAAAAGCCCTCCAGGAAAGAGACAGAACGCTGGAGGCTTTTATTGTGAAACATGAAGAAGATGTGAACTACAAACCAGAGAGCTTTTAAACTACGACTCCCAAGATGCATTTCACTCAGAAACATCCTGTTGTCTCAGGTCCTGTTCAGGTCTTAAATCTGTCAGAACCAGGTCGGTCTCCCAGGTCGACTCACTGATGTAAACAGGAAGTGAACAGAATGTAAACAGGAAGTGAACCTCCAGAGTGAAAACTGTGACTCAGATGTTTTTAATAATCAGTGGTGGATCGGAGACGTCTGTCTGACGGAGGATCTGTTTGTATATACTGCAGATATCTGTGTGTATATTTCTGTTCATCACCAGAGGGCAGCAGCTCCTCAGCTACACTGTAAAAATACTCAGCCGCCCTTCACATTCAAAACTCACATCTCTCAGCCAATGAGGACGCAGGAAACATATGAGGTCCTCTCCTCTGATTGGCTGCTTTTCAGTGACTCACTGAATGACTGCTGATGGTTGTTTTTGTCTCTTCTGGACCATTTCTGTTCATAATGTTTTCTGAATGTCATGATGATGTCACTCCAGGGGTGGGGGTGGGGGGGGGGTCATTAATGTTTTTGCCTTTTTAATACTCCTCATCTTTAATACCTTCATCTTTTCTACGTTCGTCTCTCTGAAGGGCTTGTATAGAGTTCAGGGACTCACCTGAATGTTCAGGGATTCGCCTGGATGTTCAGGGACTCACTGAATATTCAGGGACTTGCCAAAAGTTCAGGGAGTCGCTTGGATGTTCAGGGACTTGCCTGGATGTTCAGGGAGTTGCCTGGATGTTCAGGGACTCACTGAATATTCAGGGATTCCCTGAGTGTTCAGGGACTCGCCTGGATGTTCAGGGACTTGCCTGGATGTTCAGGGACTCACTGAATATTCAGGGATTCCCTGAGTGTTCAGGGACTCGCCTGGATGTTCAGGGACTCACTGAATGTTCAGGGACTCACCGAATGGTCAGGGACTCCTTGAATGATGAGGGAGTGCCTCAATGTTCAGGGTGGGGCGGGGTTACATGAGGGGTGGGGTGTTATGGGAGTTTCTGGATTAAAGTGTTTGTTTATTTTACAGTGTTCTGTAACGACATTGATACACATGATGATGATGATGTTCATGTGACTGTTTTGAGCCAATCATGTCTTCTCTCATGCATTCCTGTCAGACGACAGACTGTACTGAAGATTTCAACAAAAAAATGCAAATAAATGTTTTCAGACCGACCAGTCTCCTTCCTGTTTGTGTTTGTGTTTGTATTCATCAGCCATGATAAAGTCACAAGTCAACATGTCCCGAGTTTTTCAGAGTCAAAACGAGTTGTTGAAAGGACTGAATGCAGGAATTTCATAACGATAAGCTGTTTTTTGTTTGATTGTTTCTGATGAATTCGGTTTTGAATCAGTTTGTCTCAAACATTTGTAACCGGTAGAAAATGACGTCTGACTGATCTGTGCTCTTTATCGTAACTCTGACAGTTCAGTGGATGAATCTTTGTTTAGACTTTGATTAGCTTTAACTTATCATTCATTTTAATCTGTTTTTTGTCACGTGTTTTCATAGACCTGTACCGTCAGGTATTCGTCGAGCAGCATAGAGGATCTTTGTGTCACAGTGACGGACTTCATCATATCTGGAAAAGTTCTAAATTTTTCATTTATGCTATTTTTTATTTTCAATCAATCAATCAATTTTATTTATAAAGCCCAATATCACAAATACAATTTGCCTCACAGGGCTTTACAGCATACGACATCCCTCTGTCCTTTAGACCCTAGTTCTATTTTGTACTTATTGATCACGACTACAACGTGAGACGAACTAATACTTATTGGAACTTTTACACTGAACGTTTTAGAAGTGAACAGATCAAATCCAGGATGGATGATTCCTGAATATTAAAGTCACAGTTTGGACGTGTTGAAGTTTTATGATAAACTTCTCCATAGTCGGTGCGTTACAGATAGCAGTTGGTGGCCAGCGGTTGGCAGTGGACATGCCTTGATTTCGGAGGACCTGCAGCAGAACCAACATGGCGGCTGAGCGATGAGCAGCTGAGGATGAAGGCAGTATCAAAATGTTTTCCACCACCTTATCCTGTTATCACTCAGCCCCTTCCTTTGGCACTTCGTTCTCTCTGCTGTAGAATCTGCATATTCTGACACAAAAGACCAGCTTTGCTGTACACTGTCATCACGCTGCCGATCAGCTGTTATTACAACACTGGTCAGCTGGCATCATGCTGCCGGTCATCTGTTCTCGTGCCGCCAGTCAGCTATTCGGCTCGTTTGAGCTGACTGAAACAAAGCCAACTGACAATGAATATGTGATGTCAGTATGAGGTTCTCTGATATAATGATGAAGATCATGATTTAGTATTTAACATTCAGATGAAATTTTCGTGTGAATGAGCTTCACAGCTGAAGGTTTTTATACAGATGATAAAACAGTTTCCTGTCGTAGTTTATTAGATTCGTGCAGAGACGACATTCATGTGAGTCTGTACAAACATCTAGATCAACCTCCGAACAGGTGAGTCAGGTGGTTCTGATACATGATGAATAAATCTGTTGATCTGTTTGAAACATTTTACAAATGACACTTTAATGTAACCTGATGCCATCACATGACCTGACACCATCACATGACCTGACACCATCATGTGAGGCTGTGATTGGATGCAGGTGTGTTGTCATGATCACCTGAGAAAGAGTTTTATGTTTATTTTGTTTTCAGTTTGATGAAATTGAACTTTTTGTAAAAAATAAATGTTACTTTGTTTTTTATTTTGTTTTGGAGACTAAGGTCATTTGTAACTCCGCCCACCAATTCTCAACATCAAACACCTGTGGGATCACCTGAATGAATGAAACTGTGATTAACTAAACAACAGCTGCTGACCAGGGGCCCGTTGTTCGAAAGTAGAATTAAGCAATCCAGGATAAGTGGAAAAGCGAGGCTGGACAAAGTCTCATCAGTCCATACAGGTTCCATTGGTTGTTCAAACGCCAAGCTAGGCTGAGGAGGAGCGGCTATGTCAAGGCAGGTGTGAGTTATTCAGGTAAGTGCGCGTCCACGGCTTTCTTAAATAGACGACGTTGGTCGATCACAGTTTCACTGATGCAACAATGGAGAGGACACGTGCGGCTTACTTCTCGCCCAGTGAGCAGCGTGTCATCATGGAGACTTATGAGGACATTAAACACATAATAACTAATAAAGGAAACACAGCAGCAATTATTAAGCAGAGAGAAAATGCTTGGCAGACAACTGTGGACCAACTGAATGTGTAAGTAATCTAAAAATATACACTTGCTGCACAAATGAATCTGTCATAATTACAATTAAAGTTCCTTCGAGAAATTAACAGTTGTACACTTTGCCTTAAAGGTGAGCAGTGGGAGTTAATATTACTTGGGAAATGTACCATGATGATTCTTGATTCATTGTGCAAATCTCTTAAAGGCTATATATAACCTCTCTTATTTAATGCTCATACATCACAAATACAACTGGATAACCATTAGCTTCAGCTAGAAACTTGTATGCATGACATCTGTTTTGTATTTTATATGAAATAATGTTTAATGCATTTGTCCCTGATCAATAAACGTCTAAAAAAATAAATGAAAGTGCACCTGGTAACAGGTTAAGATTAAGTATTAGAATATTTTGCAACCCACCAACAGCCGATTTCACACCAGTGGAAGAGCTTGCACTTGATCAAAACCAAGGCAGGCCGATGATGGAGGTGATACAGGGGGGGACAGCTACAGACTCTGTCCCACACACAAAAACTGCCCTCTTCATACAAGGTACATTATTCCAGTGTACTGTCCATGGAATTAACAATTTTATTCATTCATTAATCAACCAGTGATTTTATGTCGACTGTCTGACCTTGGACTGTCTTGCAGTGTCAGGTGACACACTGACCCTTCTGGATAATCTGGTGAGTGTTTATCATTAAAAGCATATGCTTGACATGTCTTGCAAGTTTACACTAGGTCAATACAAGTTCTATTTAATGTGCAGGGTGAAGGCACATCTGCAGCAGATAAGGAGGAGACTCTGTCTCTGGACTCCAGAAGGTTTGAGGTAACCTGACACTCTTGTGGAAATAATTTAGTCCATAATGTATAAGAAGTCAGTGATGTAATGCTCATAGAAAATACACTGAACAAAAATATAAACGCAACACTTTTATTTTTGCCCCCATTTTTCATGAGCTGAACTCAAAGATCTAAAACATTTTCTATACACACAAAAGACCATTTCCCTCATATATTGTTCACAAATCTGTCTAAATCTGTGTTAGTGAGCACTTCTCCTTTGCCAAGATAATCCATCCCGCCTCACAGGTGTGGCATATCAAGATGCTGATTAGACAGCATGAATATTGCACAGGTGTGCCTTAGGCTGGTCACAATAAAAGGCCACTCTAAAATGTGCAGTTTTATCACACAGCACAATGCCACAGATGTTGCAAGTTTTGAGGGAGCATGCAGTTGGCATACTGACTGCAGGGATGTCCACCAGAGCTGTTGCCCATGAATTGAGTGTTCATTTCTCTACCATAAGCCATCTCCAAAGGCATTTCAGACAATTTGGCAGTACATCCAACCGGCCTCACAACTGCAGACCACGTGTAACCACACCAGCACAGGACCTCCATATCCACCCGGACAGCTGCTGCAACAATTGGTTTGCATAACCAAAGAATTTCTGCACAAACTGTCAGAAACTGCTCAGGGAAGCTCATCTGCATGCTCGTCGTCCTCATCGGGGTCTCGACCTGACTGCAGTTTGTCGTCGTAACCGACTTGAGTAGGCAAATGCTCACAAGAGAGATGAGGGTAGATACCTCATGTCATCGTAAAATTTGACAGGTGTGACCTCCAATCAGAGGTCACCACGTCATCAAGTCCCGCCTTTCCCTGCCCCTTCTTTCTTTGCCTATTTTTCCCACGTTTTTCCCACCCCTTAGCCCGTTTTTTCACTACCCCTCCTACCATTTAGGTTTGAACCAATGAGCAATGATTGAAGTCTTTCGAGAGACAGATAAATGTAGTGGCTTTGCAGTGTTGGAGTATATGGAACTTGTGAAAAAGGAACTGAAGAGACCCAAGAGCTAGAAGAAGAAGAAAAGAAAAATGGATTGTTAGTCAGTAAAACTAGTTGTAGTAGACATGTTGTTGGACCTGTTGAAAGAGCAGTATAGCGGGGGGGGGGGGGTTTGTACCGTCTTCTCGACCGTACGGATGAGCCTAAGGTTAAATGATGCATGGTGCAGGGTAAAGATCGTTTGGAGATGGCGGAGTTCCTGATTTCATTTTATTGCATTGAATGGGCTATTGAGGTGGCTGCGCAGAAGTTGAATGCGAACGGATGCAACTCTCAGGCTAAGGAGATACGGATGGAGGGTTTGAAGCTGGAAAAGAAGGAAGCTGAGAGGACCTGTACGCTGGAGAGTCAGATGCAGAGTCAATCAAGAAAGTAAGTATTCATTCAAGCTTGTTAAGGATGAGCCAATGAGAGGGGAGGGCAGGTTTAAGGATGAGCCTATGAGAACAGTGGGAGGTATTTGGGCAGTGGATAAAAACGGGTTCAGTTCATTCATTCATTCTGCTTTCTTCTCAGCATGGATCCTCACGTGTTGAAATCGGTTCTAGTGGACAACGCTGTTTCTAAGGCGTTGGATGAAGTTGAGATGGGGAGAGGACAAGACTTGCCTGACCAGTGGTTGTTGTTGATGCTCTGTCAGATGACTGTATCAGTCTATCAAGACCACACCAAGGTATTGGGTGCTCCAAAGAAGAAGACGTGTCTGTTGTATCTGTGCCGTACCTAGATGCCTCTGTCAGGACGTCTGCATGAAGAATGGTCTCTACATCTGTGGATGTCTGGATCTTGGGGTTATGTGTTCAAGTACGAGGTGGGCGAGCTGTGTTTGTATCAGCTGGGTGAGGGAGAAAGTCTGAGTCCTTCAACCAACATGAGGGTGTTGATCAGCGATGATTGGGGAGTGCTGAGGATGATGTTAAGAATGGCGATTTCTACGGAGCCTGATGAAGAGGACACGTGATAAAGAGAACGAGGATGTTGATGTGACGATGTCTGCTAAAGAGAACGAGGATGATGATGTGAAGATGTCTGCTAAATAGAACGAGAATGATGACGCGAAGATGTCTGCTAAAGAGAACGAGGATGATGAAGTGACATCGTTCAAGACAGGGTATTGTTCGGAGGTAAAGGAGGTGGAGGAGGAGGAGGAGGAGGAGAGCGGAGAGAGTCCTCCTCTGGAAAAGTGTCTGAGGAGGGGGATTAAGTTTGACGACAATGAGTTAAGATGAGAACCATGTGGGCTGCATTGTGGGAAATCGAAACCTCAGGCATGGGTAAATGGATGACTGAAGCCAGTGTGCGATCACAAAATGTGGAAGGGAAGAGATCCACCGACATTTTTGCTTTGGAGAGATTTAATCCTGACTGTGGGTTATTCCGCACCGTCTTAGTCATACCTGCGACAGAATGGTTCGACAGGATGCTGGAGATAAGGGAGAGGGTTTCAAACCTTTTCTTGAGCTGCTGCAACTGGAGAGAATCTGTGGTAAAACTCTAAACTTTTGACTGGAAAAAGAAATTCAATTCAAAACACATTATTTGTCCCTGAGGGGTTAGGGTTCCACATCCAAACCACACCTTCCGTTTCCAAACCACATCTTCTGTTTCCATGCCACACCTCTCGTCTGGTATTATAAAGAACTCTGTCTCGAGCAAAGCAAAGCAGTTGTAGAGATGGACAACGCAGGACAGAAGAAATACTTCCCTCGTTGTCGTGCGCTCTTCCGTAGTGCTTCTTTTTCCGAGCGCACCTCTCTCGGTTTAATGGAATCTACATTACACACTCCGTATGAGGAGCGGCTGACTTCTGACAAGGCCGGGAAGAACGAGTAGACTTCATCCGTGGTTGGGGAGGACAAGCAGACTTCTGACGAGGCTGGGGAGGATGATCAGATGGTGCCCGAGGCGTCCCCTTGTTTGGAGGATGAGGAGGAGATGGAAGAGGAGAAAATTGAGGACAATGTTGATGGATGGATGGCTGATTGGGTTTTTGATACCATCAAATCTGGTGTTTATCATCTAGTTGATCTGACTATTCACACGTACCGCGTCGATTGGTGCTATGGATGTAAGATCAATCATCCTAGCCAGAGACAGCACGAATGCTTGGAGGTGTTGGAGGACGATATTTTCCAGAATCACTACCACCATTTGGTAAAAAGCCACAACGCCCCTCGCTTTATTCCTTCCATTAAGCATCTGCTGATTAGCCGTCGCATCCTTGTGACTGATTTCAGAGTCCATGTTGTGGTAGAGGGTTAACCCTGAGTTGAGATCAGTCAAGAAAATCTATGATGCTCTCTCCGATGTGTACGAAAACCTGACTGGACAGGATCTTGTGAAAATCAAGCAGCTACAGATCGTCGGTGACTGTTACACCGGAGCTTGTCAAGCCAAAATGAACGGACTTTATTTTTACCTCAAAAATTACGAGTTTGGAAAACAAACGGAAAATCCCTTAAAAACAAAACAAAACAGAAAACAACATGTAAGTTGTAGGTTTTTAGCATTGTCAGAACATTAAGACTCTCTTAATATTGACATGTTTTTTAACCATGTAACCAGTTTTCTTGAGTTTGTAACTTTTATAAAGTTTCTTTTTGCATTAGCAGAGAATCGTCTTCTCTTATTTAACTGTTAAATTAAAACTTTTAAATGGTGAATACTTACCAGGATACACAGAGGTTTGGCCTGGGTGCCCGTACTGCTGCTGCTGCAGAGTTTATTGCATGTTCCTCTGAATGCGTTTGTAGAGTAGTCACAAATTTCCCACTGCTAACCTCATGTTTTATGCTTACACTTACCGCCGATAATGAGTTTTATTGTTTTTAAATTATACCCAGACCTGTTGGAGCATCTTCAAGATAAGTCTGAAGAGTGTTTCTGTGTTTACACATACCGTGGGAATGAGGTGTTTTTGTTTTAAAAGAAAACCCCCACCAGTTGTATACATGTCTCCTGTTTTGTGATTTACCATTGTCTGTGACTATTGTGTGTGAGACTCGTTAATACCATCTCTGCTGATGTATCTAAAGCTTTAACGTTACAGGTTACATTAGGGTCTGGCTGTCAGTAAACATGAAAGGGTGTGTGTGTGTGTGTGTGTGTGTGTGTGTGTGCGCGCGTGCACGAGAGAAAGACTTCACCTGTAGCTCATTGGTTCATTTGGGCTAGGGGCTGGGATGAAGGGGGCTGGAAAAGGTGGGACTTGATGATGTGGTGACCTCTGATTGGAGGTCACACCTGTCAAATTTTACGATCAATCAATCATTTTTATTTATAAAGCCCAATATTACAAATAACAATTTGCGTCACAGGGCTTTACAGCATACAACATCCCTCTGTCCTTTGGGCCCTCACAGCGGATAAGGAAAAACTCCCCCAAAAAACCTTTTAATGGGGTGAAAAAAACCATAGAAACCTCAGGATGACATGAGGTATCTACCCTCATCTCTCTTTCACATTCGATGGCGTGTGGCACGTTGGAGAGGTGTTCTCTTCACGGATGAATGTCGGTCTTCACTATTCAGGGCAGATAGCAGACAGCATGTCCTGCTTTACTCTCTGTATCAATTTGAGGGATGTATGTAATATTTGGTTGGTTTTTATGGAGTAAACCAATGAGTCCTATTTAAAAAAACAGACATAATTCAGTATGTACAGACAGAGCATTCAATTTTATTCAATTGAATTATATTCAAATATATTCTCTGTTTCTATAATTATACAAAATGTATAAAACTTCACAGTTGAAAAGTTTGAGAAAGCACAGTATTAACAATGTGTATAGTGCAAATAATATGATCACCAACACAAACCACTGTCTGCCAGACTGATGTCCTTGACAATGTTTCAGTTAGTTGAATGAATAGTGAACATAAATGGCTGTAATTACATCTTACAAAGAATGGAAATCAAAAAACAATATCTTACAGACTCAAGTTGTAAAAATAAAACTATTACTGGCAGCCAGTAACAGCCGCTGTAAACAATATTCTTACCAAGGTGCTCAAATAGAGGTATTTCTTTCCAAAGTGCAATGTCCATAGTACTCCTGTGTACTAGGAAGAAAAAGTACTGGTGTGATTTGTATTAGAAATTGGACATGTAAATGTAAACATTTCCCAACAATTCTTTTTGTGCTAACAATGTAAGCAAAAAAAACATCAACTACTGGCAATCAAACGATGCTGTAAGTGCCATTTACTGCCACCACCTCACTTCAATGCATGATTTATCTCATATGGCTTAGTTTCAAGTTTTTCTTAAATATTAACTGGTCTACATGTTCTGGGAGTAGCAGACTGCACTGAGCAGTCACTATGTGAGTGGCTGTACTGAAAACTCATTGAGAAGGAACACTTGTTGCAGGGATGGACAAGTAGGTTTTGGCCAATTTGGACAGAAGAGGGAGATCCACCTGCTCTTTCCACCACTGCAACACATCACTACGCAGATCTAAACAATCTCTGCCCCTGTACTTGGCAGTTTCCTCCTTAGCTCTTTCTCTTGAACTCTTCTTTTGTGCTCTTGGAGTGGAGAAACCTTCAAACATCAGGTCCAATGCTGACTTCTTCATTGGAGGCTCTGGGTCATCATCTAGGTTAGAGAAGAGAAGAGAACAGAAGAATAATGTTATACACTTTTACAAGACAAATAACATATCAATTTTTAAAACAACAAACTATTAGAGATTGTAGTCCTAGGTTTCAATCAAAACAAATGTTTTTCCTCTTCTTCTTCCTCCTCCTCTCAGTGGGAGCTGTGTTCATCCTCTGGGTTGGTTGCCTGTCTTTCATTCAGCCTGCCATCCTCTTCTGCCTTCAGACATAAGCTATTAAATTTCTTTTTACTAAATCAAATTAAACACATCAGTTTGTTAAGGCAGAATAAATATAGGAGTGAGAATATACTTAATGAGTATATTACCATATTCTCCACTTCGGCTGTTATCCCTAGGTATATGGTGTCCCTAGTGTGGTCATCATCCAGGAATTCCAGTGTCTTGAAACAGGGATCGAGCTCTAAGGAACCGGCAGAGTTAGCTGCCAGAGGCGTGTTTTGTCCAAATAAACTTGCGATAGACCTACTCTTGGTGTCACCAGCTTTGCTACCTCTCAATGTGGCTCGTGCTTCGGTAGAATCCGAAAGAGAGGAGGGGGGAGCAGCTGCATAGGTATCTATGCTGTTCCGTCTTTTCATGTGCGTTGCCATGTTCGTCTTGCTACAGACGTACTTGATAGCCGCATGGCATTGTTTGCAGATTGTGTGAGTCTTGTCAAGTTGACCTCCCCGAAATATTGACACGTTTGATTTGTGTGATTTTTTTTGGTGCATTACATATCTCATTGCTGCTAACATCGTAGCCGTTTGCCTCCATATTTGTTGTGTACAACACATGCATGCTTGCGTCAGTGCCCGAGGACGCGATGGTATATTCAGGTTGGCTTGGAAAATATATTAGGACAGAGAATAGATACTAGAACATAAAATAATCGATTTAACCACGGTATTTACCGATGTTGACAGGCTAGAACAGATGCACCGTAAATTTACCCGTATATCATATCCGACACACCTTGAATCTACCGTTGCAGTCGCATCCCAAACGTTTGTATCGGACCACCGATATGAATCGGTGAATCTCCACATCCCTAATGGGCAGGCGTATGTTATGGACAACGAACACAGGTGCATTTTATTGATGGTATTTTGAATGCACAGAGATACCGTGATGAGATCCTGAGGCCCATTGTTGCGGCATTCATCCACGACCATGACCTCATGTTGCAGCATGATAATGCACGGCCCCATGTTGCCATGTTGCAAGGATCTGTACACAATTCTGAAGCTGAAGCTGAAAACATTTCTTGCATGGCCAGCATACTCACCGGACATGTCACCCATTGAGCATGTTTGGGATGCTGTGGATTGGCATACACGACAGTGTGTTCCAGTTCCTGCCAATATCCAGCAAGTTGGCAGAGCCATTGAAGAGGAGTGGACCAACATTCCACAGGCCACAATCAACAACCTGATCCAACTCCATGCGAAGGAGATGTGTTGCACTGTGTGAGGCAAATGGTGGTCACACCAGATTCCCCCCCACCCCAGTGTGAAGCTCCAGTGTGAAAAGAGAAAACTGCAGGATGTGGAGCTTGACAGACAGACAGACAAATAAAAAAAAGACCTTAAGAAAACTGGACTTGGAAATTAAGAAACATTGAGAAAGAATGAAGTGATTTTAATGCACACTGTAAGCATGACTGTGATGTATGTATTAATCAATGTTATTTCTCTCTCTCTTTCTCTCCACAGCTCAAAGCAGACAGTGACTGATTACAGTATTGTTCAATCAAATGAGGTCAAAGAATATTGTGGTTCCCTCTTCATGTTTTCATTCATTAATGTAAAGTACACTGGAGTCATTGGTCCAGTTACCTGGGAATGTAATTTGGTAAGGTCATACAGTTATGAAACCTAATAAGCACTAAATGTGTGCTACCAGTGCCAAATACATCTCTTTGTATGTGCAGTCTAACAATTCCTCTTTTTATTGGTGACGATATCTGAATGTTTAGGTGTCCTTGGGCAACTTGCTGAACCCCAGATTGCTCCCTATACTGTATGCACCCTGTGTGGTAGACTGACGGCATTAGTGTGTGTCTTACAATGGGTGAGTGAGCAGCTGCACACTGCTTAGCGCTTTTACCTTAAGCACTTTATACTTTCTATAAAAATAAAACATTAAAATAAAATCCTACTATATGCAGCTACTTAATAAAAACTGCAAACAAAGCAGCTATTTTAATAATGAGAGACAAAGCAGCTCTAGAACTATTTGTGTGACAATTGTTGCTCGGCTCCGTGCTGTGCGGCGCTGGATTACACATGTGCATAGGACTTATATATCGCCCTCGTCATCGACTTCACTGAAGACACCTGACTGTGCTTATCACATGAATAATTATGACAAAAATAATGTGTTAAATGTGTTTTTTCATTATTATAGGCTAAATGTATTTTGTTTGTTTAAAAATGGGGCAAATACATAAGAACATGGAATAATTGTGAAAGACATTGATTTCTGATTGCAGTGACAGCTGATTGGAGAAATAAGGTACAAGGATAAACTTAGCCTGGCTGTTAGCCTGGTTGGGACCAGGCCAACTGCACAGAATAAATCTCCATGGTAACATATGCGCCTCTGCTTTCAAACAACGGAATCAAAGCTAAATTAAGCCAGGATAACCAACATATCCTGGCTTAATGCCTTATCTAGGTTTTGAACAACAGGTCTCAGGTGTGTTACACTGTGGTGCATGATGTCGACTGTTTACGACAACAAGAACAAACCTGTTTACAACTGATTTACCATAGTCACAGTCAATGAACTGAACACAAAACAGTCACCTGTAACCCTAATGATACTGTAACTACAGAGCTGAGAGTACTTTTATTGTTGATACTGTAAGTAGCTGATCCTTTGTAAAGACAACATTTTGTATTTCAACCAACAGAATTACCAAAAGTCTCTGAACATTTAAGTCTTGATGTTTGTGAGTTCATTATTTCAGTGTAGGTATCTGAGAAACCTTCAGATGAACAGACTGAATCTTTCCTGATAACTGAACTCTGGATGTTTGTGAGTGTTAGTGTCAATATTAAGCCTTCAGATGGACTCTGCCTGATTGACTGTTACAGACTGATTAAAATGTCCCTGATAACGGAACTCTATTTGTTTCCAAGTTTGTTTGTAGAGTCAACAGGGAGATAGACACACGAGTCAAAGTCCACAAACTGATGGACTTTAAATGTTCATGTTTACACACTGAAGCCAACCAAACTGCATTCTTGGAAATTTACCAGACTTTATTTCACATTGTGTACTTTGATGATATCAGTATTTGTTGGGCTGTAATTGGCTCAGATGTTGCAGCCGTCTGAATAGCAGCAGGTCCACTCAGGTCGTTGACAGTTTTCCAGGGTAGTGCAGCCTTTCTCTCCATTGTCTGCAAAGACAAACAGGAAACGTATGATGAGAGTGCTGATATGTGTCTGGAAAGATTAGCAACAATATTTTTAAATAGATTTTTTAAAAAAAGGGGTTAGCAGGTAGAGGACTTACTTTTGGTGTAGCAGGCCTGTTTGAGTGGGCCGCCGCAGGTCAGCAGCATGTTCCTGACAAATATGAAATCCTCACCGTAACACTGGATGTTAGATGCCTGAGCTGCAAAACACACACATTTGATGAGGTCGTTTCATTGGACATTGATAAAGCTGAGATAAATGATGATAAAGTTGTAATGTGTGAACATGAACACCAGAGTCTGTTCCAGAGGTCAGGTCAGCTATTGATGACACAGTGTGGACAGGTATGTTTCTGAAAAACGTTTACGTCATGATGTCAGAGGCAAGGTGGTGAGCTGGTTAAGAAGACGTGTGAACGGGAGGTAGCAACATGTTTATGTAAGTCGTCAGAAATCTCAAAATAAAACTATCAAATCTGGCGCGTCCCAGGGATTCTGTGTAGGGCTGTTCCCTTCACACTGGAACTTAATGATTAAATAGATTCCTCTAACTTTTTACACAAAGTTTTATTCATTGATGAAATAGATTTATAATCTTACAAAAACCTTAATTACTTTCAAAATATTCTAAATGAGGAACTGATGAAGGTTTTAATATGTCCTCAAATATAAAAAAAGACAAAGTCTATTATTTTTCATTCAAACAGAAATTAAAATAATGTTTAAGATGTATCAGAAGAAATAACTATCTAAATAAATGAGTTACTGAGAGAATTAATCCATTTGAATTAACTTTATACATTTTTTTTATTGTAGTGTCATGTAAATGATTGTAAGATTTTATGATCTGCACATCTTCAAGTTATCTTGTGAGATCACAGAAGGAAGTCATATGTGTCATATCCTGGTCTGAGGCAAATGCTGTTACTGACACTCTCTTTCACAGCTACATTTTTCTGAAGGTCAGTAATGTTATGTGCCGCGAGGCAAAAAGCAAGGCCAGGACCCAGGGTACAGAGAACAAGAGCACAAGTTTATTCGGGCACAGTTTGTGAATCGTAGTTTATAAACACCTCATGGCTAGACAGCACAACAACATGATATTATCAGATTGAACAGGCAGTGTGAAAGAGATTAAAGTTTTGGTCATGCTGCCGTCAGACTGATGCCACTGCAGCATCCAGTCTCTCAGCACCAGATTCATCTTGTAGGATGTATGAGCTGTCAGCTCTTTGTGTACTTTGACTCACTATTTGATGAGTTCATCGCACATTGTCAGTTTATATATACAGAGACATCAGATGAGATGTTAGAGTGTATGTGTTAGTGTTCAGATGAGCTGTTAGTGTGAGTGAGTGAGTGAGTGAGTGAGTGAGTGAGTGAGTGTGTGTGTGTGTGTGTGTGTGTGTGTGTGTGTGTGTGTGTGTGTTCATATTAAATGTTAGATTGTGTGTGTTGTGGTACCTGAGAGTATCGGCAGCAGGAGCATCAGCAGTAGGTAAACCTTCATGTTTGTGGTTTTCTGCAAATGGAACTCAACAAATTGTAAAAACTGAGAGAGGAGCTGGATGAGGGCGACTTTTAACATCTGCCCTCCTGCCCGCCCACCTGACCGACCGCCCGCCCGCCTGCCCCCCCCCCCCCCCCCCCCCCCCCACGCCCCCCACACACACAGAGGTGAACAGACAGATAAGTGATCTGAACACAAACTGAAGTGTTGAGTGTTTGTTCAAAATGTGCAGGTCAAAGTTTCAAAAGAAAAAAGAAAAAAGTGAGATTGAAGGTTAGGATTTGAGAAAGGGAAAGTCCTGTCATCAGGACTGGTGCACTGTCCTTCTCCCGTGGGACTCCCTGCCAGACTGGCCCTCTTTGCCTTCTTTCTCCTGCGTGTGCTTTCTATGTGCTATCTTTGTGCTTCTGTTTCTTCTTTCTTCTTGGGTTTAGGGGTTTAAAACTATCACGGTGACTCCCCCCGCCTCGTCCGTCGACTGGGCAGTTGAAACTGGGGAGTCAAAGGCAATGCACTGGCCGGCGCCCGTCATCCGCAGCTCTCTATCCGATTGTTACTTCCAGCTTGTTGTTTGTGTGTCATTAAAGGTTCCCTATTTATGGGGATAAGGGTATTGACTTGGAGGTTTTCTCTACTATCCAAACTGGATTGTTGTAATTTGTGTTAAGAGATGTCTTCATGGTACTATATTAGTGTGTGATTGTAGCTTCCCTGTTTCTGGGATTAAGGTTGTTGAGTTGTAAGTTTTATCAACCGTCTTTAATTTGAGTTTTGTGGCTGTTATTAATGGATCAAGGTCCCTGGGTTAGGATAGGGGAACTGAGCCCTTCTCCCCTTGTAGGGGAAGGGGGGTGCACTGTCCTTCCTCCAAAAGGGCCCCCCATACCCCTGGTCCCTTCTACCTTGGCGGGTGGGTTGGCGCCTCTTCCCATAACGGACCTCAGTCCACCCACCATCCATGTTATTGTCCCTTGTGTGTAGTGTTGTAATGTAAGCTTTGTTATATATGTAATGTATTTTGTGTTTTTGTTTATTGTTTTTATGAAATGAAAACAAAATGTTTATATTTATTTTAATGTATTTATTAATGTAAACAAAGGACGCTCTCCAAAAATGAGGAGAGGAAATAAAATTTTTTTTTTTAAATTGTTTTTAAACAAAACCAAGGACGCTCTCCCGAATTTGGGAGAGGAGACACTGTTTATAGTGTTTTAAATGTACTTTTTTTAAAAAAAGCTAAATGTAAATAAAATTATTTTTAATAACAACTAAAAATGCTTTCCAAAAATGTGGAAAGAAATACCTACAAAATCAAATTGCTTTTTAAAAGAAAATCAAATATACTTATGTTAAATAAAATGGAAATAACAAAAAAAGTGTGCCAACAGACTACGTTTCGACCCCAAAAGGGTCTTCTTCAGGTCAGGCACACAAGCTAGCTGCTGAAAAAAAGAGAGATCTGGCTGTGTTAGAGAGCGATGCTACCCCTGCAAGAGTCAGAGCTGAAATGAGCCCTTGGCTGCAGCTCGCTCCTATTTATACCCTCTGTTTAGTTTCACTTTTAACCTAATCCCTGTAACTTGGTTTTTTAACCCTACTGTGTGTTTTTAACCCCTAGAGTGTTTATAATAAAATGAATTGTGTTATTTATGTAACTGTGAACTGCCATATTGCTATTTATTGTGTGTTTTTTTAACCAAATGTAAATTATGATGTACTTTTTAATGTTCAATAATGTGTTTTATGAATGTATTAGGGTTAAGGGTTAGGAGTGGGGGGTAAGAAATCCCCTCTCCAGCCGGAGAGAGGATGGTGCACTGTCCTTCACTTCCAGGGTATTCCTTTCCATGCTGACCCCCTGAGGTACCACCACCCTAAGGTGGTGGGTGTTCAAAAAATTAGGCTATGAGCCTTAGTGTAGTCGGGCCTTGCGCGATATTTCGGCCTGTTTTGGCCTTCCTCAGGCGCACCGACTAAAATAATGATGGGGAGGGCCTCTCTTGGCTTCTCTCCCAGTTCTTCCCTTTGTTTTTAGCTTTTCTTTTTGTATTATTTTACTTTCTTACTGTTTTTAGTTTTAATTTTGTGTATTATTTTACTTTCTTGCTCTCCCCTTCCTTTCTCCTTTCAACCTCTTCCCTGTCTTTCCTTCTCCCCATCTGCCTCTCTACCCTCTACCTGCCCTCTATTTATAGTGTCTGTCTTGTGTGTCAACTCTGTTTCTTTCTGTTCGTTACTGTTTCTTTGTGTTCGTCCTTTCACTTATTTGTGCTTTATTTGTGTCCTATTTGACTTTCTTCTTTGTTGACTTTCTTTATTTTAGTCCCCTTTTCTGTTGTTTATTCTTTGTTTGTGTCTATTTTGACTTTGGGTTAGGAAAGAGGGATAGAAATCCCCTCTCCAGTAATGGAGAGAGGATGGTGCACTGTCCATCACTCCCAGAACATTCTGACCATGCTGACCCCCCGAAATAGTCACCGCCCTAAGGTGGTGGGGTTTCAAAAAATTATAGCATAGTTGCCATTAATAGTGGTCGGCCTGCGCGACGTTTCGGTCTCACTGGACCTTCCTCAGGCGCACCGACCTTTAAATATTGAGCCTGTTTGGCTTTGCATGTTTTCCCTTTTCTTTCTTTCTCCTTTCCCTTTCTCCCTTCCAACCTGTTCTCCTCTTCCCTTCTCTCTTCTGTCTACCTCTCTGTACTGCACCCTGAATTTATAGTGTCTGTTAGCTCCGCCCACGTCAACTGTGTTATGTGTTTAATTTATTTGTTTTTAAACTTGTTTTTATGCCTGATTTGTTTTTAATGTGTTTTTTCAACTTGTTTTTAGCTTTCTTTTTAATCAATTTGTATTTTAACTTGTTGTTTTTAACTTATTATAATGTATTTTAGCTTGTTGTTTTTAACTTATTGTGTATTTATTTTTTTAACTTATTTGTTTTTAATGTTTGTATTGTTTGTTGTTAATTTAACTTGTGTGTGACCTTTTAAATAAAATATATATACCCCTTATGAATTTGTCTGTGTTTTTATTGTGTCTAATTATTTAGTTTATTTACCCTTCTTCCTTTTCCTTCTTCCCTTTCTATTTCCTTTCCTTTTGCTTATATCCATCCTTTACCTTTAACCGGTTTCTGTTTAATTTAACTTTGAGTACCTCGTGCAATATTTTGGCCTGAACTGGTGGACGAAGCCAGCGGCTCTACACGGCAATGTATAATTTAAATGGCCTATTTGGCACATTTATAGGACCTCTAGGGTCAACTTACGGGCTAAGGTCAGGGTTTGGTTTTAAGATAGGGGGTGGGAATTAAATAGGGATTAGTTAGAGGTAGGGGGTTGGGACCACAATGGGGTTAAAAGCCAATTTAGGGGTAGGTCAGGACAGGGTTAGGGGTTAGGTGTTTAAAACTATCACGGTGACTCCCCCCGCCTCGTCCGTCGACTTGGCAGTTGAAACTGGGGAGTCAAAGGCAATGCACTGGCCGGCGCCCGTCATCCGCAGCTCTCTATCCTATTGTTACTTCTAGCTTGTTGTTTGTGTGTCATTAAAGGTTCCCTATTTATGGGGTTAGGGTTAGGGATTGGGGACAGAAATCCCCTCTCCAGTTATGGAGAGAGGATGGTGCACTGTCCATCACTCCCAGGACATTCTGACCATGCTGACCCCCTCAAATGTCCACCACCCTAAGGTGGTGGGTGTTCAAAAAATTATAGCTTGATAGCCATTAGTAAAGGTCGGCTCTGCGCAACGTTTCAGTAAATGTACTTTTTAACCCTGTAAATAAACTATTTTCCCCTATGAATTGTCTTTGTATGTTTACTTAATTAATGAATTTATTTAACCTTACTATCCTTCTTCCCTTTCCTTCTTCCTTTCCTTCCCTATGCTCATCCTCCATCCTTTACCTCTAACCGGTGACTGTTCTACTTAACCTTGCGTACCTCGTATATATTTTTGGCCTAAACTGGGGGGGATCACTGCCAGCGGCACTATACGGAAATTAAATTTATGATGTCCTATTTGGCTCATCATGGGGACCTCTAGGGTCAATTTACGGGTCAGGGCTAGGGTTTGGGGACAAGTAGAGGGTTGGGAATAAATTAGGAATTGAATTCAGGGGTTAGGGTTTTGCCACAATGGGGCTAGATTATTCAAATTAAGGGGATGGTTAGGGTTAGGATATTCAATATGGGGTAGGGGGGTAGAGTAATAATAAGGGGGCTGTAGCTTAATTTAGCTTAGTATGGGGGGAGGGAAAGTGGGTTAGGGGTTAGGCAAGAAGGGATATACACAGAGTCTCCCCCTATGTTGACCAACGACAACATAGTTGTGTGGGGAGACAGAGGCAGGGCGCTGGCCGGCGCAAGTTAGTCCCCTAGCCACCTCCCACTTGCTGTCCTGAGCCACATAGAGGAGAAAAGAAGAGAAGAGAGGAGGGGAGGGGGAGGAGAATGGGAAGGCGAGGTCTCCCCGACGTCACTTGCAATGACAGCCCTCTAAAAAGGACAGTTGCTCCAAAAGAGGGGGGAGTTACGCAAAAGAAATAGACTAAAGGAGCCGCCAGCTATATAGTAGGGAAGCGTACTATAACCCTGCCAAGTAGAAATGAAAAAGGGAAGCGGCACGAGCGAGTCCCAAAAAGTGGTAAGGTGGCGCTTTAATGTTTTGAAGCATGGCATGTGCAGACTGCCAAGCGTAATTAAAGATAGATAAATGAAAAATGGCCCAATAATGATTGAAAAATGAAAGAAAAAATCTGCATAAATCATAATGTATAAATAATACATAAATAAAGAAAGAAATAATATATAAATATTATATAAATAAATAAAGAAATAATAATATTAGAGAAATAAATTGATATCATTAATTAAAGGAATCAATCACTAAGTATTAGGGTTAAGATTGCTTAGGTTTAAGACTGCGTAGGGTTAAGGGTGGTTAGGTTTAGGCATGAAATTCAGTGAGGTTAGGGTAAGGGAAGAGTACTGGGTTAGGTGTAGATTTAAATATGACAAGCCAGCAAGAGCAGGTATTGACATGTGTAGCTGAGTGAGCGTGAACAAAGCGAGATGCCACATCCATCCTGACATGTTGTGACAGCAGTTGCCTCCATGTGGCCCGCGCCAGTGAAGGCCAACCACTGTAACAGGCTGGATTTAAGGGCACGAAGGCATGTTGTGCCTGCGAGACCCCAAGAGCGAAAAACGGGTTGCGTTTTTCGAATGAGTGTCAGTTTGGAATAGGACCCCGCAAAGTACGCACCCACCCCTGGGACACATCCTCAGTTGTGCGCCTTGGGATCAACGAGTGTTTCGACCACTTAACACAAGACACTCTCCCCCAAGGAAGGTCCCGCCGAAGATGCGCTCGTCTTCGGGGCGTGTCCCAGTCTGACCTACACTACACTAACCACTTGTTTTTAAGGTTTCTCTTGTTTTGAGCAAAAGTTGGAAGTAGAGGTAAGTATTTTTAGTTGAGATATTTGAGTTTTAAGGCTATTTTGAAAAGACTAATTTTAGAAGTTTTTAGTGTCTACAGACTATTAAATGAAAAATCATAGTTATAAAATTATTCAAGAGAGAGATGAAGAAAGTGAACGCCTAGGTCCCGTTGCGTCCTAGGCTCAGTCCCTAAGCAGACTGAGGGACGGAAATTTGGAGGAAAATGACAATTTGAAGGACGCCCAATTTGAGTTAAAAAAATTGGACATGCTAAACTATAGCGTGTGTGGTGCAGAATGGACTGTAGTGCGTGAGGCTAATCCCCTAGAAGACCGGGCCACGTTTAAGGTTCTGACGCCCTGAACCACCACTCCCGCAGTGCTGCCCTAGAGTCGGGACACGGGGGGCCGCATACTCACCCCCTGACCAACATGTACCACATAGTTAACACCGCAAGGTAGCCATGGTACAGCCGAGCAGGGTTGTAGAATCTGGTCTCGTCTGCGCGAAGCCTTGTTGGTCCCCCTCCAGGAATAACCAGAACCAGCCCCGTCAGAGCGGTGCCTTTCCAGTTACCCCAGAGGCCTGAAGGATCAGGGCCAGCAGAGACTCGCTCTGCCTCCCTGACCTCCATAGAACCAAGGGCAAGGCTGAAAAAACCGTTCACTGTGTTCCGTACACCGCACAACCCCAGTGAAGGTAAACTAAAACAATCCCTGTGTTCCAATACACCGCACAACCCCAGGGATTGAGTGAAGAAGTTTAAGCTTCTTACTCTCCCTGTGCCTCATCCACAGGGATGTCATAAATCCCAGTGGAATCATTGGTCATGGTATCACCGGACGACGTTCGTGACTCCGCCCCTTCGCGACGGCCCCGCCCATGCGCAACGCTATTACAATTGCCTATACCAGTTATGAAATTGTTGTGAAAAAAAACGGTCAAAAACGGTCGTAATTCAAGAAAAACGGGCGCTGTTGGCGAGTGAAATGCATGCTGGGAGATTGGAGGCTGCTAAGGCAGCTCCAAGTATCCGCTCTAACTTGGGGTATACAGTTGCTCAAAGTGAAACTGAAAGATCGCGGCGATCTTCCGGGTGACGTCATCAGCGGTAACTCCGCCCATGCGCGGCTATCGACCAATCAGAGGCACAGGTCACTGCAAGGCATGATGGGTGTTTAAAAAACGGACAAAAACGTTTTTAATTATAAAGTTAATGTGTGTAACTAGGGAAAAACGTTTGTAGCATTAAAGGGGCTTTTAAGTTAGTTGCCTATAGAGGGTCAAAGATAACAAGCAAACTGCAAACCATAATGGAGAGTGCTAGTGGGAGAAATGGTGTGCTGGGAGACAGCTGTCTCATTGCATGCTTCATTCCTGCATGGAATGTTGTTGTTTAAAGAAAAAATGTCCCTCTTCACTCATTATGTGAGTGACTGTCCTAGGATGTCCCTGCATGCCTTGAGACCATAAGTAAAAGGCATGGGCAAAAGAGTATATCAAAGCTGTTAATGCTGCTCTAATGGGGGATCCTATTTTTAGAAGAGGAAGGATTTCAAATTGTTGAAGTTAAAATTAAAAGTAAAACGTGATGTAAGTTCAAAAGTGTTAAAGATATAATTATCATATAAATACCATGGAATTATTGAGATAGTGTACAATAAAATAAAAAGTAAAGAGTTAAAGAAATTAGTGACAAAATTAAAGTATTGAAGGAGAACAAAACTAATTAAATAAATTATGGAGATATATATAAAAAGGTGAATAATAAAGTATAAACAATAAATAATAAAGAATTAGGGGTGAAACGGCTAGGGTTTAAACTGATCAGGGTTAAGCCTGGTTAGGTTTAGGCGTGAACTACACTAATGTTAGGATTAGGAAAAGAATAGGGTAGGGCTTAAAAAACAAGTTAGGGTTAGGGTTAGGGATAGGGGACTGAACGCCCCGTCCCCTGGAATAGGGTTAGGAAAAGGAATAAGGAACAGGAAACACGAAGTGCTTCCTGTTAGTGCACTCTCCACCCTAAGGATGGCCACTCTCCCATCCTCATCTTCTTAGTTTAGGTTAGTTAGCGGTGTATATAATTAATAACGTAATTGTTTTCTAGTTTTATATTATTTATCTGAAATTAAAATTTATATCAAGTATGATTTGTGTTTTATTTAGTTGCTTTGTTGTTGTTCCATATGTTTTGGCTTGTGTTTAGTTGTTTTGTTGTGTTTCCATGTGTTTTGGTTTGTTTGTTTGGCTTCTAATTGTTTTCTAATTTTGTAATTCCCTCCCTTGTTTAATTTGGTTAACCTTTTTGTGTTTTTTTTCCTTCTGCAGGTGGCGTTCGCGACGTTTCGTGCCGATTAGGACTTCTTCAGGCTGCCATCCTACAGGTAAGTACCCTTGTGCCAAACTGATTACTGGTGTTACTGCTCTCCCTTTTATACTCTCCCTGAGTCACGTGGGCGTCGGCTTCCAGATTGTGTTTTTAGTGATTGGTTATTTTTAAAGGTAAGTTTTGGCTTAATGAATTTATATTTAACTTGTTTTTATCCAATTTGTATTTAATGAACTTGTTTTTTAGCTTAGTTGACTTGTTTTTAGCCAATTGAATGTGTATTTTAGCTTAATGAATTTATATTTAACTTGTTTTAACCCACTTTGTGTTTAATGAACTTGTTTTTAGCCAATTAGTTGTTTTTTAATATAAGTTTTAGCTTCATGAATGTATATTTAACTTGTTTTTAGCCAATTTGTTTTTAATAAACTTGTATTTTAGCCTAATGATTTTTTAACTTGTTTGTTTTTTAATCAATATGTTGTTATTTACTTGTTTTTAGCCAATTGTTTTTGATTAACCCTTTGTACATGAATTAATAAAATTATTTCCCTATGAATTTGTGTTTTTAGTGTCCAATTAATAAATTTATAAACCCTTTCCTCCTTTGTACCTTTCTCCTGCTTCCCTTCCTTTACCTGTACTTATCTTCCATCCTTTACCCTTCACCGGTGGGCGTTTTATTAAACCTTGCGTACCTCGTATACCAATTTAGCCTGGAACTGGGTGACGAAGCCAGTCGGCTGTATACGGAAACCTTAATTAAATGAATGTCCTATTTGGTACATTCTTGAATGTCCTATTTGGTACATTCGGGGGACCTCTAGGGTCAATATACGGGCTTAGGTCAGGGTTTGGGGGGTAAGGTTAGGATCAGGAATAAAATTAGGATAGGGTTTAGGGGCTTGGGGTTGGGGCCACAATGGGGCTAAACTTAAAAACCAATTTGGGAAATGGTTAGGGTTAGGGATTAAAATTTGGGTTAGGTTAGGGTAAGAGTAGGGGGCTGGTGTAGCTTAGCTTAGCTTAATAATGAGGGGAGGGAGAGCGACCAAGCCATAGGAGGCCCTGGCATGGTTAGGAAAAGGAATAAGGAACAGGAAACACGAAGTGCTTCCTGTTAGTGCACTCTCCACCCTAAGGATGGCCACTCTCCCATCCTCATCTTCTTAGTTTAGGTTAGTTAGCGGTGTATATAATTAATAACGTAATTGTTTTCTAGTTTTATATTATTTATCTGAAATTAAAATTTATATCAAGTATGATTTGTGTTTTATTTAGTTGCTTTGTTGTTGTTCCATATGTTTTGGCTTGTGTTTAGTTGTTTTGTTGTGTTTCCATGTGTTTTGGTTTGTTTGTTTGGCTTCTAATTGTTTTCTAATTTTGTAATTCCCTCCCTTGTTTAATTTGGTTAACCTTTTTGTGTTTTTTTTCCTTCTGCAGGTGGCGTTCGCGACGTTTCGTGCCGATTAGGACTTCTTCAGGCTGCCATCCTACAGGTAAGTACCCTTGTGCCAAACTGATTACTGGTGTTACTGCTCTCCCTTTTATACTCTCCCTGAGTCACGTGGGCGTCGGCTTCCAGATTGTGTTTTTAGTGATTGGTTATTTTTAAAGGTAAGTTTTGGCTTAATGAATTTATATTTAACTTGTTTTTATCCAATTTGTATTTAATGAACTTGTTTTTTAGCTTAGTTGACTTGTTTTTAGCCAATTGAATGTGTATTTTAGCTTAATGAATTTATATTTAACTTGTTTTAACCCACTTTGTGTTTAATGAACTTGTTTTTAGCCAATTAGTTGTTTTTTAATATAAGTTTTAGCTTCATGAATGTATATTTAACTTGTTTTTAGCCAATTTGTTTTTAATAAACTTGTATTTTAGCCTAATGATTTTTTAACTTGTTTGTTTTTTAATCAATATGTTGTTATTTACTTGTTTTTAGCCAATTGTTTTTGATTAACCCTTTGTACATGAATTAATAAAATTATTTCCCTATGAATTTGTGTTTTTAGTGTCCAATTAATAAATTTATAAACCCTTTCCTCCTTTGTACCTTTCTCCTGCTTCCCTTCCTTTACCTGTACTTATCTTCCATCCTTTACCCTTCACCGGTGGGCGTTTTATTAAACCTTGCGTACCTCGTATACCAATTTAGCCTGGAACTGGGTGACGAAGCCAGTCGGCTGTATACGGAAACCTTAATTAAATGAATGTCCTATTTGGTACATTCTTGAATGTCCTATTTGGTACATTCGGGGGACCTCTAGGGTCAATATACGGGCTTAGGTCAGGGTTTGGGGGGTAAGGTTAGGATCAGGAATAAAATTAGGATAGGGTTTAGGGGCTTGGGGTTGGGGCCACAATGGGGCTAAACTTAAAAACCAATTTGGGAAATGGTTAGGGTTAGGGATTAAAATTTGGGTTAGGTTAGGGTAAGAGTAGGGGGCTGGTGTAGCTTAGCTTAGCTTAATAATGAGGGGAGGGAGAGCGACCAAGCCATAGGAGGCCCTGGCATGGTTAGGAAAAGGAATAAGGAACAGGAAACACGAAGTGCTTCCTGTTAGTGCACTCTCCACCCTAAGGATGGCCACTCTCCCATCCTCATCTTCTTAGTTTAGGTTAGTTAGCGGTGTATATAATTAATAACGTAATTGTTTTCTAGTTTTATATTATTTATCTGAAATTAAAATTTATATCAAGTATGATTTGTGTTTTATTTAGTTGCTTTGTTGTTGTTCCATATGTTTTGGCTTGTGTTTAGTTGTTTTGTTGTGTTTCCATGTGTTTTGGTTTGTTTGTTTGGCTTCTAATTGTTTTCTAATTTTGTAATTCCCTCCCTTGTTTAATTTGGTTAACCTTTTTGTGTTTTTTTTCCTTCTGCAGGTGGCGTTCGCGACGTTTCGTGCCGATTAGGACTTCTTCAGGCTGCCATCCTACAGGTAAGTACCCTTGTGCCAAACTGATTACTGGTGTTACTGCTCTCCCTTTTATACTCTCCCTGAGTCACGTGGGCGTCGGCTTCCAGATTGTGTTTTTAGTGATTGGTTATTTTTAAAGGTAAGTTTTGGCTTAATGAATTTATATTTAACTTGTTTTTATCCAATTTGTATTTAATGAACTTGTTTTTTAGCTTAGTTGACTTGTTTTTAGCCAATTGAATGTGTATTTTAGCTTAATGAATTTATATTTAACTTGTTTTAACCCACTTTGTGTTTAATGAACTTGTTTTTAGCCAATTAGTTGTTTTTTAATATAAGTTTTAGCTTCATGAATGTATATTTAACTTGTTTTTAGCCAATTTGTTTTTAATAAACTTGTATTTTAGCCTAATGATTTTTTAACTTGTTTGTTTTTTAATCAATATGTTGTTATTTACTTGTTTTTAGCCAATTGTTTTTGATTAACCCTTTGTACATGAATTAATAAAATTATTTCCCTATGAATTTGTGTTTTTAGTGTCCAATTAATAAATTTATAAACCCTTTCCTCCTTTGTACCTTTCTCCTGCTTCCCTTCCTTTACCTGTACTTATCTTCCATCCTTTACCCTTCACCGGTGGGCGTTTTATTAAACCTTGCGTACCTCGTATACCAATTTAGCCTGGAACTGGGTGACGAAGCCAGTCGGCTGTATACGGAAACCTTAATTAAATGAATGTCCTATTTGGTACATTCTTGAATGTCCTATTTGGTACATTCGGGGGACCTCTAGGGTCAATATACGGGCTTAGGTCAGGGTTTGGGGGGTAAGGTTAGGATCAGGAATAAAATTAGGATAGGGTTTAGGGGCTTGGGGTTGGGGCCACAATGGGGCTAAACTTAAAAACCAATTTGGGAAATGGTTAGGGTTAGGGATTAAAATTTGGGTTAGGTTAGGGTAAGAGTAGGGGGCTGGTGTAGCTTAGCTTAGCTTAATAATGAGGGGAGGGAGAGCGACCAAGCCATAGGAGGCCCTGGCATGGTTAGGAAAAGGAATAAGGAACAGGAAACACGAAGTGCTTCCTGTTAGTGCACTCTCCACCCTAAGGATGGCCACTCTCCCATCCTCATCTTCTTAGTTTAGGTTAGTTAGCGGTGTATATAATTAATAACGTAATTGTTTTCTAGTTTTATATTATTTATCTGAAATTAAAATTTATATCAAGTATGATTTGTGTTTTATTTAGTTGCTTTGTTGTTGTTCCATATGTTTTGGCTTGTGTTTAGTTGTTTTGTTGTGTTTCCATGTGTTTTGGTTTGTTTGTTTGGCTTCTAATTGTTTTCTAATTTTGTAATTCCCTCCCTTGTTTAATTTGGTTAACCTTTTTGTGTTTTTTTTCCTTCTGCAGGTGGCGTTCGCGACGTTTCGTGCCGATTAGGACTTCTTCAGGCTGCCATCCTACAGGTAAGTACCCTTGTGCCAAACTGATTACTGGTGTTACTGCTCTCCCTTTTATACTCTCCCTGAGTCACGTGGGCGTCGGCTTCCAGATTGTGTTTTTAGTGATTGGTTATTTTTAAAGGTAAGTTTTGGCTTAATGAATTTATATTTAACTTGTTTTTATCCAATTTGTATTTAATGAACTTGTTTTTTAGCTTAGTTGACTTGTTTTTAGCCAATTGAATGTGTATTTTAGCTTAATGAATTTATATTTAACTTGTTTTAACCCACTTTGTGTTTAATGAACTTGTTTTTAGCCAATTAGTTGTTTTTTAATATAAGTTTTAGCTTCATGAATGTATATTTAACTTGTTTTTAGCCAATTTGTTTTTAATAAACTTGTATTTTAGCCTAATGATTTTTTAACTTGTTTGTTTTTTAATCAATATGTTGTTATTTACTTGTTTTTAGCCAATTGTTTTTGATTAACCCTTTGTACATGAATTAATAAAATTATTTCCCTATGAATTTGTGTTTTTAGTGTCCAATTAATAAATTTATAAACCCTTTCCTCCTTTGTACCTTTCTCCTGCTTCCCTTCCTTTACCTGTACTTATCTTCCATCCTTTACCCTTCACCGGTGGGCGTTTTATTAAACCTTGCGTACCTCGTATACCAATTTAGCCTGGAACTGGGTGACGAAGCCAGTCGGCTGTATACGGAAACCTTAATTAAATGAATGTCCTATTTGGTACATTCTTGAATGTCCTATTTGGTACATTCGGGGGACCTCTAGGGTCAATATACGGGCTTAGGTCAGGGTTTGGGGGGTAAGGTTAGGATCAGGAATAAAATTAGGATAGGGTTTAGGGGCTTGGGGTTGGGGCCACAATGGGGCTAAACTTAAAAACCAATTTGGGAAATGGTTAGGGTTAGGGATTAAAATTTGGGTTAGGTTAGGGTAAGAGTAGGGGGCTGGTGTAGCTTAGCTTAGCTTAATAATGAGGGGAGGGAGAGCGACCAAGCCATAGGAGGCCCTGGCATGGTTAGGAAAAGGAATAAGGAACAGGAAACACGAAGTGCTTCCTGTTAGTGCACTCTCCACCCTAAGGATGGCCACTCTCCCATCCTCATCTTCTTAGTTTAGGTTAGTTAGCGGTGTATATAATTAATAACGTAATTGTTTTCTAGTTTTATATTATTTATCTGAAATTAAAATTTATATCAAGTATGATTTGTGTTTTATTTAGTTGCTTTGTTGTTGTTCCATATGTTTTGGCTTGTGTTTAGTTGTTTTGTTGTGTTTCCATGTGTTTTGGTTTGTTTGTTTGGCTTCTAATTGTTTTCTAATTTTGTAATTCCCTCCCTTGTTTAATTTGGTTAACCTTTTTGTGTTTTTTTTCCTTCTGCAGGTGGCGTTCGCGACGTTTCGTGCCGATTAGGACTTCTTCAGGCTGCCATCCTACAGGTAAGTACCCTTGTGCCAAACTGATTACTGGTGTTACTGCTCTCCCTTTTATACTCTCCCTGAGTCACGTGGGCGTCGGCTTCCAGATTGTGTTTTTAGTGATTGGTTATTTTTAAAGGTAAGTTTTGGCTTAATGAATTTATATTTAACTTGTTTTTATCCAATTTGTATTTAATGAACTTGTTTTTTAGCTTAGTTGACTTGTTTTTAGCCAATTGAATGTGTATTTTAGCTTAATGAATTTATATTTAACTTGTTTTAACCCACTTTGTGTTTAATGAACTTGTTTTTAGCCAATTAGTTGTTTTTTAATATAAGTTTTAGCTTCATGAATGTATATTTAACTTGTTTTTAGCCAATTTGTTTTTAATAAACTTGTATTTTAGCCTAATGATTTTTTAACTTGTTTGTTTTTTAATCAATATGTTGTTATTTACTTGTTTTTAGCCAATTGTTTTTGATTAACCCTTTGTACATGAATTAATAAAATTATTTCCCTATGAATTTGTGTTTTTAGTGTCCAATTAATAAATTTATAAACCCTTTCCTCCTTTGTACCTTTCTCCTGCTTCCCTTCCTTTACCTGTACTTATCTTCCATCCTTTACCCTTCACCGGTGGGCGTTTTATTAAACCTTGCGTACCTCGTATACCAATTTAGCCTGGAACTGGGTGACGAAGCCAGTCGGCTGTATACGGAAACCTTAATTAAATGAATGTCCTATTTGGTACATTCTTGAATGTCCTATTTGGTACATTCGGGGGACCTCTAGGGTCAATATACGGGCTTAGGTCAGGGTTTGGGGGGTAAGGTTAGGATCAGGAATAAAATTAGGATAGGGTTTAGGGGCTTGGGGTTGGGGCCACAATGGGGCTAAACTTAAAAACCAATTTGGGAAATGGTTAGGGTTAGGGATTAAAATTTGGGTTAGGTTAGGGTAAGAGTAGGGGGCTGGTGTAGCTTAGCTTAGCTTAATAATGAGGGGAGGGAGAGCGACCAAGCCATAGGAGGCCCTGGCATGGTTAGGAAAAGGAATAAGGAACAGGAAACACGAAGTGCTTCCTGTTAGTGCACTCTCCACCCTAAGGATGGCCACTCTCCCATCCTCATCTTCTTAGTTTAGGTTAGTTAGCGGTGTATATAATTAATAACGTAATTGTTTTCTAGTTTTATATTATTTATCTGAAATTAAAATTTATATCAAGTATGATTTGTGTTTTATTTAGTTGCTTTGTTGTTGTTCCATATGTTTTGGCTTGTGTTTAGTTGTTTTGTTGTGTTTCCATGTGTTTTGGTTTGTTTGTTTGGCTTCTAATTGTTTTCTAATTTTGTAATTCCCTCCCTTGTTTAATTTGGTTAACCTTTTTGTGTTTTTTTTCCTTCTGCAGGTGGCGTTCGCGACGTTTCGTGCCGATTAGGACTTCTTCAGGCTGCCATCCTACAGGTAAGTACCCTTGTGCCAAACTGATTACTGGTGTTACTGCTCTCCCTTTTATACTCTCCCTGAGTCACGTGGGCGTCGGCTTCCAGATTGTGTTTTTAGTGATTGGTTATTTTTAAAGGTAAGTTTTGGCTTAATGAATTTATATTTAACTTGTTTTTATCCAATTTGTATTTAATGAACTTGTTTTTTAGCTTAGTTGACTTGTTTTTAGCCAATTGAATGTGTATTTTAGCTTAATGAATTTATATTTAACTTGTTTTAACCCACTTTGTGTTTAATGAACTTGTTTTTAGCCAATTAGTTGTTTTTTAATATAAGTTTTAGCTTCATGAATGTATATTTAACTTGTTTTTAGCCAATTTGTTTTTAATAAACTTGTATTTTAGCCTAATGATTTTTTAACTTGTTTGTTTTTTAATCAATATGTTGTTATTTACTTGTTTTTAGCCAATTGTTTTTGATTAACCCTTTGTACATGAATTAATAAAATTATTTCCCTATGAATTTGTGTTTTTAGTGTCCAATTAATAAATTTATAAACCCTTTCCTCCTTTGTACCTTTCTCCTGCTTCCCTTCCTTTACCTGTACTTATCTTCCATCCTTTACCCTTCACCGGTGGGCGTTTTATTAAACCTTGCGTACCTCGTATACCAATTTAGCCTGGAACTGGGTGACGAAGCCAGTCGGCTGTATACGGAAACCTTAATTAAATGAATGTCCTATTTGGTACATTCTTGAATGTCCTATTTGGTACATTCGGGGGACCTCTAGGGTCAATATACGGGCTTAGGTCAGGGTTTGGGGGGTAAGGTTAGGATCAGGAATAAAATTAGGATAGGGTTTAGGGGCTTGGGGTTGGGGCCACAATGGGGCTAAACTTAAAAACCAATTTGGGAAATGGTTAGGGTTAGGGATTAAAATTTGGGTTAGGTTAGGGTAAGAGTAGGGGGCTGGTGTAGCTTAGCTTAGCTTAATAATGAGGGGAGGGAGAGCGACCAAGCCATAGGAGGCCCTGGCATGGTTAGGAAAAGGAATAAGGAACAGGAAACACGAAGTGCTTCCTGTTAGTGCACTCTCCACCCTAAGGATGGCCACTCTCCCATCCTCATCTTCTTAGTTTAGGTTAGTTAGCGGTGTATATAATTAATAACGTAATTGTTTTCTAGTTTTATATTATTTATCTGAAATTAAAATTTATATCAAGTATGATTTGTGTTTTATTTAGTTGCTTTGTTGTTGTTCCATATGTTTTGGCTTGTGTTTAGTTGTTTTGTTGTGTTTCCATGTGTTTTGGTTTGTTTGTTTGGCTTCTAATTGTTTTCTAATTTTGTAATTCCCTCCCTTGTTTAATTTGGTTAACCTTTTTGTGTTTTTTTTCCTTCTGCAGGTGGCGTTCGCGACGTTTCGTGCCGATTAGGACTTCTTCAGGCTGCCATCCTACAGGTAAGTACCCTTGTGCCAAACTGATTACTGGTGTTACTGCTCTCCCTTTTATACTCTCCCTGAGTCACGTGGGCGTCGGCTTCCAGATTGTGTTTTTAGTGATTGGTTATTTTTAAAGGTAAGTTTTGGCTTAATGAATTTATATTTAACTTGTTTTTATCCAATTTGTATTTAATGAACTTGTTTTTTAGCTTAGTTGACTTGTTTTTAGCCAATTGAATGTGTATTTTAGCTTAATGAATTTATATTTAACTTGTTTTAACCCACTTTGTGTTTAATGAACTTGTTTTTAGCCAATTAGTTGTTTTTTAATATAAGTTTTAGCTTCATGAATGTATATTTAACTTGTTTTTAGCCAATTTGTTTTTAATAAACTTGTATTTTAGCCTAATGATTTTTTAACTTGTTTGTTTTTTAATCAATATGTTGTTATTTACTTGTTTTTAGCCAATTGTTTTTGATTAACCCTTTGTACATGAATTAATAAAATTATTTCCCTATGAATTTGTGTTTTTAGTGTCCAATTAATAAATTTATAAACCCTTTCCTCCTTTGTACCTTTCTCCTGCTTCCCTTCCTTTACCTGTACTTATCTTCCATCCTTTACCCTTCACCGGTGGGCGTTTTATTAAACCTTGCGTACCTCGTATACCAATTTAGCCTGGAACTGGGTGACGAAGCCAGTCGGCTGTATACGGAAACCTTAATTAAATGAATGTCCTATTTGGTACATTCTTGAATGTCCTATTTGGTACATTCGGGGGACCTCTAGGGTCAATATACGGGCTTAGGTCAGGGTTTGGGGGGTAAGGTTAGGATCAGGAATAAAATTAGGATAGGGTTTAGGGGCTTGGGGTTGGGGCCACAATGGGGCTAAACTTAAAAACCAATTTGGGAAATGGTTAGGGTTAGGGATTAAAATTTGGGTTAGGTTAGGGTAAGAGTAGGGGGCTGGTGTAGCTTAGCTTAGCTTAATAATGAGGGGAGGGAGAGCGACCAAGCCATAGGAGGCCCTGGCATGGTTAGGAAAAGGAATAAGGAACAGGAAACACGAAGTGCTTCCTGTTAGTGCACTCTCCACCCTAAGGATGGCCACTCTCCCATCCTCATCTTCTTAGTTTAGGTTAGTTAGCGGTGTATATAATTAATAACGTAATTGTTTTCTAGTTTTATATTATTTATCTGAAATTAAAATTTATATCAAGTATGATTTGTGTTTTATTTAGTTGCTTTGTTGTTGTTCCATATGTTTTGGCTTGTGTTTAGTTGTTTTGTTGTGTTTCCATGTGTTTTGGTTTGTTTGTTTGGCTTCTAATTGTTTTCTAATTTTGTAATTCCCTCCCTTGTTTAATTTGGTTAACCTTTTTGTGTTTTTTTTCCTTCTGCAGGTGGCGTTCGCGACGTTTCGTGCCGATTAGGACTTCTTCAGGCTGCCATCCTACAGGTAAGTACCCTTGTGCCAAACTGATTACTGGTGTTACTGCTCTCCCTTTTATACTCTCCCTGAGTCACGTGGGCGTCGGCTTCCAGATTGTGTTTTTAGTGATTGGTTATTTTTAAAGGTAAGTTTTGGCTTAATGAATTTATATTTAACTTGTTTTTATCCAATTTGTATTTAATGAACTTGTTTTTTAGCTTAGTTGACTTGTTTTTAGCCAATTGAATGTGTATTTTAGCTTAATGAATTTATATTTAACTTGTTTTAACCCACTTTGTGTTTAATGAACTTGTTTTTAGCCAATTAGTTGTTTTTTAATATAAGTTTTAGCTTCATGAATGTATATTTAACTTGTTTTTAGCCAATTTGTTTTTAATAAACTTGTATTTTAGCCTAATGATTTTTTAACTTGTTTGTTTTTTAATCAATATGTTGTTATTTACTTGTTTTTAGCCAATTGTTTTTGATTAACCCTTTGTACATGAATTAATAAAATTATTTCCCTATGAATTTGTGTTTTTAGTGTCCAATTAATAAATTTATAAACCCTTTCCTCCTTTGTACCTTTCTCCTGCTTCCCTTCCTTTACCTGTACTTATCTTCCATCCTTTACCCTTCACCGGTGGGCGTTTTATTAAACCTTGCGTACCTCGTATACCAATTTAGCCTGGAACTGGGTGACGAAGCCAGTCGGCTGTATACGGAAACCTTAATTAAATGAATGTCCTATTTGGTACATTCTTGAATGTCCTATTTGGTACATTCGGGGGACCTCTAGGGTCAATATACGGGCTTAGGTCAGGGTTTGGGGGGTAAGGTTAGGATCAGGAATAAAATTAGGATAGGGTTTAGGGGCTTGGGGTTGGGGCCACAATGGGGCTAAACTTAAAAACCAATTTGGGAAATGGTTAGGGTTAGGGATTAAAATTTGGGTTAGGTTAGGGTAAGAGTAGGGGGCTGGTGTAGCTTAGCTTAGCTTAATAATGAGGGGAGGGAGAGCGACCAAGCCATAGGAGGCCCTGGCATGGTTAGGAAAAGGAATAAGGAACAGGAAACACGAAGTGCTTCCTGTTAGTGCACTCTCCACCCTAAGGATGGCCACTCTCCCATCCTCATCTTCTTAGTTTAGGTTAGTTAGCGGTGTATATAATTAATAACGTAATTGTTTTCTAGTTTTATATTATTTATCTGAAATTAAAATTTATATCAAGTATGATTTGTGTTTTATTTAGTTGCTTTGTTGTTGTTCCATATGTTTTGGCTTGTGTTTAGTTGTTTTGTTGTGTTTCCATGTGTTTTGGTTTGTTTGTTTGGCTTCTAATTGTTTTCTAATTTTGTAATTCCCTCCCTTGTTTAATTTGGTTAACCTTTTTGTGTTTTTTTTCCTTCTGCAGGTGGCGTTCGCGACGTTTCGTGCCGATTAGGACTTCTTCAGGCTGCCATCCTACAGGTAAGTACCCTTGTGCCAAACTGATTACTGGTGTTACTGCTCTCCCTTTTATACTCTCCCTGAGTCACGTGGGCGTCGGCTTCCAGATTGTGTTTTTAGTGATTGGTTATTTTTAAAGGTAAGTTTTGGCTTAATGAATTTATATTTAACTTGTTTTTATCCAATTTGTATTTAATGAACTTGTTTTTTAGCTTAGTTGACTTGTTTTTAGCCAATTGAATGTGTATTTTAGCTTAATGAATTTATATTTAACTTGTTTTAACCCACTTTGTGTTTAATGAACTTGTTTTTAGCCAATTAGTTGTTTTTTAATATAAGTTTTAGCTTCATGAATGTATATTTAACTTGTTTTTAGCCAATTTGTTTTTAATAAACTTGTATTTTAGCCTAATGATTTTTTAACTTGTTTGTTTTTTAATCAATATGTTGTTATTTACTTGTTTTTAGCCAATTGTTTTTGATTAACCCTTTGTACATGAATTAATAAAATTATTTCCCTATGAATTTGTGTTTTTAGTGTCCAATTAATAAATTTATAAACCCTTTCCTCCTTTGTACCTTTCTCCTGCTTCCCTTCCTTTACCTGTACTTATCTTCCATCCTTTACCCTTCACCGGTGGGCGTTTTATTAAACCTTGCGTACCTCGTATACCAATTTAGCCTGGAACTGGGTGACGAAGCCAGTCGGCTGTATACGGAAACCTTAATTAAATGAATGTCCTATTTGGTACATTCTTGAATGTCCTATTTGGTACATTCGGGGGACCTCTAGGGTCAATATACGGGCTTAGGTCAGGGTTTGGGGGGTAAGGTTAGGATCAGGAATAAAATTAGGATAGGGTTTAGGGGCTTGGGGTTGGGGCCACAATGGGGCTAAACTTAAAAACCAATTTGGGAAATGGTTAGGGTTAGGGATTAAAATTTGGGTTAGGTTAGGGTAAGAGTAGGGGGCTGGTGTAGCTTAGCTTAGCTTAATAATGAGGGGAGGGAGAGCGACCAAGCCATAGGAGGCCCTGGCATGGTTAGGAAAAGGAATAAGGAACAGGAAACACGAAGTGCTTCCTGTTAGTGCACTCTCCACCCTAAGGATGGCCACTCTCCCATCCTCATCTTCTTAGTTTAGGTTAGTTAGCGGTGTATATAATTAATAACGTAATTGTTTTCTAGTTTTATATTATTTATCTGAAATTAAAATTTATATCAAGTATGATTTGTGTTTTATTTAGTTGCTTTGTTGTTGTTCCATATGTTTTGGCTTGTGTTTAGTTGTTTTGTTGTGTTTCCATGTGTTTTGGTTTGTTTGTTTGGCTTCTAATTGTTTTCTAATTTTGTAATTCCCTCCCTTGTTTAATTTGGTTAACCTTTTTGTGTTTTTTTTCCTTCTGCAGGTGGCGTTCGCGACGTTTCGTGCCGATTAGGACTTCTTCAGGCTGCCATCCTACAGGTAAGTACCCTTGTGCCAAACTGATTACTGGTGTTACTGCTCTCCCTTTTATACTCTCCCTGAGTCACGTGGGCGTCGGCTTCCAGATTGTGTTTTTAGTGATTGGTTATTTTTAAAGGTAAGTTTTGGCTTAATGAATTTATATTTAACTTGTTTTTATCCAATTTGTATTTAATGAACTTGTTTTTTAGCTTAGTTGACTTGTTTTTAGCCAATTGAATGTGTATTTTAGCTTAATGAATTTATATTTAACTTGTTTTAACCCACTTTGTGTTTAATGAACTTGTTTTTAGCCAATTAGTTGTTTTTTAATATAAGTTTTAGCTTCATGAATGTATATTTAACTTGTTTTTAGCCAATTTGTTTTTAATAAACTTGTATTTTAGCCTAATGATTTTTTAACTTGTTTGTTTTTTAATCAATATGTTGTTATTTACTTGTTTTTAGCCAATTGTTTTTGATTAACCCTTTGTACATGAATTAATAAAATTATTTCCCTATGAATTTGTGTTTTTAGTGTCCAATTAATAAATTTATAAACCCTTTCCTCCTTTGTACCTTTCTCCTGCTTCCCTTCCTTTACCTGTACTTATCTTCCATCCTTTACCCTTCACCGGTGGGCGTTTTATTAAACCTTGCGTACCTCGTATACCAATTTAGCCTGGAACTGGGTGACGAAGCCAGTCGGCTGTATACGGAAACCTTAATTAAATGAATGTCCTATTTGGTACATTCTTGAATGTCCTATTTGGTACATTCGGGGGACCTCTAGGGTCAATATACGGGCTTAGGTCAGGGTTTGGGGGGTAAGGTTAGGATCAGGAATAAAATTAGGATAGGGTTTAGGGGCTTGGGGTTGGGGCCACAATGGGGCTAAACTTAAAAACCAATTTGGGAAATGGTTAGGGTTAGGGATTAAAATTTGGGTTAGGTTAGGGTAAGAGTAGGGGGCTGGTGTAGCTTAGCTTAGCTTAATAATGAGGGGAGGGAGAGCGACCAAGCCATAGGAGGCCCTGGCATGGTTAGGAAAAGGAATAAGGAACAGGAAACACGAAGTGCTTCCTGTTAGTGCACTCTCCACCCTAAGGATGGCCACTCTCCCATCCTCATCTTCTTAGTTTAGGTTAGTTAGCGGTGTATATAATTAATAACGTAATTGTTTTCTAGTTTTATATTATTTATCTGAAATTAAAATTTATATCAAGTATGATTTGTGTTTTATTTAGTTGCTTTGTTGTTGTTCCATATGTTTTGGCTTGTGTTTAGTTGTTTTGTTGTGTTTCCATGTGTTTTGGTTTGTTTGTTTGGCTTCTAATTGTTTTCTAATTTTGTAATTCCCTCCCTTGTTTAATTTGGTTAACCTTTTTGTGTTTTTTTTCCTTCTGCAGGTGGCGTTCGCGACGTTTCGTGCCGATTAGGACTTCTTCAGGCTGCCATCCTACAGGTAAGTACCCTTGTGCCAAACTGATTACTGGTGTTACTGCTCTCCCTTTTATACTCTCCCTGAGTCACGTGGGCGTCGGCTTCCAGATTGTGTTTTTAGTGATTGGTTATTTTTAAAGGTAAGTTTTGGCTTAATGAATTTATATTTAACTTGTTTTTATCCAATTTGTATTTAATGAACTTGTTTTTTAGCTTAGTTGACTTGTTTTTAGCCAATTGAATGTGTATTTTAGCTTAATGAATTTATATTTAACTTGTTTTAACCCACTTTGTGTTTAATGAACTTGTTTTTAGCCAATTAGTTGTTTTTTAATATAAGTTTTAGCTTCATGAATGTATATTTAACTTGTTTTTAGCCAATTTGTTTTTAATAAACTTGTATTTTAGCCTAATGATTTTTTAACTTGTTTGTTTTTTAATCAATATGTTGTTATTTACTTGTTTTTAGCCAATTGTTTTTGATTAACCCTTTGTACATGAATTAATAAAATTATTTCCCTATGAATTTGTGTTTTTAGTGTCCAATTAATAAATTTATAAACCCTTTCCTCCTTTGTACCTTTCTCCTGCTTCCCTTCCTTTACCTGTACTTATCTTCCATCCTTTACCCTTCACCGGTGGGCGTTTTATTAAACCTTGCGTACCTCGTATACCAATTTAGCCTGGAACTGGGTGACGAAGCCAGTCGGCTGTATACGGAAACCTTAATTAAATGAATGTCCTATTTGGTACATTCTTGAATGTCCTATTTGGTACATTCGGGGGACCTCTAGGGTCAATATACGGGCTTAGGTCAGGGTTTGGGGGGTAAGGTTAGGATCAGGAATAAAATTAGGATAGGGTTTAGGGGCTTGGGGTTGGGGCCACAATGGGGCTAAACTTAAAAACCAATTTGGGAAATGGTTAGGGTTAGGGATTAAAATTTGGGTTAGGTTAGGGTAAGAGTAGGGGGCTGGTGTAGCTTAGCTTAGCTTAATAATGAGGGGAGGGAGAGCGACCAAGCCATAGGAGGCCCTGGCATGGTTAGGAAAAGGAATAAGGAACAGGAAACACGAAGTGCTTCCTGTTAGTGCACTCTCCACCCTAAGGATGGCCACTCTCCCATCCTCATCTTCTTAGTTTAGGTTAGTTAGCGGTGTATATAATTAATAACGTAATTGTTTTCTAGTTTTATATTATTTATCTGAAATTAAAATTTATATCAAGTATGATTTGTGTTTTATTTAGTTGCTTTGTTGTTGTTCCATATGTTTTGGCTTGTGTTTAGTTGTTTTGTTGTGTTTCCATGTGTTTTGGTTTGTTTGTTTGGCTTCTAATTGTTTTCTAATTTTGTAATTCCCTCCCTTGTTTAATTTGGTTAACCTTTTTGTGTTTTTTTTCCTTCTGCAGGTGGCGTTCGCGACGTTTCGTGCCGATTAGGACTTCTTCAGGCTGCCATCCTACAGGTAAGTACCCTTGTGCCAAACTGATTACTGGTGTTACTGCTCTCCCTTTTATACTCTCCCTGAGTCACGTGGGCGTCGGCTTCCAGATTGTGTTTTTAGTGATTGGTTATTTTTAAAGGTAAGTTTTGGCTTAATGAATTTATATTTAACTTGTTTTTATCCAATTTGTATTTAATGAACTTGTTTTTTAGCTTAGTTGACTTGTTTTTAGCCAATTGAATGTGTATTTTAGCTTAATGAATTTATATTTAACTTGTTTTAACCCACTTTGTGTTTAATGAACTTGTTTTTAGCCAATTAGTTGTTTTTTAATATAAGTTTTAGCTTCATGAATGTATATTTAACTTGTTTTTAGCCAATTTGTTTTTAATAAACTTGTATTTTAGCCTAATGATTTTTTAACTTGTTTGTTTTTTAATCAATATGTTGTTATTTACTTGTTTTTAGCCAATTGTTTTTGATTAACCCTTTGTACATGAATTAATAAAATTATTTCCCTATGAATTTGTGTTTTTAGTGTCCAATTAATAAATTTATAAACCCTTTCCTCCTTTGTACCTTTCTCCTGCTTCCCTTCCTTTACCTGTACTTATCTTCCATCCTTTACCCTTCACCGGTGGGCGTTTTATTAAACCTTGCGTACCTCGTATACCAATTTAGCCTGGAACTGGGTGACGAAGCCAGTCGGCTGTATACGGAAACCTTAATTAAATGAATGTCCTATTTGGTACATTCTTGAATGTCCTATTTGGTACATTCGGGGGACCTCTAGGGTCAATATACGGGCTTAGGTCAGGGTTTGGGGGGTAAGGTTAGGATCAGGAATAAAATTAGGATAGGGTTTAGGGGCTTGGGGTTGGGGCCACAATGGGGCTAAACTTAAAAACCAATTTGGGAAATGGTTAGGGTTAGGGATTAAAATTTGGGTTAGGTTAGGGTAAGAGTAGGGGGCTGGTGTAGCTTAGCTTAGCTTAATAATGAGGGGAGGGAGAGCGACCAAGCCATAGGAGGCCCTGGCATGGTTAGGAAAAGGAATAAGGAACAGGAAACACGAAGTGCTTCCTGTTAGTGCACTCTCCACCCTAAGGATGGCCACTCTCCCATCCTCATCTTCTTAGTTTAGGTTAGTTAGCGGTGTATATAATTAATAACGTAATTGTTTTCTAGTTTTATATTATTTATCTGAAATTAAAATTTATATCAAGTATGATTTGTGTTTTATTTAGTTGCTTTGTTGTTGTTCCATATGTTTTGGCTTGTGTTTAGTTGTTTTGTTGTGTTTCCATGTGTTTTGGTTTGTTTGTTTGGCTTCTAATTGTTTTCTAATTTTGTAATTCCCTCCCTTGTTTAATTTGGTTAACCTTTTTGTGTTTTTTTTCCTTCTGCAGGTGGCGTTCGCGACGTTTCGTGCCGATTAGGACTTCTTCAGGCTGCCATCCTACAGGTAAGTACCCTTGTGCCAAACTGATTACTGGTGTTACTGCTCTCCCTTTTATACTCTCCCTGAGTCACGTGGGCGTCGGCTTCCAGATTGTGTTTTTAGTGATTGGTTATTTTTAAAGGTAAGTTTTGGCTTAATGAATTTATATTTAACTTGTTTTTATCCAATTTGTATTTAATGAACTTGTTTTTTAGCTTAGTTGACTTGTTTTTAGCCAATTGAATGTGTATTTTAGCTTAATGAATTTATATTTAACTTGTTTTAACCCACTTTGTGTTTAATGAACTTGTTTTTAGCCAATTAGTTGTTTTTTAATATAAGTTTTAGCTTCATGAATGTATATTTAACTTGTTTTTAGCCAATTTGTTTTTAATAAACTTGTATTTTAGCCTAATGATTTTTTAACTTGTTTGTTTTTTAATCAATATGTTGTTATTTACTTGTTTTTAGCCAATTGTTTTTGATTAACCCTTTGTACATGAATTAATAAAATTATTTCCCTATGAATTTGTGTTTTTAGTGTCCAATTAATAAATTTATAAACCCTTTCCTCCTTTGTACCTTTCTCCTGCTTCCCTTCCTTTACCTGTACTTATCTTCCATCCTTTACCCTTCACCGGTGGGCGTTTTATTAAACCTTGCGTACCTCGTATACCAATTTAGCCTGGAACTGGGTGACGAAGCCAGTCGGCTGTATACGGAAACCTTAATTAAATGAATGTCCTATTTGGTACATTCTTGAATGTCCTATTTGGTACATTCGGGGGACCTCTAGGGTCAATATACGGGCTTAGGTCAGGGTTTGGGGGGTAAGGTTAGGATCAGGAATAAAATTAGGATAGGGTTTAGGGGCTTGGGGTTGGGGCCACAATGGGGCTAAACTTAAAAACCAATTTGGGAAATGGTTAGGGTTAGGGATTAAAATTTGGGTTAGGTTAGGGTAAGAGTAGGGGGCTGGTGTAGCTTAGCTTAGCTTAATAATGAGGGGAGGGAGAGCGACCAAGCCATAGGAGGCCCTGGCATGGTTAGGAAAAGGAATAAGGAACAGGAAACACGAAGTGCTTCCTGTTAGTGCACTCTCCACCCTAAGGATGGCCACTCTCCCATCCTCATCTTCTTAGTTTAGGTTAGTTAGCGGTGTATATAATTAATAACGTAATTGTTTTCTAGTTTTATATTATTTATCTGAAATTAAAATTTATATCAAGTATGATTTGTGTTTTATTTAGTTGCTTTGTTGTTGTTCCATATGTTTTGGCTTGTGTTTAGTTGTTTTGTTGTGTTTCCATGTGTTTTGGTTTGTTTGTTTGGCTTCTAATTGTTTTCTAATTTTGTAATTCCCTCCCTTGTTTAATTTGGTTAACCTTTTTGTGTTTTTTTTCCTTCTGCAGGTGGCGTTCGCGACGTTTCGTGCCGATTAGGACTTCTTCAGGCTGCCATCCTACAGGTAAGTACCCTTGTGCCAAACTGATTACTGGTGTTACTGCTCTCCCTTTTATACTCTCCCTGAGTCACGTGGGCGTCGGCTTCCAGATTGTGTTTTTAGTGATTGGTTATTTTTAAAGGTAAGTTTTGGCTTAATGAATTTATATTTAACTTGTTTTTATCCAATTTGTATTTAATGAACTTGTTTTTTAGCTTAGTTGACTTGTTTTTAGCCAATTGAATGTGTATTTTAGCTTAATGAATTTATATTTAACTTGTTTTAACCCACTTTGTGTTTAATGAACTTGTTTTTAGCCAATTAGTTGTTTTTTAATATAAGTTTTAGCTTCATGAATGTATATTTAACTTGTTTTTAGCCAATTTGTTTTTAATAAACTTGTATTTTAGCCTAATGATTTTTTAACTTGTTTGTTTTTTAATCAATATGTTGTTATTTACTTGTTTTTAGCCAATTGTTTTTGATTAACCCTTTGTACATGAATTAATAAAATTATTTCCCTATGAATTTGTGTTTTTAGTGTCCAATTAATAAATTTATAAACCCTTTCCTCCTTTGTACCTTTCTCCTGCTTCCCTTCCTTTACCTGTACTTATCTTCCATCCTTTACCCTTCACCGGTGGGCGTTTTATTAAACCTTGCGTACCTCGTATACCAATTTAGCCTGGAACTGGGTGACGAAGCCAGTCGGCTGTATACGGAAACCTTAATTAAATGAATGTCCTATTTGGTACATTCTTGAATGTCCTATTTGGTACATTCGGGGGACCTCTAGGGTCAATATACGGGCTTAGGTCAGGGTTTGGGGGGTAAGGTTAGGATCAGGAATAAAATTAGGATAGGGTTTAGGGGCTTGGGGTTGGGGCCACAATGGGGCTAAACTTAAAAACCAATTTGGGAAATGGTTAGGGTTAGGGATTAAAATTTGGGTTAGGTTAGGGTAAGAGTAGGGGGCTGGTGTAGCTTAGCTTAGCTTAATAATGAGGGGAGGGAGAGCGACCAAGCCATAGGAGGCCCTGGCATGGTTAGGAAAAGGAATAAGGAACAGGAAACACGAAGTGCTTCCTGTTAGTGCACTCTCCACCCTAAGGATGGCCACTCTCCCATCCTCATCTTCTTAGTTTAGGTTAGTTAGCGGTGTATATAATTAATAACGTAATTGTTTTCTAGTTTTATATTATTTATCTGAAATTAAAATTTATATCAAGTATGATTTGTGTTTTATTTAGTTGCTTTGTTGTTGTTCCATATGTTTTGGCTTGTGTTTAGTTGTTTTGTTGTGTTTCCATGTGTTTTGGTTTGTTTGTTTGGCTTCTAATTGTTTTCTAATTTTGTAATTCCCTCCCTTGTTTAATTTGGTTAACCTTTTTGTGTTTTTTTTCCTTCTGCAGGTGGCGTTCGCGACGTTTCGTGCCGATTAGGACTTCTTCAGGCTGCCATCCTACAGGTAAGTACCCTTGTGCCAAACTGATTACTGGTGTTACTGCTCTCCCTTTTATACTCTCCCTGAGTCACGTGGGCGTCGGCTTCCAGATTGTGTTTTTAGTGATTGGTTATTTTTAAAGGTAAGTTTTGGCTTAATGAATTTATATTTAACTTGTTTTTATCCAATTTGTATTTAATGAACTTGTTTTTTAGCTTAGTTGACTTGTTTTTAGCCAATTGAATGTGTATTTTAGCTTAATGAATTTATATTTAACTTGTTTTAACCCACTTTGTGTTTAATGAACTTGTTTTTAGCCAATTAGTTGTTTTTTAATATAAGTTTTAGCTTCATGAATGTATATTTAACTTGTTTTTAGCCAATTTGTTTTTAATAAACTTGTATTTTAGCCTAATGATTTTTTAACTTGTTTGTTTTTTAATCAATATGTTGTTATTTACTTGTTTTTAGCCAATTGTTTTTGATTAACCCTTTGTACATGAATTAATAAAATTATTTCCCTATGAATTTGTGTTTTTAGTGTCCAATTAATAAATTTATAAACCCTTTCCTCCTTTGTACCTTTCTCCTGCTTCCCTTCCTTTACCTGTACTTATCTTCCATCCTTTACCCTTCACCGGTGGGCGTTTTATTAAACCTTGCGTACCTCGTATACCAATTTAGCCTGGAACTGGGTGACGAAGCCAGTCGGCTGTATACGGAAACCTTAATTAAATGAATGTCCTATTTGGTACATTCTTGAATGTCCTATTTGGTACATTCGGGGGACCTCTAGGGTCAATATACGGGCTTAGGTCAGGGTTTGGGGGGTAAGGTTAGGATCAGGAATAAAATTAGGATAGGGTTTAGGGGCTTGGGGTTGGGGCCACAATGGGGCTAAACTTAAAAACCAATTTGGGAAATGGTTAGGGTTAGGGATTAAAATTTGGGTTAGGTTAGGGTAAGAGTAGGGGGCTGGTGTAGCTTAGCTTAGCTTAATAATGAGGGGAGGGAGAGCGACCAAGCCATAGGAGGCCCTGGCATGGTTAGGAAAAGGAATAAGGAACAGGAAACACGAAGTGCTTCCTGTTAGTGCACTCTCCACCCTAAGGATGGCCACTCTCCCATCCTCATCTTCTTAGTTTAGGTTAGTTAGCGGTGTATATAATTAATAACGTAATTGTTTTCTAGTTTTATATTATTTATCTGAAATTAAAATTTATATCAAGTATGATTTGTGTTTTATTTAGTTGCTTTGTTGTTGTTCCATATGTTTTGGCTTGTGTTTAGTTGTTTTGTTGTGTTTCCATGTGTTTTGGTTTGTTTGTTTGGCTTCTAATTGTTTTCTAATTTTGTAATTCCCTCCCTTGTTTAATTTGGTTAACCTTTTTGTGTTTTTTTTCCTTCTGCAGGTGGCGTTCGCGACGTTTCGTGCCGATTAGGACTTCTTCAGGCTGCCATCCTACAGGTAAGTACCCTTGTGCCAAACTGATTACTGGTGTTACTGCTCTCCCTTTTATACTCTCCCTGAGTCACGTGGGCGTCGGCTTCCAGATTGTGTTTTTAGTGATTGGTTATTTTTAAAGGTAAGTTTTGGCTTAATGAATTTATATTTAACTTGTTTTTATCCAATTTGTATTTAATGAACTTGTTTTTTAGCTTAGTTGACTTGTTTTTAGCCAATTGAATGTGTATTTTAGCTTAATGAATTTATATTTAACTTGTTTTAACCCACTTTGTGTTTAATGAACTTGTTTTTAGCCAATTAGTTGTTTTTTAATATAAGTTTTAGCTTCATGAATGTATATTTAACTTGTTTTTAGCCAATTTGTTTTTAATAAACTTGTATTTTAGCCTAATGATTTTTTAACTTGTTTGTTTTTTAATCAATATGTTGTTATTTACTTGTTTTTAGCCAATTGTTTTTGATTAACCCTTTGTACATGAATTAATAAAATTATTTCCCTATGAATTTGTGTTTTTAGTGTCCAATTAATAAATTTATAAACCCTTTCCTCCTTTGTACCTTTCTCCTGCTTCCCTTCCTTTACCTGTACTTATCTTCCATCCTTTACCCTTCACCGGTGGGCGTTTTATTAAACCTTGCGTACCTCGTATACCAATTTAGCCTGGAACTGGGTGACGAAGCCAGTCGGCTGTATACGGAAACCTTAATTAAATGAATGTCCTATTTGGTACATTCTTGAATGTCCTATTTGGTACATTCGGGGGACCTCTAGGGTCAATATACGGGCTTAGGTCAGGGTTTGGGGGGTAAGGTTAGGATCAGGAATAAAATTAGGATAGGGTTTAGGGGCTTGGGGTTGGGGCCACAATGGGGCTAAACTTAAAAACCAATTTGGGAAATGGTTAGGGTTAGGGATTAAAATTTGGGTTAGGTTAGGGTAAGAGTAGGGGGCTGGTGTAGCTTAGCTTAGCTTAATAATGAGGGGAGGGAGAGCGACCAAGCCATAGGAGGCCCTGGCATGGTTAGGAAAAGGAATAAGGAACAGGAAACACGAAGTGCTTCCTGTTAGTGCACTCTCCACCCTAAGGATGGCCACTCTCCCATCCTCATCTTCTTAGTTTAGGTTAGTTAGCGGTGTATATAATTAATAACGTAATTGTTTTCTAGTTTTATATTATTTATCTGAAATTAAAATTTATATCAAGTATGATTTGTGTTTTATTTAGTTGCTTTGTTGTTGTTCCATATGTTTTGGCTTGTGTTTAGTTGTTTTGTTGTGTTTCCATGTGTTTTGGTTTGTTTGTTTGGCTTCTAATTGTTTTCTAATTTTGTAATTCCCTCCCTTGTTTAATTTGGTTAACCTTTTTGTGTTTTTTTTCCTTCTGCAGGTGGCGTTCGCGACGTTTCGTGCCGATTAGGACTTCTTCAGGCTGCCATCCTACAGGTAAGTACCCTTGTGCCAAACTGATTACTGGTGTTACTGCTCTCCCTTTTATACTCTCCCTGAGTCACGTGGGCGTCGGCTTCCAGATTGTGTTTTTAGTGATTGGTTATTTTTAAAGGTAAGTTTTGGCTTAATGAATTTATATTTAACTTGTTTTTATCCAATTTGTATTTAATGAACTTGTTTTTTAGCTTAGTTGACTTGTTTTTAGCCAATTGAATGTGTATTTTAGCTTAATGAATTTATATTTAACTTGTTTTAACCCACTTTGTGTTTAATGAACTTGTTTTTAGCCAATTAGTTGTTTTTTAATATAAGTTTTAGCTTCATGAATGTATATTTAACTTGTTTTTAGCCAATTTGTTTTTAATAAACTTGTATTTTAGCCTAATGATTTTTTAACTTGTTTGTTTTTTAATCAATATGTTGTTATTTACTTGTTTTTAGCCAATTGTTTTTGATTAACCCTTTGTACATGAATTAATAAAATTATTTCCCTATGAATTTGTGTTTTTAGTGTCCAATTAATAAATTTATAAACCCTTTCCTCCTTTGTACCTTTCTCCTGCTTCCCTTCCTTTACCTGTACTTATCTTCCATCCTTTACCCTTCACCGGTGGGCGTTTTATTAAACCTTGCGTACCTCGTATACCAATTTAGCCTGGAACTGGGTGACGAAGCCAGTCGGCTGTATACGGAAACCTTAATTAAATGAATGTCCTATTTGGTACATTCTTGAATGTCCTATTTGGTACATTCGGGGGACCTCTAGGGTCAATATACGGGCTTAGGTCAGGGTTTGGGGGGTAAGGTTAGGATCAGGAATAAAATTAGGATAGGGTTTAGGGGCTTGGGGTTGGGGCCACAATGGGGCTAAACTTAAAAACCAATTTGGGAAATGGTTAGGGTTAGGGATTAAAATTTGGGTTAGGTTAGGGTAAGAGTAGGGGGCTGGTGTAGCTTAGCTTAGCTTAATAATGAGGGGAGGGAGAGCGACCAAGCCATAGGAGGCCCTGGCATGGTTAGGAAAAGGAATAAGGAACAGGAAACACGAAGTGCTTCCTGTTAGTGCACTCTCCACCCTAAGGATGGCCACTCTCCCATCCTCATCTTCTTAGTTTAGGTTAGTTAGCGGTGTATATAATTAATAACGTAATTGTTTTCTAGTTTTATATTATTTATCTGAAATTAAAATTTATATCAAGTATGATTTGTGTTTTATTTAGTTGCTTTGTTGTTGTTCCATATGTTTTGGCTTGTGTTTAGTTGTTTTGTTGTGTTTCCATGTGTTTTGGTTTGTTTGTTTGGCTTCTAATTGTTTTCTAATTTTGTAATTCCCTCCCTTGTTTAATTTGGTTAACCTTTTTGTGTTTTTTTTCCTTCTGCAGGTGGCGTTCGCGACGTTTCGTGCCGATTAGGACTTCTTCAGGCTGCCATCCTACAGGTAAGTACCCTTGTGCCAAACTGATTACTGGTGTTACTGCTCTCCCTTTTATACTCTCCCTGAGTCACGTGGGCGTCGGCTTCCAGATTGTGTTTTTAGTGATTGGTTATTTTTAAAGGTAAGTTTTGGCTTAATGAATTTATATTTAACTTGTTTTTATCCAATTTGTATTTAATGAACTTGTTTTTTAGCTTAGTTGACTTGTTTTTAGCCAATTGAATGTGTATTTTAGCTTAATGAATTTATATTTAACTTGTTTTAACCCACTTTGTGTTTAATGAACTTGTTTTTAGCCAATTAGTTGTTTTTTAATATAAGTTTTAGCTTCATGAATGTATATTTAACTTGTTTTTAGCCAATTTGTTTTTAATAAACTTGTATTTTAGCCTAATGATTTTTTAACTTGTTTGTTTTTTAATCAATATGTTGTTATTTACTTGTTTTTAGCCAATTGTTTTTGATTAACCCTTTGTACATGAATTAATAAAATTATTTCCCTATGAATTTGTGTTTTTAGTGTCCAATTAATAAATTTATAAACCCTTTCCTCCTTTGTACCTTTCTCCTGCTTCCCTTCCTTTACCTGTACTTATCTTCCATCCTTTACCCTTCACCGGTGGGCGTTTTATTAAACCTTGCGTACCTCGTATACCAATTTAGCCTGGAACTGGGTGACGAAGCCAGTCGGCTGTATACGGAAACCTTAATTAAATGAATGTCCTATTTGGTACATTCTTGAATGTCCTATTTGGTACATTCGGGGGACCTCTAGGGTCAATATACGGGCTTAGGTCAGGGTTTGGGGGGTAAGGTTAGGATCAGGAATAAAATTAGGATAGGGTTTAGGGGCTTGGGGTTGGGGCCACAATGGGGCTAAACTTAAAAACCAATTTGGGAAATGGTTAGGGTTAGGGATTAAAATTTGGGTTAGGTTAGGGTAAGAGTAGGGGGCTGGTGTAGCTTAGCTTAGCTTAATAATGAGGGGAGGGAGAGCGACCAAGCCATAGGAGGCCCTGGCATGGTTAGGAAAAGGAATAAGGAACAGGAAACACGAAGTGCTTCCTGTTAGTGCACTCTCCACCCTAAGGATGGCCACTCTCCCATCCTCATCTTCTTAGTTTAGGTTAGTTAGCGGTGTATATAATTAATAACGTAATTGTTTTCTAGTTTTATATTATTTATCTGAAATTAAAATTTATATCAAGTATGATTTGTGTTTTATTTAGTTGCTTTGTTGTTGTTCCATATGTTTTGGCTTGTGTTTAGTTGTTTTGTTGTGTTTCCATGTGTTTTGGTTTGTTTGTTTGGCTTCTAATTGTTTTCTAATTTTGTAATTCCCTCCCTTGTTTAATTTGGTTAACCTTTTTGTGTTTTTTTTCCTTCTGCAGGTGGCGTTCGCGACGTTTCGTGCCGATTAGGACTTCTTCAGGCTGCCATCCTACAGGTAAGTACCCTTGTGCCAAACTGATTACTGGTGTTACTGCTCTCCCTTTTATACTCTCCCTGAGTCACGTGGGCGTCGGCTTCCAGATTGTGTTTTTAGTGATTGGTTATTTTTAAAGGTAAGTTTTGGCTTAATGAATTTATATTTAACTTGTTTTTATCCAATTTGTATTTAATGAACTTGTTTTTTAGCTTAGTTGACTTGTTTTTAGCCAATTGAATGTGTATTTTAGCTTAATGAATTTATATTTAACTTGTTTTAACCCACTTTGTGTTTAATGAACTTGTTTTTAGCCAATTAGTTGTTTTTTAATATAAGTTTTAGCTTCATGAATGTATATTTAACTTGTTTTTAGCCAATTTGTTTTTAATAAACTTGTATTTTAGCCTAATGATTTTTTAACTTGTTTGTTTTTTAATCAATATGTTGTTATTTACTTGTTTTTAGCCAATTGTTTTTGATTAACCCTTTGTACATGAATTAATAAAATTATTTCCCTATGAATTTGTGTTTTTAGTGTCCAATTAATAAATTTATAAACCCTTTCCTCCTTTGTACCTTTCTCCTGCTTCCCTTCCTTTACCTGTACTTATCTTCCATCCTTTACCCTTCACCGGTGGGCGTTTTATTAAACCTTGCGTACCTCGTATACCAATTTAGCCTGGAACTGGGTGACGAAGCCAGTCGGCTGTATACGGAAACCTTAATTAAATGAATGTCCTATTTGGTACATTCTTGAATGTCCTATTTGGTACATTCGGGGGACCTCTAGGGTCAATATACGGGCTTAGGTCAGGGTTTGGGGGGTAAGGTTAGGATCAGGAATAAAATTAGGATAGGGTTTAGGGGCTTGGGGTTGGGGCCACAATGGGGCTAAACTTAAAAACCAATTTGGGAAATGGTTAGGGTTAGGGATTAAAATTTGGGTTAGGTTAGGGTAAGAGTAGGGGGCTGGTGTAGCTTAGCTTAGCTTAATAATGAGGGGAGGGAGAGCGACCAAGCCATAGGAGGCCCTGGCATGGTTAGGAAAAGGAATAAGGAACAGGAAACACGAAGTGCTTCCTGTTAGTGCACTCTCCACCCTAAGGATGGCCACTCTCCCATCCTCATCTTCTTAGTTTAGGTTAGTTAGCGGTGTATATAATTAATAACGTAATTGTTTTCTAGTTTTATATTATTTATCTGAAATTAAAATTTATATCAAGTATGATTTGTGTTTTATTTAGTTGCTTTGTTGTTGTTCCATATGTTTTGGCTTGTGTTTAGTTGTTTTGTTGTGTTTCCATGTGTTTTGGTTTGTTTGTTTGGCTTCTAATTGTTTTCTAATTTTGTAATTCCCTCCCTTGTTTAATTTGGTTAACCTTTTTGTGTTTTTTTTCCTTCTGCAGGTGGCGTTCGCGACGTTTCGTGCCGATTAGGACTTCTTCAGGCTGCCATCCTACAGGTAAGTACCCTTGTGCCAAACTGATTACTGGTGTTACTGCTCTCCCTTTTATACTCTCCCTGAGTCACGTGGGCGTCGGCTTCCAGATTGTGTTTTTAGTGATTGGTTATTTTTAAAGGTAAGTTTTGGCTTAATGAATTTATATTTAACTTGTTTTTATCCAATTTGTATTTAATGAACTTGTTTTTTAGCTTAGTTGACTTGTTTTTAGCCAATTGAATGTGTATTTTAGCTTAATGAATTTATATTTAACTTGTTTTAACCCACTTTGTGTTTAATGAACTTGTTTTTAGCCAATTAGTTGTTTTTTAATATAAGTTTTAGCTTCATGAATGTATATTTAACTTGTTTTTAGCCAATTTGTTTTTAATAAACTTGTATTTTAGCCTAATGATTTTTTAACTTGTTTGTTTTTTAATCAATATGTTGTTATTTACTTGTTTTTAGCCAATTGTTTTTGATTAACCCTTTGTACATGAATTAATAAAATTATTTCCCTATGAATTTGTGTTTTTAGTGTCCAATTAATAAATTTATAAACCCTTTCCTCCTTTGTACCTTTCTCCTGCTTCCCTTCCTTTACCTGTACTTATCTTCCATCCTTTACCCTTCACCGGTGGGCGTTTTATTAAACCTTGCGTACCTCGTATACCAATTTAGCCTGGAACTGGGTGACGAAGCCAGTCGGCTGTATACGGAAACCTTAATTAAATGAATGTCCTATTTGGTACATTCTTGAATGTCCTATTTGGTACATTCGGGGGACCTCTAGGGTCAATATACGGGCTTAGGTCAGGGTTTGGGGGGTAAGGTTAGGATCAGGAATAAAATTAGGATAGGGTTTAGGGGCTTGGGGTTGGGGCCACAATGGGGCTAAACTTAAAAACCAATTTGGGAAATGGTTAGGGTTAGGGATTAAAATTTGGGTTAGGTTAGGGTAAGAGTAGGGGGCTGGTGTAGCTTAGCTTAGCTTAATAATGAGGGGAGGGGGAGCGACCAAGCCATAGGAGGCCCTGGCATGGTTAGGAAAAGGAATAAGGAACAGGAAACACGAAGTGCTTCCTGTTAGTGCACTCTCCACCCTAAGGATGGCCACTCTCCCATCCTCATCTTCTTAGTTTAGGTTAGTTAGCGGTGTATATAATTAATAACGTAATTGTTTTCTAGTTTTATATTATTTATCTGAAATTAAAATTTATATCAAGTATAATTTGTGTTTTATTTAGTTGCTTTGTTGTTGTTCCATATGTTTTGGCTTGTGTTTAGTTGTTTTGTTGTGTTTCCATGTGTTTTGGTTTGTTTGTTTGGCTTCTAATTGTTTTCTAATTTTGTAATTCCCTCCCTTGTTTAATTTGGTTAACCTTTTTGTGTTTTTTTTCCCTTCTGCAGGTGGCGTTCGCGACGTTTCGTGCCGATTAGGACTTCTTCAGGCTTCCATCCTACAGGTAAGTACCCTTGTGCCAAACTGATTACTGGTGTTACTGCTCTCCCTTTTATACTCTCCCTGAGTCACGTGGGCGTCGGCTTCCAGATTGTGTTTTTAGTGATTGGTTATTTTTAAAGGTAAGTTTTGGCTTAATGAATTTATATTTAACTTGTTTTTATCCAATTTGTATTTAATGAACTTGTTTTTTAGCTTAGTTGACTTGTTTTTAGCCAATTGATTGTTTTTTAATGTGTATTTTAGCTTAATGAATTTATATTTAACTTGTTTTAACCCACTTTGTGTTTAATGAACTTGTTTTTAGCCAATTAGTTGTTTTTTAATGTAAGTTTTAGCTTCATGAATGTATATTTAACTTGTTTTTAGCCAATTTGTTTTTAATAAACTTGTATTTTAGCCTAATGATTTTTTAACTTGTTTGTTTTTTAATCAATATGTTGTTATTTACTTGTTTTTAGCCAATTGTTTTTGATGAACCCTTTGTACATGAATTAATAAAAATATTTCCCTATGAATTTGTGTTTTTAGTGTCCAATTAATAAATTTATAAACCCTTTCCTCCTTTGTACCTTTCTCCTGCTTCCCTTCCTTTACCTGTACTTATCTTCCATCCTTTACCCTTCACCGGTGGGCGTTTTATTAAACCTTGCGTACCTCGTATACCAATTTAGCCTGGAACTGGGTGACGAAGCCAGTCGGCTGTATACGGAAACCTTAATTAAATGAATGTCCTATTTGGTACATTCTTGAATGTCCTATTTGGTACATTCGGGGGACCTCTAGGGTCAATATACGGGCTTAGGTCAGGGTTTGGGGGGTAAGGTTAGGATCAGGAATAAAATTAGGATAGGGTTTAGGGGCTTGGGGTTGGGGCCACAATGGGGCTAAACTTAAAAACCAATTTGGGAAATGGTTAGGGTTAGGGATTAAAATTTGGGTTAGGTTAGGGTAAGAGTAGGGGGCTGGTGTAGCTTAGCTTAGCTTAATAATGAGGGGAGGGGGAGCGACCAAGCCATAGGAGGCCCTGGCATGGTTAGGAAAAGGAATAAGGAACAGGAAACACGAAGTGCTTCCTGTTAGTGCACTCTCCACCCTAAGGATGGCCACTCTCCCATCCTCATCTTCTTAGTTTAGGTTAGTTAGCGGTGTATATAATTAATAACGTAATTGTTTTCTAGTTTTATATTATTTATCTGAAATTAAAATTTATATCAAGTATAATTTGTGTTTTATTTAGTTGCTTTGTTGTTGTTCCATATGTTTTGGCTTGTGTTTAGTTGTTTTGTTGTGTTTCCATGTGTTTTGGTTTGTTTGTTTGGCTTCTAATTGTTTTCTAATTTTGTAATTCCCTCCCTTGTTTAATTTGGTTAACCTTTTTGTGTTTTTTTTCCCTTCTGCAGGTGGCGTTCGCGACGTTTCGTGCCGATTAGGACTTCTTCAGGCTTCCATCCTACAGGTAAGTACCCTTGTGCCAAACTGATTACTGGTGTTACTGCTCTCCCTTTTATACTCTCCCTGAGTCACGTGGGCGTCGGCTTCCAGATTGTGTTTTTAGTGATTGGTTATTTTTAAAGGTAAGTTTTGGCTTAATGAATTTATATTTAACTTGTTTTTATCCAATTTGTATTTAATGAACTTGTTTTTTAGCTTAGTTGACTTGTTTTTAGCCAATTGATTGTTTTTTAATGTGTATTTTAGCTTAATGAATTTATATTTAACTTGTTTTAACCCACTTTGTGTTTAATGAACTTGTTTTTAGCCAATTAGTTGTTTTTTAATGTAAGTTTTAGCTTCATGAATGTATATTTAACTTGTTTTTAGCCAATTTGTTTTTAATAAACTTGTATTTTAGCCTAATGATTTTTTAACTTGTTTGTTTTTTAATCAATATGTTGTTATTTACTTGTTTTTAGCCAATTGTTTTTGATGAACCCTTTGTACATGAATTAATAAAAATATTTCCCTATGAATTTGTGTTTTTAGTGTCCAATTAATAAATTTATAAACCCTTTCCTCCTTTGTACCTTTCTCCTGCTTCCCTTCCTTTACCTGTACTTATCTTCCATCCTTTACCCTTCACCGGTGGGCGTTTTATTAAACCTTGCGTACCTCGTATACCAATTTAGCCTGGAACTGGGTGACGAAGCCAGTCGGCTGTATACGGAAACCTTAATTAAATGAATGTCCTATTTGGTACATTCTTGAATGTCCTATTTGGTACATTCGGGGGACCTCTAGGGTCAATATACGGGCTTAGGTCAGGGTTTGGGGGGTAAGGTTAGGATCAGGAATAAAATTAGGATAGGGTTTAGGGGCTTGGGGTTGGGGCCACAATGGGGCTAAACTTAAAAACCAATTTGGGAAATGGTTAGGGTTAGGGATTAAAATTTGGGTTAGGTTAGGGTAAGAGTAGGGGGCTGGTGTAGCTTAGCTTAGCTTAATAATGAGGGGAGGGGGAGCGACCAAGCCATAGGAGGCCCTGGCATGGTTAGGAAAAGGAATAAGGAACAGGAAACACGAAGTGCTTCCTGTTAGTGCACTCTCCACCCTAAGGATGGCCACTCTCCCATCCTCATCTTCTTAGTTTAGGTTAGTTAGCGGTGTATATAATTAATAACGTAATTGTTTTCTAGTTTTATATTATTTATCTGAAATTAAAATTTATATCAAGTATAATTTGTGTTTTATTTAGTTGCTTTGTTGTTGTTCCATATGTTTTGGCTTGTGTTTAGTTGTTTTGTTGTGTTTCCATGTGTTTTGGTTTGTTTGTTTGGCTTCTAATTGTTTTCTAATTTTGTAATTCCCTCCCTTGTTTAATTTGGTTAACCTTTTTGTGTTTTTTTTCCCTTCTGCAGGTGGCGTTCGCGACGTTTCGTGCCGATTAGGACTTCTTCAGGCTTCCATCCTACAGGTAAGTACCCTTGTGCCAAACTGATTACTGGTGTTACTGCTCTCCCTTTTATACTCTCCCTGAGTCACGTGGGCGTCGGCTTCCAGATTGTGTTTTTAGTGATTGGTTATTTTTAAAGGTAAGTTTTGGCTTAATGAATTTATATTTAACTTGTTTTTATCCAATTTGTATTTAATGAACTTGTTTTTTAGCTTAGTTGACTTGTTTTTAGCCAATTGATTGTTTTTTAATGTGTATTTTAGCTTAATGAATTTATATTTAACTTGTTTTAACCCACTTTGTGTTTAATGAACTTGTTTTTAGCCAATTAGTTGTTTTTTAATGTAAGTTTTAGCTTCATGAATGTATATTTAACTTGTTTTTAGCCAATTTGTTTTTAATAAACTTGTATTTTAGCCTAATGATTTTTTAACTTGTTTGTTTTTTAATCAATATGTTGTTATTTACTTGTTTTTAGCCAATTGTTTTTGATGAACCCTTTGTACATGAATTAATAAAAATATTTCCCTATGAATTTGTGTTTTTAGTGTCCAATTAATAAATTTATAAACCCTTTCCTCCTTTGTACCTTTCTCCTGCTTCCCTTCCTTTACCTGTACTTATCTTCCATCCTTTACCCTTCACCGGTGGGCGTTTTATTAAACCTTGCGTACCTCGTATACCAATTTAGCCTGGAACTGGGTGACGAAGCCAGTCGGCTGTATACGGAAACCTTAATTAAATGAATGTCCTATTTGGTACATTCTTGAATGTCCTATTTGGTACATTCGGGGGACCTCTAGGGTCAATATACGGGCTTAGGTCAGGGTTTGGGGGGTAAGGTTAGGATCAGGAATAAAATTAGGATAGGGTTTAGGGGCTTGGGGTTGGGGCCACAATGGGGCTAAACTTAAAAACCAATTTGGGAAATGGTTAGGGTTAGGGATTAAAATTTGGGTTAGGTTAGGGTAAGAGTAGGGGGCTGGTGTAGCTTAGCTTAGCTTAATAATGAGGGGAGGGGGAGCGACCAAGCCATAGGAGGCCCTGGCATGGTTAGGAAAAGGAATAAGGAACAGGAAACACGAAGTGCTTCCTGTTAGTGCACTCTCCACCCTAAGGATGGCCACTCTCCCATCCTCATCTTCTTAGTTTAGGTTAGTTAGCGGTGTATATAATTAATAACGTAATTGTTTTCTAGTTTTATATTATTTATCTGAAATTAAAATTTATATCAAGTATAATTTGTGTTTTATTTAGTTGCTTTGTTGTTGTTCCATATGTTTTGGCTTGTGTTTAGTTGTTTTGTTGTGTTTCCATGTGTTTTGGTTTGTTTGTTTGGCTTCTAATTGTTTTCTAATTTTGTAATTCCCTCCCTTGTTTAATTTGGTTAACCTTTTTGTGTTTTTTTTCCCTTCTGCAGGTGGCGTTCGCGACGTTTCGTGCCGATTAGGACTTCTTCAGGCTTCCATCCTACAGGTAAGTACCCTTGTGCCAAACTGATTACTGGTGTTACTGCTCTCCCTTTTATACTCTCCCTGAGTCACGTGGGCGTCGGCTTCCAGATTGTGTTTTTAGTGATTGGTTATTTTTAAAGGTAAGTTTTGGCTTAATGAATTTATATTTAACTTGTTTTTATCCAATTTGTATTTAATGAACTTGTTTTTTAGCTTAGTTGACTTGTTTTTAGCCAATTGATTGTTTTTTAATGTGTATTTTAGCTTAATGAATTTATATTTAACTTGTTTTAACCCACTTTGTGTTTAATGAACTTGTTTTTAGCCAATTAGTTGTTTTTTAATGTAAGTTTTAGCTTCATGAATGTATATTTAACTTGTTTTTAGCCAATTTGTTTTTAATAAACTTGTATTTTAGCCTAATGATTTTTTAACTTGTTTGTTTTTTAATCAATATGTTGTTATTTACTTGTTTTTAGCCAATTGTTTTTGATGAACCCTTTGTACATGAATTAATAAAAATATTTCCCTATGAATTTGTGTTTTTAGTGTCCAATTAATAAATTTATAAACCCTTTCCTCCTTTGTACCTTTCTCCTGCTTCCCTTCCTTTACCTGTACTTATCTTCCATCCTTTACCCTTCACCGGTGGGCGTTTTATTAAACCTTGCGTACCTCGTATACCAATTTAGCCTGGAACTGGGTGACGAAGCCAGTCGGCTGTATACGGAAACCTTAATTAAATGAATGTCCTATTTGGTACATTCTTGAATGTCCTATTTGGTACATTCGGGGGACCTCTAGGGTCAATATACGGGCTTAGGTCAGGGTTTGGGGGGTAAGGTTAGGATCAGGAATAAAATTAGGATAGGGTTTAGGGGCTTGGGGTTGGGGCCACAATGGGGCTAAACTTAAAAACCAATTTGGGAAATGGTTAGGGTTAGGGATTAAAATTTGGGTTAGGTTAGGGTAAGAGTAGGGGGCTGGTGTAGCTTAGCTTAGCTTAATAATGAGGGGAGGGGGAGCGACCAAGCCATAGGAGGCCCTGGCATGGTTAGGAAAAGGAATAAGGAACAGGAAACACGAAGTGCTTCCTGTTAGTGCACTCTCCACCCTAAGGATGGCCACTCTCCCATCCTCATCTTCTTAGTTTAGGTTAGTTAGCGGTGTATATAATTAATAACGTAATTGTTTTCTAGTTTTATATTATTTATCTGAAATTAAAATTTATATCAAGTATAATTTGTGTTTTATTTAGTTGCTTTGTTGTTGTTCCATATGTTTTGGCTTGTGTTTAGTTGTTTTGTTGTGTTTCCATGTGTTTTGGTTTGTTTGTTTGGCTTCTAATTGTTTTCTAATTTTGTAATTCCCTCCCTTGTTTAATTTGGTTAACCTTTTTGTGTTTTTTTTCCCTTCTGCAGGTGGCGTTCGCGACGTTTCGTGCCGATTAGGACTTCTTCAGGCTTCCATCCTACAGGTAAGTACCCTTGTGCCAAACTGATTACTGGTGTTACTGCTCTCCCTTTTATACTCTCCCTGAGTCACGTGGGCGTCGGCTTCCAGATTGTGTTTTTAGTGATTGGTTATTTTTAAAGGTAAGTTTTGGCTTAATGAATTTATATTTAACTTGTTTTTATCCAATTTGTATTTAATGAACTTGTTTTTTAGCTTAGTTGACTTGTTTTTAGCCAATTGATTGTTTTTTAATGTGTATTTTAGCTTAATGAATTTATATTTAACTTGTTTTAACCCACTTTGTGTTTAATGAACTTGTTTTTAGCCAATTAGTTGTTTTTTAATGTAAGTTTTAGCTTCATGAATGTATATTTAACTTGTTTTTAGCCAATTTGTTTTTAATAAACTTGTATTTTAGCCTAATGATTTTTTAACTTGTTTGTTTTTTAATCAATATGTTGTTATTTACTTGTTTTTAGCCAATTGTTTTTGATGAACCCTTTGTACATGAATTAATAAAAATATTTCCCTATGAATTTGTGTTTTTAGTGTCCAATTAATAAATTTATAAACCCTTTCCTCCTTTGTACCTTTCTCCTGCTTCCCTTCCTTTACCTGTACTTATCTTCCATCCTTTACCCTTCACCGGTGGGCGTTTTATTAAACCTTGCGTACCTCGTATACCAATTTAGCCTGGAACTGGGTGACGAAGCCAGTCGGCTGTATACGGAAACCTTAATTAAATGAATGTCCTATTTGGTACATTCTTGAATGTCCTATTTGGTACATTCGGGGGACCTCTAGGGTCAATATACGGGCTTAGGTCAGGGTTTGGGGGGTAAGGTTAGGATCAGGAATAAAATTAGGATAGGGTTTAGGGGCTTGGGGTTGGGGCCACAATGGGGCTAAACTTAAAAACCAATTTGGGAAATGGTTAGGGTTAGGGATTAAAATTTGGGTTAGGTTAGGGTAAGAGTAGGGGGCTGGTGTAGCTTAGCTTAGCTTAATAATGAGGGGAGGGGGAGCGACCAAGCCATAGGAGGCCCTGGCATGGTTAGGAAAAGGAATAAGGAACAGGAAACACGAAGTGCTTCCTGTTAGTGCACTCTCCACCCTAAGGATGGCCACTCTCCCATCCTCATCTTCTTAGTTTAGGTTAGTTAGCGGTGTATATAATTAATAACGTAATTGTTTTCTAGTTTTATATTATTTATCTGAAATTAAAATTTATATCAAGTATAATTTGTGTTTTATTTAGTTGCTTTGTTGTTGTTCCATATGTTTTGGCTTGTGTTTAGTTGTTTTGTTGTGTTTCCATGTGTTTTGGTTTGTTTGTTTGGCTTCTAATTGTTTTCTAATTTTGTAATTCCCTCCCTTGTTTAATTTGGTTAACCTTTTTGTGTTTTTTTTCCCTTCTGCAGGTGGCGTTCGCGACGTTTCGTGCCGATTAGGACTTCTTCAGGCTTCCATCCTACAGGTAAGTACCCTTGTGCCAAACTGATTACTGGTGTTACTGCTCTCCCTTTTATACTCTCCCTGAGTCACGTGGGCGTCGGCTTCCAGATTGTGTTTTTAGTGATTGGTTATTTTTAAAGGTAAGTTTTGGCTTAATGAATTTATATTTAACTTGTTTTTATCCAATTTGTATTTAATGAACTTGTTTTTTAGCTTAGTTGACTTGTTTTTAGCCAATTGATTGTTTTTTAATGTGTATTTTAGCTTAATGAATTTATATTTAACTTGTTTTAACCCACTTTGTGTTTAATGAACTTGTTTTTAGCCAATTAGTTGTTTTTTAATGTAAGTTTTAGCTTCATGAATGTATATTTAACTTGTTTTTAGCCAATTTGTTTTTAATAAACTTGTATTTTAGCCTAATGATTTTTTAACTTGTTTGTTTTTTAATCAATATGTTGTTATTTACTTGTTTTTAGCCAATTGTTTTTGATGAACCCTTTGTACATGAATTAATAAAAATATTTCCCTATGAATTTGTGTTTTTAGTGTCCAATTAATAAATTTATAAACCCTTTCCTCCTTTGTACCTTTCTCCTGCTTCCCTTCCTTTACCTGTACTTATCTTCCATCCTTTACCCTTCACCGGTGGGCGTTTTATTAAACCTTGCGTACCTCGTATACCAATTTAGCCTGGAACTGGGTGACGAAGCCAGTCGGCTGTATACGGAAACCTTAATTAAATGAATGTCCTATTTGGTACATTCTTGAATGTCCTATTTGGTACATTCGGGGGACCTCTAGGGTCAATATACGGGCTTAGGTCAGGGTTTGGGGGGTAAGGTTAGGATCAGGAATAAAATTAGGATAGGGTTTAGGGGCTTGGGGTTGGGGCCACAATGGGGCTAAACTTAAAAACCAATTTGGGAAATGGTTAGGGTTAGGGATTAAAATTTGGGTTAGGTTAGGGTAAGAGTAGGGGGCTGGTGTAGCTTAGCTTAGCTTAATAATGAGGGGAGGGGGAGCGACCAAGCCATAGGAGGCCCTGGCATGGTTAGGAAAAGGAATAAGGAACAGGAAACACGAAGTGCTTCCTGTTAGTGCACTCTCCACCCTAAGGATGGCCACTCTCCCATCCTCATCTTCTTAGTTTAGGTTAGTTAGCGGTGTATATAATTAATAACGTAATTGTTTTCTAGTTTTATATTATTTATCTGAAATTAAAATTTATATCAAGTATAATTTGTGTTTTATTTAGTTGCTTTGTTGTTGTTCCATATGTTTTGGCTTGTGTTTAGTTGTTTTGTTGTGTTTCCATGTGTTTTGGTTTGTTTGTTTGGCTTCTAATTGTTTTCTAATTTTGTAATTCCCTCCCTTGTTTAATTTGGTTAACCTTTTTGTGTTTTTTTTCCCTTCTGCAGGTGGCGTTCGCGACGTTTCGTGCCGATTAGGACTTCTTCAGGCTTCCATCCTACAGGTAAGTACCCTTGTGCCAAACTGATTACTGGTGTTACTGCTCTCCCTTTTATACTCTCCCTGAGTCACGTGGGCGTCGGCTTCCAGATTGTGTTTTTAGTGATTGGTTATTTTTAAAGGTAAGTTTTGGCTTAATGAATTTATATTTAACTTGTTTTTATCCAATTTGTATTTAATGAACTTGTTTTTTAGCTTAGTTGACTTGTTTTTAGCCAATTGATTGTTTTTTAATGTGTATTTTAGCTTAATGAATTTATATTTAACTTGTTTTAACCCACTTTGTGTTTAATGAACTTGTTTTTAGCCAATTAGTTGTTTTTTAATGTAAGTTTTAGCTTCATGAATGTATATTTAACTTGTTTTTAGCCAATTTGTTTTTAATAAACTTGTATTTTAGCCTAATGATTTTTTAACTTGTTTGTTTTTTAATCAATATGTTGTTATTTACTTGTTTTTAGCCAATTGTTTTTGATGAACCCTTTGTACATGAATTAATAAAAATATTTCCCTATGAATTTGTGTTTTTAGTGTCCAATTAATAAATTTATAAACCCTTTCCTCCTTTGTACCTTTCTCCTGCTTCCCTTCCTTTACCTGTACTTATCTTCCATCCTTTACCCTTCACCGGTGGGCGTTTTATTAAACCTTGCGTACCTCGTATACCAATTTAGCCTGGAACTGGGTGACGAAGCCAGTCGGCTGTATACGGAAACCTTAATTAAATGAATGTCCTATTTGGTACATTCTTGAATGTCCTATTTGGTACATTCGGGGGACCTCTAGGGTCAATATACGGGCTTAGGTCAGGGTTTGGGGGGTAAGGTTAGGATCAGGAATAAAATTAGGATAGGGTTTAGGGGCTTGGGGTTGGGGCCACAATGGGGCTAAACTTAAAAACCAATTTGGGAAATGGTTAGGGTTAGGGATTAAAATTTGGGTTAGGTTAGGGTAAGAGTAGGGGGCTGGTGTAGCTTAGCTTAGCTTAATAATGAGGGGAGGGGGAGCGACCAAGCCATAGGAGGCCCTGGCATGGTTAGGAAAAGGAATAAGGAACAGGAAACACGAAGTGCTTCCTGTTAGTGCACTCTCCACCCTAAGGATGGCCACTCTCCCATCCTCATCTTCTTAGTTTAGGTTAGTTAGCGGTGTATATAATTAATAACGTAATTGTTTTCTAGTTTTATATTATTTATCTGAAATTAAAATTTATATCAAGTATAATTTGTGTTTTATTTAGTTGCTTTGTTGTTGTTCCATATGTTTTGGCTTGTGTTTAGTTGTTTTGTTGTGTTTCCATGTGTTTTGGTTTGTTTGTTTGGCTTCTAATTGTTTTCTAATTTTGTAATTCCCTCCCTTGTTTAATTTGGTTAACCTTTTTGTGTTTTTTTTCCCTTCTGCAGGTGGCGTTCGCGACGTTTCGTGCCGATTAGGACTTCTTCAGGCTTCCATCCTACAGGTAAGTACCCTTGTGCCAAACTGATTACTGGTGTTACTGCTCTCCCTTTTATACTCTCCCTGAGTCACGTGGGCGTCGGCTTCCAGATTGTGTTTTTAGTGATTGGTTATTTTTAAAGGTAAGTTTTGGCTTAATGAATTTATATTTAACTTGTTTTTATCCAATTTGTATTTAATGAACTTGTTTTTTAGCTTAGTTGACTTGTTTTTAGCCAATTGATTGTTTTTTAATGTGTATTTTAGCTTAATGAATTTATATTTAACTTGTTTTAACCCACTTTGTGTTTAATGAACTTGTTTTTAGCCAATTAGTTGTTTTTTAATGTAAGTTTTAGCTTCATGAATGTATATTTAACTTGTTTTTAGCCAATTTGTTTTTAATAAACTTGTATTTTAGCCTAATGATTTTTTAACTTGTTTGTTTTTTAATCAATATGTTGTTATTTACTTGTTTTTAGCCAATTGTTTTTGATGAACCCTTTGTACATGAATTAATAAAAATATTTCCCTATGAATTTGTGTTTTTAGTGTCCAATTAATAAATTTATAAACCCTTTCCTCCTTTGTACCTTTCTCCTGCTTCCCTTCCTTTACCTGTACTTATCTTCCATCCTTTACCCTTCACCGGTGGGCGTTTTATTAAACCTTGCGTACCTCGTATACCAATTTAGCCTGGAACTGGGTGACGAAGCCAGTCGGCTGTATACGGAAACCTTAATTAAATGAATGTCCTATTTGGTACATTCTTGAATGTCCTATTTGGTACATTCGGGGGACCTCTAGGGTCAATATACGGGCTTAGGTCAGGGTTTGGGGGGTAAGGTTAGGATCAGGAATAAAATTAGGATAGGGTTTAGGGGCTTGGGGTTGGGGCCACAATGGGGCTAAACTTAAAAACCAATTTGGGAAATGGTTAGGGTTAGGGATTAAAATTTGGGTTAGGTTAGGGTAAGAGTAGGGGGCTGGTGTAGCTTAGCTTAGCTTAATAATGAGGGGAGGGGGAGCGACCAAGCCATAGGAGGCCCTGGCATGGTTAGGAAAAGGAATAAGGAACAGGAAACACGAAGTGCTTCCTGTTAGTGCACTCTCCACCCTAAGGATGGCCACTCTCCCATCCTCATCTTCTTAGTTTAGGTTAGTTAGCGGTGTATATAATTAATAACGTAATTGTTTTCTAGTTTTATATTATTTATCTGAAATTAAAATTTATATCAAGTATAATTTGTGTTTTATTTAGTTGCTTTGTTGTTGTTCCATATGTTTTGGCTTGTGTTTAGTTGTTTTGTTGTGTTTCCATGTGTTTTGGTTTGTTTGTTTGGCTTCTAATTGTTTTCTAATTTTGTAATTCCCTCCCTTGTTTAATTTGGTTAACCTTTTTGTGTTTTTTTTCCCTTCTGCAGGTGGCGTTCGCGACGTTTCGTGCCGATTAGGACTTCTTCAGGCTGCCATCCTACAGGTAAGTACCCTTGTGCCAAACTGATTACTGGTGTTACTGCTCTCCCTTTTATACTCTCCCTGAGTCACGTGGGCGTCGGCTTCCAGATTGTGTTTTTAGTGATTGGTTATTTTTAAAGGTAAGTTTTGGCTTAATGAATTTATATTTAACTTGTTTTTATCCAATTTGTATTTAATGAACTTGTTTTTTAGCTTAGTTGACTTGTTTTTAGCCAATTGATTGTTTTTTAATGTGTATTTTAGCTTAATGAATTTATATTTAACTTGTTTTAACCCACTTTGTGTTTAATGAACTTGTTTTTAGCCAATTAGTTGTTTTTTAATGTAAGTTTTAGCTTCATGAATGTATATTTAACTTGTTTTTAGCCAATTTGTTTTTAATAAACTTGTATTTTAGCCTAATGATTTTTTAACTTGTTTGTTTTTTAATCAATATGTTGTTATTTACTTGTTTTTAGCCAATTGTTTTTGATGAACCCTTTGTACATGAATTAATAAAAATATTTCCCTATGAATTTGTGTTTTTAGTGTCCAATTAATAAATTTATAAACCCTTTCCTCCTTTGTACCTTTCTCCTGCTTCCCTTCCTTTACCTGTACTTATCTTCCATCCTTTACCCTTCACCGGTGGGCGTTTTATTAAACCTTGCGTACCTCGTATACCAATTTAGCCTGGAACTGGGTGACGAAGCCAGTCGGCTGTATACGGAAACCTTAATTAAATGAATGTCCTATTTGGTACATTCTTGAATGTCCTATTTGGTACATTCGGGGGACCTCTAGGGTCAATATACGGGCTTAGGTCAGGGTTTGGGGGGTAAGGTTAGGATCAGGAATAAAATTAGGATAGGGTTTAGGGGCTTGGGGTTGGGGCCACAATGGGGCTAAACTTAAAAACCAATTTGGGAAATGGTTAGGGTTAGGGATTAAAATTTGGGTTAGGTTAGGGTAAGAGTAGGGGGCTGGTGTAGCTTAGCTTAGCTTAATAATGAGGGGAGGGGGAGCGACCAAGCCATAGGAGGCCCTGGCATGGTTAGGAAAAGGAATAAGGAACAGGAAACACGAAGTGCTTCCTGTTAGTGCACTCTCCACCCTAAGGATGGCCACTCTCCCATCCTCATCTTCTTAGTTTAGGTTAGTTAGCGGTGTATATAATTAATAACGTAATTGTTTTCTAGTTTTATATTATTTATCTGAAATTAAAATTTATATCAAGTATAATTTGTGTTTTATTTAGTTGCTTTGTTGTTGTTCCATATGTTTTGGCTTGTGTTTAGTTGTTTTGTTGTGTTTCCATGTGTTTTGGTTTGTTTGTTTGGCTTCTAATTGTTTTCTAATTTTGTAATTCCCTCCCTTGTTTAATTTGGTTAACCTTTTTGTGTTTTTTTTCCCTTCTGCAGGTGGCGTTCGCGACGTTTCGTGCCGATTAGGACTTCTTCAGGCTGCCATCCTACAGGTAAGTACCCTTGTGCCAAACTGATTACTGGTGTTACTGCTCTCCCTTTTATACTCTCCCTGAGTCACGTGGGCGTCGGCTTCCAGATTGTGTTTTTAGTGATTGGTTATTTTTAAAGGTAAGTTTTGGCTTAATGAATTTATATTTAACTTGTTTTTATCCAATTTGTATTTAATGAACTTGTTTTTTAGCTTAGTTGACTTGTTTTTAGCCAATTGATTGTTTTTTAATGTGTATTTTAGCTTAATGAATTTATATTTAACTTGTTTTAACCCACTTTGTGTTTAATGAACTTGTTTTTAGCCAATTAGTTGTTTTTTAATGTAAGTTTTAGCTTCATGAATGTATATTTAACTTGTTTTTAGCCAATTTGTTTTTAATAAACTTGTATTTTAGCCTAATGATTTTTTAACTTGTTTGTTTTTTAATCAATATGTTGTTATTTACTTGTTTTTAGCCAATTGTTTTTGATGAACCCTTTGTACATGAATTAATAAAAATATTTCCCTATGAATTTGTGTTTTTAGTGTCCAATTAATAAATTTATAAACCCTTTCCTCCTTTGTACCTTTCTCCTGCTTCCCTTCCTTTACCTGTACTTATCTTCCATCCTTTACCCTTCACCGGTGGGCGTTTTATTAAACCTTGCGTACCTCGTATACCAATTTAGCCTGGAACTGGGTGACGAAGCCAGTCGGCTGTATACGGAAACCTTAATTAAATGAATGTCCTATTTGGTACATTCTTGAATGTCCTATTTGGTACATTCGGGGGACCTCTAGGGTCAATATACGGGCTTAGGTCAGGGTTTGGGGGGTAAGGTTAGGATCAGGAATAAAATTAGGATAGGGTTTAGGGGCTTGGGGTTGGGGCCACAATGGGGCTAAACTTAAAAACCAATTTGGGAAATGGTTAGGGTTAGGGATTAAAATTTGGGTTAGGTTAGGGTAAGAGTAGGGGGCTGGTGTAGCTTAGCTTAGCTTAATAATGAGGGGAGGGGGAGCGACCAAGCCATAGGAGGCCCTGGCATGGTTAGGAAAAGGAATAAGGAACAGGAAACACGAAGTGCTTCCTGTTAGTGCACTCTCCACCCTAAGGATGGCCACTCTCCCATCCTCATCTTCTTAGTTTAGGTTAGTTAGCGGTGTATATAATTAATAACGTAATTGTTTTCTAGTTTTATATTATTTATCTGAAATTAAAATTTATATCAAGTATAATTTGTGTTTTATTTAGTTGCTTTGTTGTTGTTCCATATGTTTTGGCTTGTGTTTAGTTGTTTTGTTGTGTTTCCATGTGTTTTGGTTTGTTTGTTTGGCTTCTAATTGTTTTCTAATTTTGTAATTCCCTCCCTTGTTTAATTTGGTTAACCTTTTTGTGTTTTTTTTCCCTTCTGCAGGTGGCGTTCGCGACGTTTCGTGCCGATTAGGACTTCTTCAGGCTGCCATCCTACAGGTAAGTACCCTTGTGCCAAACTGATTACTGGTGTTACTGCTCTCCCTTTTATACTCTCCCTGAGTCACGTGGGCGTCGGCTTCCAGATTGTGTTTTTAGTGATTGGTTATTTTTAAAGGTAAGTTTTGGCTTAATGAATTTATATTTAACTTGTTTTTATCCAATTTGTATTTAATGAACTTGTTTTTTAGCTTAGTTGACTTGTTTTTAGCCAATTGATTGTTTTTTAATGTGTATTTTAGCTTAATGAATTTATATTTAACTTGTTTTAACCCACTTTGTGTTTAATGAACTTGTTTTTAGCCAATTAGTTGTTTTTTAATGTAAGTTTTAGCTTCATGAATGTATATTTAACTTGTTTTTAGCCAATTTGTTTTTAATAAACTTGTATTTTAGCCTAATGATTTTTTAACTTGTTTGTTTTTTAATCAATATGTTGTTATTTACTTGTTTTTAGCCAATTGTTTTTGATGAACCCTTTGTACATGAATTAATAAAAATATTTCCCTATGAATTTGTGTTTTTAGTGTCCAATTAATAAATTTATAAACCCTTTCCTCCTTTGTACCTTTCTCCTGCTTCCCTTCCTTTACCTGTACTTATCTTCCATCCTTTACCCTTCACCGGTGGGCGTTTTATTAAACCTTGCGTACCTCGTATACCAATTTAGCCTGGAACTGGGTGACGAAGCCAGTCGGCTGTATACGGAAACCTTAATTAAATGAATGTCCTATTTGGTACATTCTTGAATGTCCTATTTGGTACATTCGGGGGACCTCTAGGGTCAATATACGGGCTTAGGTCAGGGTTTGGGGGGTAAGGTTAGGATCAGGAATAAAATTAGGATAGGGTTTAGGGGCTTGGGGTTGGGGCCACAATGGGGCTAAACTTAAAAACCAATTTGGGAAATGGTTAGGGTTAGGGATTAAAATTTGGGTTAGGTTAGGGTAAGAGTAGGGGGCTGGTGTAGCTTAGCTTAGCTTAATAATGAGGGGAGGGGGAGCGACCAAGCCATAGGAGGCCCTGGCATGGTTAGGAAAAGGAATAAGGAACAGGAAACACGAAGTGCTTCCTGTTAGTGCACTCTCCACCCTAAGGATGGCCACTCTCCCATCCTCATCTTCTTAGTTTAGGTTAGTTAGCGGTGTATATAATTAATAACGTAATTGTTTTCTAGTTTTATATTATTTATCTGAAATTAAAATTTATATCAAGTATAATTTGTGTTTTATTTAGTTGCTTTGTTGTTGTTCCATATGTTTTGGCTTGTGTTTAGTTGTTTTGTTGTGTTTCCATGTGTTTTGGTTTGTTTGTTTGGCTTCTAATTGTTTTCTAATTTTGTAATTCCCTCCCTTGTTTAATTTGGTTAACCTTTTTGTGTTTTTTTTCCCTTCTGCAGGTGGCGTTCGCGACGTTTCGTGCCGATTAGGACTTCTTCAGGCTGCCATCCTACAGGTAAGTACCCTTGTGCCAAACTGATTACTGGTGTTACTGCTCTCCCTTTTATACTCTCCCTGAGTCACGTGGGCGTCGGCTTCCAGATTGTGTTTTTAGTGATTGGTTATTTTTAAAGGTAAGTTTTGGCTTAATGAATTTATATTTAACTTGTTTTTATCCAATTTGTATTTAATGAACTTGTTTTTTAGCTTAGTTGACTTGTTTTTAGCCAATTGATTGTTTTTTAATGTGTATTTTAGCTTAATGAATTTATATTTAACTTGTTTTAACCCACTTTGTGTTTAATGAACTTGTTTTTAGCCAATTAGTTGTTTTTTAATGTAAGTTTTAGCTTCATGAATGTATATTTAACTTGTTTTTAGCCAATTTGTTTTTAATAAACTTGTATTTTAGCCTAATGATTTTTTAACTTGTTTGTTTTTTAATCAATATGTTGTTATTTACTTGTTTTTAGCCAATTGTTTTTGATGAACCCTTTGTACATGAATTAATAAAAATATTTCCCTATGAATTTGTGTTTTTAGTGTCCAATTAATAAATTTATAAACCCTTTCCTCCTTTGTACCTTTCTCCTGCTTCCCTTCCTTTACCTGTACTTATCTTCCATCCTTTACCCTTCACCGGTGGGCGTTTTATTAAACCTTGCGTACCTCGTATACCAATTTAGCCTGGAACTGGGTGACGAAGCCAGTCGGCTGTATACGGAAACCTTAATTAAATGAATGTCCTATTTGGTACATTCTTGAATGTCCTATTTGGTACATTCGGGGGACCTCTAGGGTCAATATACGGGCTTAGGTCAGGGTTTGGGGGGTAAGGTTAGGATCAGGAATAAAATTAGGATAGGGTTTAGGGGCTTGGGGTTGGGGCCACAATGGGGCTAAACTTAAAAACCAATTTGGGAAATGGTTAGGGTTAGGGATTAAAATTTGGGTTAGGTTAGGGTAAGAGTAGGGGGCTGGTGTAGCTTAGCTTAGCTTAATAATGAGGGGAGGGGGAGCGACCAAGCCATAGGAGGCCCTGGCATGGTTAGGAAAAGGAATAAGGAACAGGAAACACGAAGTGCTTCCTGTTAGTGCACTCTCCACCCTAAGGATGGCCACTCTCCCATCCTCATCTTCTTAGTTTAGGTTAGTTAGCGGTGTATATAATTAATAACGTAATTGTTTTCTAGTTTTATATTATTTATCTGAAATTAAAATTTATATCAAGTATAATTTGTGTTTTATTTAGTTGCTTTGTTGTTGTTCCATATGTTTTGGCTTGTGTTTAGTTGTTTTGTTGTGTTTCCATGTGTTTTGGTTTGTTTGTTTGGCTTCTAATTGTTTTCTAATTTTGTAATTCCCTCCCTTGTTTAATTTGGTTAACCTTTTTGTGTTTTTTTTCCCTTCTGCAGGTGGCGTTCGCGACGTTTCGTGCCGATTAGGACTTCTTCAGGCTGCCATCCTACAGGTAAGTACCCTTGTGCCAAACTGATTACTGGTGTTACTGCTCTCCCTTTTATACTCTCCCTGAGTCACGTGGGCGTCGGCTTCCAGATTGTGTTTTTAGTGATTGGTTATTTTTAAAGGTAAGTTTTGGCTTAATGAATTTATATTTAACTTGTTTTTATCCAATTTGTATTTAATGAACTTGTTTTTTAGCTTAGTTGACTTGTTTTTAGCCAATTGATTGTTTTTTAATGTGTATTTTAGCTTAATGAATTTATATTTAACTTGTTTTAACCCACTTTGTGTTTAATGAACTTGTTTTTAGCCAATTAGTTGTTTTTTAATGTAAGTTTTAGCTTCATGAATGTATATTTAACTTGTTTTTAGCCAATTTGTTTTTAATAAACTTGTATTTTAGCCTAATGATTTTTTAACTTGTTTGTTTTTTAATCAATATGTTGTTATTTACTTGTTTTTAGCCAATTGTTTTTGATGAACCCTTTGTACATGAATTAATAAAAATATTTCCCTATGAATTTGTGTTTTTAGTGTCCAATTAATAAATTTATAAACCCTTTCCTCCTTTGTACCTTTCTCCTGCTTCCCTTCCTTTACCTGTACTTATCTTCCATCCTTTACCCTTCACCGGTGGGCGTTTTATTAAACCTTGCGTACCTCGTATACCAATTTAGCCTGGAACTGGGTGACGAAGCCAGTCGGCTGTATACGGAAACCTTAATTAAATGAATGTCCTATTTGGTACATTCTTGAATGTCCTATTTGGTACATTCGGGGGACCTCTAGGGTCAATATACGGGCTTAGGTCAGGGTTTGGGGGGTAAGGTTAGGATCAGGAATAAAATTAGGATAGGGTTTAGGGGCTTGGGGTTGGGGCCACAATGGGGCTAAACTTAAAAACCAATTTGGGAAATGGTTAGGGTTAGGGATTAAAATTTGGGTTAGGTTAGGGTAAGAGTAGGGGGCTGGTGTAGCTTAGCTTAGCTTAATAATGAGGGGAGGGGGAGCGACCAAGCCATAGGAGGCCCTGGCATGGTTAGGAAAAGGAATAAGGAACAGGAAACACGAAGTGCTTCCTGTTAGTGCACTCTCCACCCTAAGGATGGCCACTCTCCCATCCTCATCTTCTTAGTTTAGGTTAGTTAGCGGTGTATATAATTAATAACGTAATTGTTTTCTAGTTTTATATTATTTATCTGAAATTAAAATTTATATCAAGTATAATTTGTGTTTTATTTAGTTGCTTTGTTGTTGTTCCATATGTTTTGGCTTGTGTTTAGTTGTTTTGTTGTGTTTCCATGTGTTTTGGTTTGTTTGTTTGGCTTCTAATTGTTTTCTAATTTTGTAATTCCCTCCCTTGTTTAATTTGGTTAACCTTTTTGTGTTTTTTTTCCCTTCTGCAGGTGGCGTTCGCGACGTTTCGTGCCGATTAGGACTTCTTCAGGCTGCCATCCTACAGGTAAGTACCCTTGTGCCAAACTGATTACTGGTGTTACTGCTCTCCCTTTTATACTCTCCCTGAGTCACGTGGGCGTCGGCTTCCAGATTGTGTTTTTAGTGATTGGTTATTTTTAAAGGTAAGTTTTGGCTTAATGAATTTATATTTAACTTGTTTTTATCCAATTTGTATTTAATGAACTTGTTTTTTAGCTTAGTTGACTTGTTTTTAGCCAATTGATTGTTTTTTAATGTGTATTTTAGCTTAATGAATTTATATTTAACTTGTTTTAACCCACTTTGTGTTTAATGAACTTGTTTTTAGCCAATTAGTTGTTTTTTAATGTAAGTTTTAGCTTCATGAATGTATATTTAACTTGTTTTTAGCCAATTTGTTTTTAATAAACTTGTATTTTAGCCTAATGATTTTTTAACTTGTTTGTTTTTTAATCAATATGTTGTTATTTACTTGTTTTTAGCCAATTGTTTTTGATGAACCCTTTGTACATGAATTAATAAAAATATTTCCCTATGAATTTGTGTTTTTAGTGTCCAATTAATAAATTTATAAACCCTTTCCTCCTTTGTACCTTTCTCCTGCTTCCCTTCCTTTACCTGTACTTATCTTCCATCCTTTACCCTTCACCGGTGGGCGTTTTATTAAACCTTGCGTACCTCGTATACCAATTTAGCCTGGAACTGGGTGACGAAGCCAGTCGGCTGTATACGGAAACCTTAATTAAATGAATGTCCTATTTGGTACATTCTTGAATGTCCTATTTGGTACATTCGGGGGACCTCTAGGGTCAATATACGGGCTTAGGTCAGGGTTTGGGGGGTAAGGTTAGGATCAGGAATAAAATTAGGATAGGGTTTAGGGGCTTGGGGTTGGGGCCACAATGGGGCTAAACTTAAAAACCAATTTGGGAAATGGTTAGGGTTAGGGATTAAAATTTGGGTTAGGTTAGGGTAAGAGTAGGGGGCTGGTGTAGCTTAGCTTAGCTTAATAATGAGGGGAGGGGGAGCGACCAAGCCATAGGAGGCCCTGGCATGGTTAGGAAAAGGAATAAGGAACAGGAAACACGAAGTGCTTCCTGTTAGTGCACTCTCCACCCTAAGGATGGCCACTCTCCCATCCTCATCTTCTTAGTTTAGGTTAGTTAGCGGTGTATATAATTAATAACGTAATTGTTTTCTAGTTTTATATTATTTATCTGAAATTAAAATTTATATCAAGTATAATTTGTGTTTTATTTAGTTGCTTTGTTGTTGTTCCATATGTTTTGGCTTGTGTTTAGTTGTTTTGTTGTGTTTCCATGTGTTTTGGTTTGTTTGTTTGGCTTCTAATTGTTTTCTAATTTTGTAATTCCCTCCCTTGTTTAATTTGGTTAACCTTTTTGTGTTTTTTTTCCCTTCTGCAGGTGGCGTTCGCGACGTTTCGTGCCGATTAGGACTTCTTCAGGCTGCCATCCTACAGGTAAGTACCCTTGTGCCAAACTGATTACTGGTGTTACTGCTCTCCCTTTTATACTCTCCCTGAGTCACGTGGGCGTCGGCTTCCAGATTGTGTTTTTAGTGATTGGTTATTTTTAAAGGTAAGTTTTGGCTTAATGAATTTATATTTAACTTGTTTTTATCCAATTTGTATTTAATGAACTTGTTTTTTAGCTTAGTTGACTTGTTTTTAGCCAATTGATTGTTTTTTAATGTGTATTTTAGCTTAATGAATTTATATTTAACTTGTTTTAACCCACTTTGTGTTTAATGAACTTGTTTTTAGCCAATTAGTTGTTTTTTAATGTAAGTTTTAGCTTCATGAATGTATATTTAACTTGTTTTTAGCCAATTTGTTTTTAATAAACTTGTATTTTAGCCTAATGATTTTTTAACTTGTTTGTTTTTTAATCAATATGTTGTTATTTACTTGTTTTTAGCCAATTGTTTTTGATGAACCCTTTGTACATGAATTAATAAAAATATTTCCCTATGAATTTGTGTTTTTAGTGTCCAATTAATAAATTTATAAACCCTTTCCTCCTTTGTACCTTTCTCCTGCTTCCCTTCCTTTACCTGTACTTATCTTCCATCCTTTACCCTTCACCGGTGGGCGTTTTATTAAACCTTGCGTACCTCGTATACCAATTTAGCCTGGAACTGGGTGACGAAGCCAGTCGGCTGTATACGGAAACCTTAATTAAATGAATGTCCTATTTGGTACATTCTTGAATGTCCTATTTGGTACATTCGGGGGACCTCTAGGGTCAATATACGGGCTTAGGTCAGGGTTTGGGGGGTAAGGTTAGGATCAGGAATAAAATTAGGATAGGGTTTAGGGGCTTGGGGTTGGGGCCACAATGGGGCTAAACTTAAAAACCAATTTGGGAAATGGTTAGGGTTAGGGATTAAAATTTGGGTTAGGTTAGGGTAAGAGTAGGGGGCTGGTGTAGCTTAGCTTAGCTTAATAATGAGGGGAGGGGGAGCGACCAAGCCATAGGAGGCCCTGGCATGGTTAGGAAAAGGAATAAGGAACAGGAAACACGAAGTGCTTCCTGTTAGTGCACTCTCCACCCTAAGGATGGCCACTCTCCCATCCTCATCTTCTTAGTTTAGGTTAGTTAGCGGTGTATATAATTAATAACGTAATTGTTTTCTAGTTTTATATTATTTATCTGAAATTAAAATTTATATCAAGTATAATTTGTGTTTTATTTAGTTGCTTTGTTGTTGTTCCATATGTTTTGGCTTGTGTTTAGTTGTTTTGTTGTGTTTCCATGTGTTTTGGTTTGTTTGTTTGGCTTCTAATTGTTTTCTAATTTTGTAATTCCCTCCCTTGTTTAATTTGGTTAACCTTTTTGTGTTTTTTTTCCCTTCTGCAGGTGGCGTTCGCGACGTTTCGTGCCGATTAGGACTTCTTCAGGCTTCCATCCTACAGGTAAGTACCCTTGTGCCAAACTGATTACTGGTGTTACTGCTCTCCCTTTTATACTCTCCCTGAGTCACGTGGGCGTCGGCTTCCAGATTGTGTTTTTAGTGATTGGTTATTTTTAAAGGTAAGTTTTGGCTTAATGAATTTATATTTAACTTGTTTTTATCCAATTTGTATTTAATGAACTTGTTTTTTAGCTTAGTTGACTTGTTTTTAGCCAATTGATTGTTTTTTAATGTGTATTTTAGCTTAATGAATTTATATTTAACTTGTTTTAACCCACTTTGTGTTTAATGAACTTGTTTTTAGCCAATTAGTTGTTTTTTAATGTAAGTTTTAGCTTCATGAATGTATATTTAACTTGTTTTTAGCCAATTTGTTTTTAATAAACTTGTATTTTAGCCTAATGATTTTTTAACTTGTTTGTTTTTTAATCAATATGTTGTTATTTACTTGTTTTTAGCCAATTGTTTTTGATGAACCCTTTGTACATGAATTAATAAAAATATTTCCCTATGAATTTGTGTTTTTAGTGTCCAATTAATAAATTTATAAACCCTTTCCTCCTTTGTACCTTTCTCCTGCTTCCCTTCCTTTACCTGTACTTATCTTCCATCCTTTACCCTTCACCGGTGGGCGTTTTATTAAACCTTGCGTACCTCGTATACCAATTTAGCCTGGAACTGGGTGACGAAGCCAGTCGGCTGTATACGGAAACCTTAATTAAATGAATGTCCTATTTGGTACATTCTTGAATGTCCTATTTGGTACATTCGGGGGACCTCTAGGGTCAATATACGGGCTTAGGTCAGGGTTTGGGGGGTAAGGTTAGGATCAGGAATAAAATTAGGATAGGGTTTAGGGGCTTGGGGTTGGGGCCACAATGGGGCTAAACTTAAAAACCAATTTGGGAAATGGTTAGGGTTAGGGATTAAAATTTGGGTTAGGTTAGGGTAAGAGTAGGGGGCTGGTGTAGCTTAGCTTAGCTTAATAATGAGGGGAGGGGGAGCGACCAAGCCATAGGAGGCCCTGGCATGGTTAGGAAAAGGAATAAGGAACAGGAAACACGAAGTGCTTCCTGTTAGTGCACTCTCCACCCTAAGGATGGCCACTCTCCCATCCTCATCTTCTTAGTTTAGGTTAGTTAGCGGTGTATATAATTAATAACGTAATTGTTTTCTAGTTTTATATTATTTATCTGAAATTAAAATTTATATCAAGTATAATTTGTGTTTTATTTAGTTGCTTTGTTGTTGTTCCATATGTTTTGGCTTGTGTTTAGTTGTTTTGTTGTGTTTCCATGTGTTTTGGTTTGTTTGTTTGGCTTCTAATTGTTTTCTAATTTTGTAATTCCCTCCCTTGTTTAATTTGGTTAACCTTTTTGTGTTTTTTTTCCCTTCTGCAGGTGGCGTTCGCGACGTTTCGTGCCGATTAGGACTTCTTCAGGCTTCCATCCTACAGGTAAGTACCCTTGTGCCAAACTGATTACTGGTGTTACTGCTCTCCCTTTTATACTCTCCCTGAGTCACGTGGGCGTCGGCTTCCAGATTGTGTTTTTAGTGATTGGTTATTTTTAAAGGTAAGTTTTGGCTTAATGAATTTATATTTAACTTGTTTTTATCCAATTTGTATTTAATGAACTTGTTTTTTAGCTTAGTTGACTTGTTTTTAGCCAATTGATTGTTTTTTAATGTGTATTTTAGCTTAATGAATTTATATTTAACTTGTTTTAACCCACTTTGTGTTTAATGAACTTGTTTTTAGCCAATTAGTTGTTTTTTAATGTAAGTTTTAGCTTCATGAATGTATATTTAACTTGTTTTTAGCCAATTTGTTTTTAATAAACTTGTATTTTAGCCTAATGATTTTTTAACTTGTTTGTTTTTTAATCAATATGTTGTTATTTACTTGTTTTTAGCCAATTGTTTTTGATGAACCCTTTGTACATGAATTAATAAAAATATTTCCCTATGAATTTGTGTTTTTAGTGTCCAATTAATAAATTTATAAACCCTTTCCTCCTTTGTACCTTTCTCCTGCTTCCCTTCCTTTACCTGTACTTATCTTCCATCCTTTACCCTTCACCGGTGGGCGTTTTATTAAACCTTGCGTACCTCGTATACCAATTTAGCCTGGAACTGGGTGACGAAGCCAGTCGGCTGTATACGGAAACCTTAATTAAATGAATGTCCTATTTGGTACATTCTTGAATGTCCTATTTGGTACATTCGGGGGACCTCTAGGGTCAATATACGGGCTTAGGTCAGGGTTTGGGGGGTAAGGTTAGGATCAGGAATAAAATTAGGATAGGGTTTAGGGGCTTGGGGTTGGGGCCACAATGGGGCTAAACTTAAAAACCAATTTGGGAAATGGTTAGGGTTAGGGATTAAAATTTGGGTTAGGTTAGGGTAAGAGTAGGGGGCTGGTGTAGCTTAGCTTAGCTTAATAATGAGGGGAGGGGGAGCGACCAAGCCATAGGAGGCCCTGGCATGGTTAGGAAAAGGAATAAGGAACAGGAAACACGAAGTGCTTCCTGTTAGTGCACTCTCCACCCTAAGGATGGCCACTCTCCCATCCTCATCTTCTTAGTTTAGGTTAGTTAGCGGTGTATATAATTAATAACGTAATTGTTTTCTAGTTTTATATTATTTATCTGAAATTAAAATTTATATCAAGTATAATTTGTGTTTTATTTAGTTGCTTTGTTGTTGTTCCATATGTTTTGGCTTGTGTTTAGTTGTTTTGTTGTGTTTCCATGTGTTTTGGTTTGTTTGTTTGGCTTCTAATTGTTTTCTAATTTTGTAATTCCCTCCCTTGTTTAATTTGGTTAACCTTTTTGTGTTTTTTTTCCCTTCTGCAGGTGGCGTTCGCGACGTTTCGTGCCGATTAGGACTTCTTCAGGCTTCCATCCTACAGGTAAGTACCCTTGTGCCAAACTGATTACTGGTGTTACTGCTCTCCCTTTTATACTCTCCCTGAGTCACGTGGGCGTCGGCTTCCAGATTGTGTTTTTAGTGATTGGTTATTTTTAAAGGTAAGTTTTGGCTTAATGAATTTATATTTAACTTGTTTTTATCCAATTTGTATTTAATGAACTTGTTTTTTAGCTTAGTTGACTTGTTTTTAGCCAATTGATTGTTTTTTAATGTGTATTTTAGCTTAATGAATTTATATTTAACTTGTTTTAACCCACTTTGTGTTTAATGAACTTGTTTTTAGCCAATTAGTTGTTTTTTAATGTAAGTTTTAGCTTCATGAATGTATATTTAACTTGTTTTTAGCCAATTTGTTTTTAATAAACTTGTATTTTAGCCTAATGATTTTTTAACTTGTTTGTTTTTTAATCAATATGTTGTTATTTACTTGTTTTTAGCCAATTGTTTTTGATGAACCCTTTGTACATGAATTAATAAAAATATTTCCCTATGAATTTGTGTTTTTAGTGTCCAATTAATAAATTTATAAACCCTTTCCTCCTTTGTACCTTTCTCCTGCTTCCCTTCCTTTACCTGTACTTATCTTCCATCCTTTACCCTTCACCGGTGGGCGTTTTATTAAACCTTGCGTACCTCGTATACCAATTTAGCCTGGAACTGGGTGACGAAGCCAGTCGGCTGTATACGGAAACCTTAATTAAATGAATGTCCTATTTGGTACATTCTTGAATGTCCTATTTGGTACATTCGGGGGACCTCTAGGGTCAATATACGGGCTTAGGTCAGGGTTTGGGGGGTAAGGTTAGGATCAGGAATAAAATTAGGATAGGGTTTAGGGGCTTGGGGTTGGGGCCACAATGGGGCTAAACTTAAAAACCAATTTGGGAAATGGTTAGGGTTAGGGATTAAAATTTGGGTTAGGTTAGGGTAAGAGTAGGGGGCTGGTGTAGCTTAGCTTAGCTTAATAATGAGGGGAGGGGGAGCGACCAAGCCATAGGAGGCCCTGGCATGGTTAGGAAAAGGAATAAGGAACAGGAAACACGAAGTGCTTCCTGTTAGTGCACTCTCCACCCTAAGGATGGCCACTCTCCCATCCTCATCTTCTTAGTTTAGGTTAGTTAGCGGTGTATATAATTAATAACGTAATTGTTTTCTAGTTTTATATTATTTATCTGAAATTAAAATTTATATCAAGTATAATTTGTGTTTTATTTAGTTGCTTTGTTGTTGTTCCATATGTTTTGGCTTGTGTTTAGTTGTTTTGTTGTGTTTCCATGTGTTTTGGTTTGTTTGTTTGGCTTCTAATTGTTTTCTAATTTTGTAATTCCCTCCCTTGTTTAATTTGGTTAACCTTTTTGTGTTTTTTTTCCCTTCTGCAGGTGGCGTTCGCGACGTTTCGTGCCGATTAGGACTTCTTCAGGCTTCCATCCTACAGGTAAGTACCCTTGTGCCAAACTGATTACTGGTGTTACTGCTCTCCCTTTTATACTCTCCCTGAGTCACGTGGGCGTCGGCTTCCAGATTGTGTTTTTAGTGATTGGTTATTTTTAAAGGTAAGTTTTGGCTTAATGAATTTATATTTAACTTGTTTTTATCCAATTTGTATTTAATGAACTTGTTTTTTAGCTTAGTTGACTTGTTTTTAGCCAATTGATTGTTTTTTAATGTGTATTTTAGCTTAATGAATTTATATTTAACTTGTTTTAACCCACTTTGTGTTTAATGAACTTGTTTTTAGCCAATTAGTTGTTTTTTAATGTAAGTTTTAGCTTCATGAATGTATATTTAACTTGTTTTTAGCCAATTTGTTTTTAATAAACTTGTATTTTAGCCTAATGATTTTTTAACTTGTTTGTTTTTTAATCAATATGTTGTTATTTACTTGTTTTTAGCCAATTGTTTTTGATGAACCCTTTGTACATGAATTAATAAAAATATTTCCCTATGAATTTGTGTTTTTAGTGTCCAATTAATAAATTTATAAACCCTTTCCTCCTTTGTACCTTTCTCCTGCTTCCCTTCCTTTACCTGTACTTATCTTCCATCCTTTACCCTTCACCGGTGGGCGTTTTATTAAACCTTGCGTACCTCGTATACCAATTTAGCCTGGAACTGGGTGACGAAGCCAGTCGGCTGTATACGGAAACCTTAATTAAATGAATGTCCTATTTGGTACATTCTTGAATGTCCTATTTGGTACATTCGGGGGACCTCTAGGGTCAATATACGGGCTTAGGTCAGGGTTTGGGGGGTAAGGTTAGGATCAGGAATAAAATTAGGATAGGGTTTAGGGGCTTGGGGTTGGGGCCACAATGGGGCTAAACTTAAAAACCAATTTGGGAAATGGTTAGGGTTAGGGATTAAAATTTGGGTTAGGTTAGGGTAAGAGTAGGGGGCTGGTGTAGCTTAGCTTAGCTTAATAATGAGGGGAGGGGGAGCGACCAAGCCATAGGAGGCCCTGGCATGGTTAGGAAAAGGAATAAGGAACAGGAAACACGAAGTGCTTCCTGTTAGTGCACTCTCCACCCTAAGGATGGCCACTCTCCCATCCTCATCTTCTTAGTTTAGGTTAGTTAGCGGTGTATATAATTAATAACGTAATTGTTTTCTAGTTTTATATTATTTATCTGAAATTAAAATTTATATCAAGTATAATTTGTGTTTTATTTAGTTGCTTTGTTGTTGTTCCATATGTTTTGGCTTGTGTTTAGTTGTTTTGTTGTGTTTCCATGTGTTTTGGTTTGTTTGTTTGGCTTCTAATTGTTTTCTAATTTTGTAATTCCCTCCCTTGTTTAATTTGGTTAACCTTTTTGTGTTTTTTTTCCCTTCTGCAGGTGGCGTTCGCGACGTTTCGTGCCGATTAGGACTTCTTCAGGCTTCCATCCTACAGGTAAGTACCCTTGTGCCAAACTGATTACTGGTGTTACTGCTCTCCCTTTTATACTCTCCCTGAGTCACGTGGGCGTCGGCTTCCAGATTGTGTTTTTAGTGATTGGTTATTTTTAAAGGTAAGTTTTGGCTTAATGAATTTATATTTAACTTGTTTTTATCCAATTTGTATTTAATGAACTTGTTTTTTAGCTTAGTTGACTTGTTTTTAGCCAATTGATTGTTTTTTAATGTGTATTTTAGCTTAATGAATTTATATTTAACTTGTTTTAACCCACTTTGTGTTTAATGAACTTGTTTTTAGCCAATTAGTTGTTTTTTAATGTAAGTTTTAGCTTCATGAATGTATATTTAACTTGTTTTTAGCCAATTTGTTTTTAATAAACTTGTATTTTAGCCTAATGATTTTTTAACTTGTTTGTTTTTTAATCAATATGTTGTTATTTACTTGTTTTTAGCCAATTGTTTTTGATGAACCCTTTGTACATGAATTAATAAAAATATTTCCCTATGAATTTGTGTTTTTAGTGTCCAATTAATAAATTTATAAACCCTTTCCTCCTTTGTACCTTTCTCCTGCTTCCCTTCCTTTACCTGTACTTATCTTCCATCCTTTACCCTTCACCGGTGGGCGTTTTATTAAACCTTGCGTACCTCGTATACCAATTTAGCCTGGAACTGGGTGACGAAGCCAGTCGGCTGTATACGGAAACCTTAATTAAATGAATGTCCTATTTGGTACATTCTTGAATGTCCTATTTGGTACATTCGGGGGACCTCTAGGGTCAATATACGGGCTTAGGTCAGGGTTTGGGGGGTAAGGTTAGGATCAGGAATAAAATTAGGATAGGGTTTAGGGGCTTGGGGTTGGGGCCACAATGGGGCTAAACTTAAAAACCAATTTGGGAAATGGTTAGGGTTAGGGATTAAAATTTGGGTTAGGTTAGGGTAAGAGTAGGGGGCTGGTGTAGCTTAGCTTAGCTTAATAATGAGGGGAGGGGGAGCGACCAAGCCATAGGAGGCCCTGGCATGGTTAGGAAAAGGAATAAGGAACAGGAAACACGAAGTGCTTCCTGTTAGTGCACTCTCCACCCTAAGGATGGCCACTCTCCCATCCTCATCTTCTTAGTTTAGGTTAGTTAGCGGTGTATATAATTAATAACGTAATTGTTTTCTAGTTTTATATTATTTATCTGAAATTAAAATTTATATCAAGTATAATTTGTGTTTTATTTAGTTGCTTTGTTGTTGTTCCATATGTTTTGGCTTGTGTTTAGTTGTTTTGTTGTGTTTCCATGTGTTTTGGTTTGTTTGTTTGGCTTCTAATTGTTTTCTAATTTTGTAATTCCCTCCCTTGTTTAATTTGGTTAACCTTTTTGTGTTTTTTTTCCCTTCTGCAGGTGGCGTTCGCGACGTTTCGTGCCGATTAGGACTTCTTCAGGCTGCCATCCTACAGGTAAGTACCCTTGTGCCAAACTGATTACTGGTGTTACTGCTCTCCCTTTTATACTCTCCCTGAGTCACGTGGGCGTCGGCTTCCAGATTGTGTTTTTAGTGATTGGTTATTTTTAAAGGTAAGTTTTGGCTTAATGAATTTATATTTAACTTGTTTTTATCCAATTTGTATTTAATGAACTTGTTTTTTAGCTTAGTTGACTTGTTTTTAGCCAATTGATTGTTTTTTAATGTGTATTTTAGCTTAATGAATTTATATTTAACTTGTTTTAACCCACTTTGTGTTTAATGAACTTGTTTTTAGCCAATTAGTTGTTTTTTAATGTAAGTTTTAGCTTCATGAATGTATATTTAACTTGTTTTTAGCCAATTTGTTTTTAATAAACTTGTATTTTAGCCTAATGATTTTTTAACTTGTTTGTTTTTTAATCAATATGTTGTTATTTACTTGTTTTTAGCCAATTGTTTTTGATGAACCCTTTGTACATGAATTAATAAAAATATTTCCCTATGAATTTGTGTTTTTAGTGTCCAATTAATAAATTTATAAACCCTTTCCTCCTTTGTACCTTTCTCCTGCTTCCCTTCCTTTACCTGTACTTATCTTCCATCCTTTACCCTTCACCGGTGGGCGTTTTATTAAACCTTGCGTACCTCGTATACCAATTTAGCCTGGAACTGGGTGACGAAGCCAGTCGGCTGTATACGGAAACCTTAATTAAATGAATGTCCTATTTGGTACATTCTTGAATGTCCTATTTGGTACATTCGGGGGACCTCTAGGGTCAATATACGGGCTTAGGTCAGGGTTTGGGGGGTAAGGTTAGGATCAGGAATAAAATTAGGATAGGGTTTAGGGGCTTGGGGTTGGGGCCACAATGGGGCTAAACTTAAAAACCAATTTGGGAAATGGTTAGGGTTAGGGATTAAAATTTGGGTTAGGTTAGGGTAAGAGTAGGGGGCTGGTGTAGCTTAGCTTAGCTTAATAATGAGGGGAGGGGGAGCGACCAAGCCATAGGAGGCCCTGGCATGGTTAGGAAAAGGAATAAGGAACAGGAAACACGAAGTGCTTCCTGTTAGTGCACTCTCCACCCTAAGGATGGCCACTCTCCCATCCTCATCTTCTTAGTTTAGGTTAGTTAGCGGTGTATATAATTAATAACGTAATTGTTTTCTAGTTTTATATTATTTATCTGAAATTAAAATTTATATCAAGTATAATTTGTGTTTTATTTAGTTGCTTTGTTGTTGTTCCATATGTTTTGGCTTGTGTTTAGTTGTTTTGTTGTGTTTCCATGTGTTTTGGTTTGTTTGTTTGGCTTCTAATTGTTTTCTAATTTTGTAATTCCCTCCCTTGTTTAATTTGGTTAACCTTTTTGTGTTTTTTTTCCCTTCTGCAGGTGGCGTTCGCGACGTTTCGTGCCGATTAGGACTTCTTCAGGCTGCCATCCTACAGGTAAGTACCCTTGTGCCAAACTGATTACTGGTGTTACTGCTCTCCCTTTTATACTCTCCCTGAGTCACGTGGGCGTCGGCTTCCAGATTGTGTTTTTAGTGATTGGTTATTTTTAAAGGTAAGTTTTGGCTTAATGAATTTATATTTAACTTGTTTTTATCCAATTTGTATTTAATGAACTTGTTTTTTAGCTTAGTTGACTTGTTTTTAGCCAATTGATTGTTTTTTAATGTGTATTTTAGCTTAATGAATTTATATTTAACTTGTTTTAACCCACTTTGTGTTTAATGAACTTGTTTTTAGCCAATTAGTTGTTTTTTAATGTAAGTTTTAGCTTCATGAATGTATATTTAACTTGTTTTTAGCCAATTTGTTTTTAATAAACTTGTATTTTAGCCTAATGATTTTTTAACTTGTTTGTTTTTTAATCAATATGTTGTTATTTACTTGTTTTTAGCCAATTGTTTTTGATGAACCCTTTGTACATGAATTAATAAAAATATTTCCCTATGAATTTGTGTTTTTAGTGTCCAATTAATAAATTTATAAACCCTTTCCTCCTTTGTACCTTTCTCCTGCTTCCCTTCCTTTACCTGTACTTATCTTCCATCCTTTACCCTTCACCGGTGGGCGTTTTATTAAACCTTGCGTACCTCGTATACCAATTTAGCCTGGAACTGGGTGACGAAGCCAGTCGGCTGTATACGGAAACCTTAATTAAATGAATGTCCTATTTGGTACATTCTTGAATGTCCTATTTGGTACATTCGGGGGACCTCTAGGGTCAATATACGGGCTTAGGTCAGGGTTTGGGGGGTAAGGTTAGGATCAGGAATAAAATTAGGATAGGGTTTAGGGGCTTGGGGTTGGGGCCACAATGGGGCTAAACTTAAAAACCAATTTGGGAAATGGTTAGGGTTAGGGATTAAAATTTGGGTTAGGTTAGGGTAAGAGTAGGGGGCTGGTGTAGCTTAGCTTAGCTTAATAATGAGGGGAGGGGGAGCGACCAAGCCATAGGAGGCCCTGGCATGGTTAGGAAAAGGAATAAGGAACAGGAAACACGAAGTGCTTCCTGTTAGTGCACTCTCCACCCTAAGGATGGCCACTCTCCCATCCTCATCTTCTTAGTTTAGGTTAGTTAGCGGTGTATATAATTAATAACGTAATTGTTTTCTAGTTTTATATTATTTATCTGAAATTAAAATTTATATCAAGTATAATTTGTGTTTTATTTAGTTGCTTTGTTGTTGTTCCATATGTTTTGGCTTGTGTTTAGTTGTTTTGTTGTGTTTCCATGTGTTTTGGTTTGTTTGTTTGGCTTCTAATTGTTTTCTAATTTTGTAATTCCCTCCCTTGTTTAATTTGGTTAACCTTTTTGTGTTTTTTTTCCCTTCTGCAGGTGGCGTTCGCGACGTTTCGTGCCGATTAGGACTTCTTCAGGCTGCCATCCTACAGGTAAGTACCCTTGTGCCAAACTGATTACTGGTGTTACTGCTCTCCCTTTTATACTCTCCCTGAGTCACGTGGGCGTCGGCTTCCAGATTGTGTTTTTAGTGATTGGTTATTTTTAAAGGTAAGTTTTGGCTTAATGAATTTATATTTAACTTGTTTTTATCCAATTTGTATTTAATGAACTTGTTTTTTAGCTTAGTTGACTTGTTTTTAGCCAATTGATTGTTTTTTAATGTGTATTTTAGCTTAATGAATTTATATTTAACTTGTTTTAACCCACTTTGTGTTTAATGAACTTGTTTTTAGCCAATTAGTTGTTTTTTAATGTAAGTTTTAGCTTCATGAATGTATATTTAACTTGTTTTTAGCCAATTTGTTTTTAATAAACTTGTATTTTAGCCTAATGATTTTTTAACTTGTTTGTTTTTTAATCAATATGTTGTTATTTACTTGTTTTTAGCCAATTGTTTTTGATGAACCCTTTGTACATGAATTAATAAAAATATTTCCCTATGAATTTGTGTTTTTAGTGTCCAATTAATAAATTTATAAACCCTTTCCTCCTTTGTACCTTTCTCCTGCTTCCCTTCCTTTACCTGTACTTATCTTCCATCCTTTACCCTTCACCGGTGGGCGTTTTATTAAACCTTGCGTACCTCGTATACCAATTTAGCCTGGAACTGGGTGACGAAGCCAGTCGGCTGTATACGGAAACCTTAATTAAATGAATGTCCTATTTGGTACATTCTTGAATGTCCTATTTGGTACATTCGGGGGACCTCTAGGGTCAATATACGGGCTTAGGTCAGGGTTTGGGGGGTAAGGTTAGGATCAGGAATAAAATTAGGATAGGGTTTAGGGGCTTGGGGTTGGGGCCACAATGGGGCTAAACTTAAAAACCAATTTGGGAAATGGTTAGGGTTAGGGATTAAAATTTGGGTTAGGTTAGGGTAAGAGTAGGGGGCTGGTGTAGCTTAGCTTAGCTTAATAATGAGGGGAGGGGGAGCGACCAAGCCATAGGAGGCCCTGGCATGGTTAGGAAAAGGAATAAGGAACAGGAAACACGAAGTGCTTCCTGTTAGTGCACTCTCCACCCTAAGGATGGCCACTCTCCCATCCTCATCTTCTTAGTTTAGGTTAGTTAGCGGTGTATATAATTAATAACGTAATTGTTTTCTAGTTTTATATTATTTATCTGAAATTAAAATTTATATCAAGTATAATTTGTGTTTTATTTAGTTGCTTTGTTGTTGTTCCATATGTTTTGGCTTGTGTTTAGTTGTTTTGTTGTGTTTCCATGTGTTTTGGTTTGTTTGTTTGGCTTCTAATTGTTTTCTAATTTTGTAATTCCCTCCCTTGTTTAATTTGGTTAACCTTTTTGTGTTTTTTTTCCCTTCTGCAGGTGGCGTTCGCGACGTTTCGTGCCGATTAGGACTTCTTCAGGCTGCCATCCTACAGGTAAGTACCCTTGTGCCAAACTGATTACTGGTGTTACTGCTCTCCCTTTTATACTCTCCCTGAGTCACGTGGGCGTCGGCTTCCAGATTGTGTTTTTAGTGATTGGTTATTTTTAAAGGTAAGTTTTGGCTTAATGAATTTATATTTAACTTGTTTTTATCCAATTTGTATTTAATGAACTTGTTTTTTAGCTTAGTTGACTTGTTTTTAGCCAATTGATTGTTTTTTAATGTGTATTTTAGCTTAATGAATTTATATTTAACTTGTTTTAACCCACTTTGTGTTTAATGAACTTGTTTTTAGCCAATTAGTTGTTTTTTAATGTAAGTTTTAGCTTCATGAATGTATATTTAACTTGTTTTTAGCCAATTTGTTTTTAATAAACTTGTATTTTAGCCTAATGATTTTTTAACTTGTTTGTTTTTTAATCAATATGTTGTTATTTACTTGTTTTTAGCCAATTGTTTTTGATGAACCCTTTGTACATGAATTAATAAAAATATTTCCCTATGAATTTGTGTTTTTAGTGTCCAATTAATAAATTTATAAACCCTTTCCTCCTTTGTACCTTTCTCCTGCTTCCCTTCCTTTACCTGTACTTATCTTCCATCCTTTACCCTTCACCGGTGGGCGTTTTATTAAACCTTGCGTACCTCGTATACCAATTTAGCCTGGAACTGGGTGACGAAGCCAGTCGGCTGTATACGGAAACCTTAATTAAATGAATGTCCTATTTGGTACATTCTTGAATGTCCTATTTGGTACATTCGGGGGACCTCTAGGGTCAATATACGGGCTTAGGTCAGGGTTTGGGGGGTAAGGTTAGGATCAGGAATAAAATTAGGATAGGGTTTAGGGGCTTGGGGTTGGGGCCACAATGGGGCTAAACTTAAAAACCAATTTGGGAAATGGTTAGGGTTAGGGATTAAAATTTGGGTTAGGTTAGGGTAAGAGTAGGGGGCTGGTGTAGCTTAGCTTAGCTTAATAATGAGGGGAGGGGGAGCGACCAAGCCATAGGAGGCCCTGGCATGGTTAGGAAAAGGAATAAGGAACAGGAAACACGAAGTGCTTCCTGTTAGTGCACTCTCCACCCTAAGGATGGCCACTCTCCCATCCTCATCTTCTTAGTTTAGGTTAGTTAGCGGTGTATATAATTAATAACGTAATTGTTTTCTAGTTTTATATTATTTATCTGAAATTAAAATTTATATCAAGTATAATTTGTGTTTTATTTAGTTGCTTTGTTGTTGTTCCATATGTTTTGGCTTGTGTTTAGTTGTTTTGTTGTGTTTCCATGTGTTTTGGTTTGTTTGTTTGGCTTCTAATTGTTTTCTAATTTTGTAATTCCCTCCCTTGTTTAATTTGGTTAACCTTTTTGTGTTTTTTTTCCCTTCTGCAGGTGGCGTTCGCGACGTTTCGTGCCGATTAGGACTTCTTCAGGCTGCCATCCTACAGGTAAGTACCCTTGTGCCAAACTGATTACTGGTGTTACTGCTCTCCCTTTTATACTCTCCCTGAGTCACGTGGGCGTCGGCTTCCAGATTGTGTTTTTAGTGATTGGTTATTTTTAAAGGTAAGTTTTGGCTTAATGAATTTATATTTAACTTGTTTTTATCCAATTTGTATTTAATGAACTTGTTTTTTAGCTTAGTTGACTTGTTTTTAGCCAATTGATTGTTTTTTAATGTGTATTTTAGCTTAATGAATTTATATTTAACTTGTTTTAACCCACTTTGTGTTTAATGAACTTGTTTTTAGCCAATTAGTTGTTTTTTAATGTAAGTTTTAGCTTCATGAATGTATATTTAACTTGTTTTTAGCCAATTTGTTTTTAATAAACTTGTATTTTAGCCTAATGATTTTTTAACTTGTTTGTTTTTTAATCAATATGTTGTTATTTACTTGTTTTTAGCCAATTGTTTTTGATGAACCCTTTGTACATGAATTAATAAAAATATTTCCCTATGAATTTGTGTTTTTAGTGTCCAATTAATAAATTTATAAACCCTTTCCTCCTTTGTACCTTTCTCCTGCTTCCCTTCCTTTACCTGTACTTATCTTCCATCCTTTACCCTTCACCGGTGGGCGTTTTATTAAACCTTGCGTACCTCGTATACCAATTTAGCCTGGAACTGGGTGACGAAGCCAGTCGGCTGTATACGGAAACCTTAATTAAATGAATGTCCTATTTGGTACATTCTTGAATGTCCTATTTGGTACATTCGGGGGACCTCTAGGGTCAATATACGGGCTTAGGTCAGGGTTTGGGGGGTAAGGTTAGGATCAGGAATAAAATTAGGATAGGGTTTAGGGGCTTGGGGTTGGGGCCACAATGGGGCTAAACTTAAAAACCAATTTGGGAAATGGTTAGGGTTAGGGATTAAAATTTGGGTTAGGTTAGGGTAAGAGTAGGGGGCTGGTGTAGCTTAGCTTAGCTTAATAATGAGGGGAGGGGGAGCGACCAAGCCATAGGAGGCCCTGGCATGGTTAGGAAAAGGAATAAGGAACAGGAAACACGAAGTGCTTCCTGTTAGTGCACTCTCCACCCTAAGGATGGCCACTCTCCCATCCTCATCTTCTTAGTTTAGGTTAGTTAGCGGTGTATATAATTAATAACGTAATTGTTTTCTAGTTTTATATTATTTATCTGAAATTAAAATTTATATCAAGTATAATTTGTGTTTTATTTAGTTGCTTTGTTGTTGTTCCATATGTTTTGGCTTGTGTTTAGTTGTTTTGTTGTGTTTCCATGTGTTTTGGTTTGTTTGTTTGGCTTCTAATTGTTTTCTAATTTTGTAATTCCCTCCCTTGTTTAATTTGGTTAACCTTTTTGTGTTTTTTTTCCCTTCTGCAGGTGGCGTTCGCGACGTTTCGTGCCGATTAGGACTTCTTCAGGCTGCCATCCTACAGGTAAGTACCCTTGTGCCAAACTGATTACTGGTGTTACTGCTCTCCCTTTTATACTCTCCCTGAGTCACGTGGGCGTCGGCTTCCAGATTGTGTTTTTAGTGATTGGTTATTTTTAAAGGTAAGTTTTGGCTTAATGAATTTATATTTAACTTGTTTTTATCCAATTTGTATTTAATGAACTTGTTTTTTAGCTTAGTTGACTTGTTTTTAGCCAATTGATTGTTTTTTAATGTGTATTTTAGCTTAATGAATTTATATTTAACTTGTTTTAACCCACTTTGTGTTTAATGAACTTGTTTTTAGCCAATTAGTTGTTTTTTAATGTAAGTTTTAGCTTCATGAATGTATATTTAACTTGTTTTTAGCCAATTTGTTTTTAATAAACTTGTATTTTAGCCTAATGATTTTTTAACTTGTTTGTTTTTTAATCAATATGTTGTTATTTACTTGTTTTTAGCCAATTGTTTTTGATGAACCCTTTGTACATGAATTAATAAAAATATTTCCCTATGAATTTGTGTTTTTAGTGTCCAATTAATAAATTTATAAACCCTTTCCTCCTTTGTACCTTTCTCCTGCTTCCCTTCCTTTACCTGTACTTATCTTCCATCCTTTACCCTTCACCGGTGGGCGTTTTATTAAACCTTGCGTACCTCGTATACCAATTTAGCCTGGAACTGGGTGACGAAGCCAGTCGGCTGTATACGGAAACCTTAATTAAATGAATGTCCTATTTGGTACATTCTTGAATGTCCTATTTGGTACATTCGGGGGACCTCTAGGGTCAATATACGGGCTTAGGTCAGGGTTTGGGGGGTAAGGTTAGGATCAGGAATAAAATTAGGATAGGGTTTAGGGGCTTGGGGTTGGGGCCACAATGGGGCTAAACTTAAAAACCAATTTGGGAAATGGTTAGGGTTAGGGATTAAAATTTGGGTTAGGTTAGGGTAAGAGTAGGGGGCTGGTGTAGCTTAGCTTAGCTTAATAATGAGGGGAGGGGGAGCGACCAAGCCATAGGAGGCCCTGGCATGGTTAGGAAAAGGAATAAGGAACAGGAAACACGAAGTGCTTCCTGTTAGTGCACTCTCCACCCTAAGGATGGCCACTCTCCCATCCTCATCTTCTTAGTTTAGGTTAGTTAGCGGTGTATATAATTAATAACGTAATTGTTTTCTAGTTTTATATTATTTATCTGAAATTAAAATTTATATCAAGTATAATTTGTGTTTTATTTAGTTGCTTTGTTGTTGTTCCATATGTTTTGGCTTGTGTTTAGTTGTTTTGTTGTGTTTCCATGTGTTTTGGTTTGTTTGTTTGGCTTCTAATTGTTTTCTAATTTTGTAATTCCCTCCCTTGTTTAATTTGGTTAACCTTTTTGTGTTTTTTTTCCCTTCTGCAGGTGGCGTTCGCGACGTTTCGTGCCGATTAGGACTTCTTCAGGCTGCCATCCTACAGGTAAGTACCCTTGTGCCAAACTGATTACTGGTGTTACTGCTCTCCCTTTTATACTCTCCCTGAGTCACGTGGGCGTCGGCTTCCAGATTGTGTTTTTAGTGATTGGTTATTTTTAAAGGTAAGTTTTGGCTTAATGAATTTATATTTAACTTGTTTTTATCCAATTTGTATTTAATGAACTTGTTTTTTAGCTTAGTTGACTTGTTTTTAGCCAATTGATTGTTTTTTAATGTGTATTTTAGCTTAATGAATTTATATTTAACTTGTTTTAACCCACTTTGTGTTTAATGAACTTGTTTTTAGCCAATTAGTTGTTTTTTAATGTAAGTTTTAGCTTCATGAATGTATATTTAACTTGTTTTTAGCCAATTTGTTTTTAATAAACTTGTATTTTAGCCTAATGATTTTTTAACTTGTTTGTTTTTTAATCAATATGTTGTTATTTACTTGTTTTTAGCCAATTGTTTTTGATGAACCCTTTGTACATGAATTAATAAAAATATTTCCCTATGAATTTGTGTTTTTAGTGTCCAATTAATAAATTTATAAACCCTTTCCTCCTTTGTACCTTTCTCCTGCTTCCCTTCCTTTACCTGTACTTATCTTCCATCCTTTACCCTTCACCGGTGGGCGTTTTATTAAACCTTGCGTACCTCGTATACCAATTTAGCCTGGAACTGGGTGACGAAGCCAGTCGGCTGTATACGGAAACCTTAATTAAATGAATGTCCTATTTGGTACATTCTTGAATGTCCTATTTGGTACATTCGGGGGACCTCTAGGGTCAATATACGGGCTTAGGTCAGGGTTTGGGGGGTAAGGTTAGGATCAGGAATAAAATTAGGATAGGGTTTAGGGGCTTGGGGTTGGGGCCACAATGGGGCTAAACTTAAAAACCAATTTGGGAAATGGTTAGGGTTAGGGATTAAAATTTGGGTTAGGTTAGGGTAAGAGTAGGGGGCTGGTGTAGCTTAGCTTAGCTTAATAATGAGGGGAGGGGGAGCGACCAAGCCATAGGAGGCCCTGGCATGGTTAGGAAAAGGAATAAGGAACAGGAAACACGAAGTGCTTCCTGTTAGTGCACTCTCCACCCTAAGGATGGCCACTCTCCCATCCTCATCTTCTTAGTTTAGGTTAGTTAGCGGTGTATATAATTAATAACGTAATTGTTTTCTAGTTTTATATTATTTATCTGAAATTAAAATTTATATCAAGTATAATTTGTGTTTTATTTAGTTGCTTTGTTGTTGTTCCATATGTTTTGGCTTGTGTTTAGTTGTTTTGTTGTGTTTCCATGTGTTTTGGTTTGTTTGTTTGGCTTCTAATTGTTTTCTAATTTTGTAATTCCCTCCCTTGTTTAATTTGGTTAACCTTTTTGTGTTTTTTTTCCCTTCTGCAGGTGGCGTTCGCGACGTTTCGTGCCGATTAGGACTTCTTCAGGCTGCCATCCTACAGGTAAGTACCCTTGTGCCAAACTGATTACTGGTGTTACTGCTCTCCCTTTTATACTCTCCCTGAGTCACGTGGGCGTCGGCTTCCAGATTGTGTTTTTAGTGATTGGTTATTTTTAAAGGTAAGTTTTGGCTTAATGAATTTATATTTAACTTGTTTTTATCCAATTTGTATTTAATGAACTTGTTTTTTAGCTTAGTTGACTTGTTTTTAGCCAATTGATTGTTTTTTAATGTGTATTTTAGCTTAATGAATTTATATTTAACTTGTTTTAACCCACTTTGTGTTTAATGAACTTGTTTTTAGCCAATTAGTTGTTTTTTAATGTAAGTTTTAGCTTCATGAATGTATATTTAACTTGTTTTTAGCCAATTTGTTTTTAATAAACTTGTATTTTAGCCTAATGATTTTTTAACTTGTTTGTTTTTTAATCAATATGTTGTTATTTACTTGTTTTTAGCCAATTGTTTTTGATGAACCCTTTGTACATGAATTAATAAAAATATTTCCCTATGAATTTGTGTTTTTAGTGTCCAATTAATAAATTTATAAACCCTTTCCTCCTTTGTACCTTTCTCCTGCTTCCCTTCCTTTACCTGTACTTATCTTCCATCCTTTACCCTTCACCGGTGGGCGTTTTATTAAACCTTGCGTACCTCGTATACCAATTTAGCCTGGAACTGGGTGACGAAGCCAGTCGGCTGTATACGGAAACCTTAATTAAATGAATGTCCTATTTGGTACATTCTTGAATGTCCTATTTGGTACATTCGGGGGACCTCTAGGGTCAATATACGGGCTTAGGTCAGGGTTTGGGGGGTAAGGTTAGGATCAGGAATAAAATTAGGATAGGGTTTAGGGGCTTGGGGTTGGGGCCACAATGGGGCTAAACTTAAAAACCAATTTGGGAAATGGTTAGGGTTAGGGATTAAAATTTGGGTTAGGTTAGGGTAAGAGTAGGGGGCTGGTGTAGCTTAGCTTAGCTTAATAATGAGGGGAGGGGGAGCGACCAAGCCATAGGAGGCCCTGGCATGGTTAGGAAAAGGAATAAGGAACAGGAAACACGAAGTGCTTCCTGTTAGTGCACTCTCCACCCTAAGGATGGCCACTCTCCCATCCTCATCTTCTTAGTTTAGGTTAGTTAGCGGTGTATATAATTAATAACGTAATTGTTTTCTAGTTTTATATTATTTATCTGAAATTAAAATTTATATCAAGTATAATTTGTGTTTTATTTAGTTGCTTTGTTGTTGTTCCATATGTTTTGGCTTGTGTTTAGTTGTTTTGTTGTGTTTCCATGTGTTTTGGTTTGTTTGTTTGGCTTCTAATTGTTTTCTAATTTTGTAATTCCCTCCCTTGTTTAATTTGGTTAACCTTTTTGTGTTTTTTTTCCCTTCTGCAGGTGGCGTTCGCGACGTTTCGTGCCGATTAGGACTTCTTCAGGCTGCCATCCTACAGGTAAGTACCCTTGTGCCAAACTGATTACTGGTGTTACTGCTCTCCCTTTTATACTCTCCCTGAGTCACGTGGGCGTCGGCTTCCAGATTGTGTTTTTAGTGATTGGTTATTTTTAAAGGTAAGTTTTGGCTTAATGAATTTATATTTAACTTGTTTTTATCCAATTTGTATTTAATGAACTTGTTTTTTAGCTTAGTTGACTTGTTTTTAGCCAATTGATTGTTTTTTAATGTGTATTTTAGCTTAATGAATTTATATTTAACTTGTTTTAACCCACTTTGTGTTTAATGAACTTGTTTTTAGCCAATTAGTTGTTTTTTAATGTAAGTTTTAGCTTCATGAATGTATATTTAACTTGTTTTTAGCCAATTTGTTTTTAATAAACTTGTATTTTAGCCTAATGATTTTTTAACTTGTTTGTTTTTTAATCAATATGTTGTTATTTACTTGTTTTTAGCCAATTGTTTTTGATGAACCCTTTGTACATGAATTAATAAAAATATTTCCCTATGAATTTGTGTTTTTAGTGGGTTAGGGTTAGGGTGAAGGGGTAAGAAATCCCCTCTCCAGCCGGAGAGAGGATGGTGCACTGTCCATCTTTAACTTCCAAGATTCCCCTCCATGCTGGCCCCCTGTAGGTACCACCACCCGAAGGTGGTGGGTTTTCAAAAAATTAGGCTTGTAGCCTTAGTATAGTCGGCCTATGCGCAATATTTCGGCCTTATTTGGCCTTCATCAGGCGAACCGACTTTTAATAATGTAGAGAGCCTTTTTTGGCTTCTTCTTTCATTTCTCCCTCTGTTTTATTTGTCACTTTGTTTAGTTTTATTTGTACTTTATTTAGTTTTAATTTGTCACTTTGTTTAGTCTTAATTTGTCACTTTGTTTAGTCTTAATTTGTCACTTTTTTTAGTCTTAATATTTTTCTCTTTTTTTAGGCTTGATTTTTTATATTTTTCTACTTTCCTCTCCCTACCTTTCTCCTTTCTACCCTGTCCCTGTCTTTCCCTCTCCCCTACTGCCTCCCTGTGTCTGCCTACCCTCTATTTATATTCTCTGTGTCTGTCAACTCTGTTTAGTTTCTCTTCTTTCTTACTTGTTCTTATATGTGTCTTCTTTGACTTTCTTTCTTATATATGTCTTCTTTTGACTTTCTTTGTCTTGTATTATTATTTTCAGTCCCCACTTTCTTGTATTTATTCTTCATTTGACTTATTTGTCCTTTTTAAATGTCCTTCTTGACTTGTTTTGACTTGTTTGTCCTTTTTTAAGTGTCCTTTTTGACCTTTCTTTTCTTCTTTATTTAGGGTTAGACTAGGTTAGGTTTAGGCAAGGGGGTGGATGGTTAGGTTAAGGGTTAGGATATTGGGTGGGGGGTATACAGCTTGGGATAATATTGAGGGGGGCCAGCATGGACGGGAATCCCGGAAGGAGGCACTGGCAGGTTAGGGTGAAGGGGTAAGAAATCCCCTCTCCAGCCGGAGAGAGGATGGTGCACTGTCCATCTTTAACTTCCAAGATTCCCTTCCATGCTGGCCCCCTGTAGGTACCACCACCCGAAGGTGGTGGGTTTTCAAAAAATTAGGCTTGTAGCCTTAGTATAGTCGGCCTATGCGCAATATTTCGGCCTTATTTGGCCTTCATCAGGCGAACCGACTTTTAATAATGTAGAGAGCCTTTTTTGGCTTCTTCTTTCATTTCTCCCTCTGTTTTATTTGTCACTTTGTTTAGTTTTATTTGTACTTTATTTAGTTTTAATTTGTCACTTTGTTTAGTCTTAATTTGTCACTTTGTTTAGTCTTAATTTGTCACTTTTTTTAGTCTTAATATTTTTCTCTTTTTTTAGGCTTGATTTTTTATATTTTTCTACTTTCCTCTCCCTACCTTTCTCCTTTCTACCCTGTCCCTGTCTTTCCCTCTCCCCTACTGCCTCCCTGTGTCTGCCTACCCTCTATTTATATTCTCTGTGTCTGTCAACTCTGTTTAGTTTCTCTTCTTTCTTACTTGTTCTTATATGTGTCTTCTTTGACTTTCTTTCTTATATATGTCTTCTTTTGACTTTCTTTGTCTTGTATTATTATTTTCAGTCCCCACTTTCTTGTATTTATTCTTCATTTGACTTATTTGTCCTTTTTAAATGTCCTTCTTGACTTGTTTTGACTTGTTTGTCCTTTTTTAAGTGTCCTTTTTGACCTTTCTTTTCTTCTTTATTTAGGGTTAGACTAGGTTAGGTTTAGGCAAGGGGGTGGATGGTTAGGTTAAGGGTTAGGATATTGGGTGGGGGGTATACAGCTTGGGATAATATTGAGGGGGGCCAGCATGGACGGGAATCCCGGAAGGAGGCACTGGCAGGTTAGGGTGAAGGGGTAAGAAATCCCCTCTCCAGCCGGAGAGAGGATGGTGCACTGTCCATCTTTAACTTCCAAGATTCCCTTCCATGCTGGCCCCCTGTAGGTACCACCACCCGAAGGTGGTGGGTTTTCAAAAAATTAGGCTTGTAGCCTTAGTATAGTCGGCCTATGCGCAATATTTCGGCCTTATTTGGCCTTCATCAGGCGAACCGACTTTTAATAATGTAGAGAGCCTTTTTTGGCTTCTTCTTTCATTTCTCCCTCTGTTTTATTTGTCACTTTGTTTAGTTTTATTTGTACTTTATTTAGTTTTAATTTGTCACTTTGTTTAGTCTTAATTTGTCACTTTGTTTAGTCTTAATTTGTCACTTTTTTTAGTCTTAATATTTTTCTCTTTTTTTAGGCTTGATTTTTTATATTTTTCTACTTTCCTCTCCCTACCTTTCTCCTTTCTACCCTGTCCCTGTCTTTCCCTCTCCCCTACTGCCTCCCTGTGTCTGCCTACCCTCTATTTATATTCTCTGTGTCTGTCAACTCTGTTTAGTTTCTCTTCTTTCTTACTTGTTCTTATATGTGTCTTCTTTGACTTTCTTTCTTATATATGTCTTCTTTTGACTTTCTTTGTCTTGTATTATTATTTTCAGTCCCCACTTTCTTGTATTTATTCTTCATTTGACTTATTTGTCCTTTTTAAATGTCCTTCTTGACTTGTTTTGACTTGTTTGTCCTTTTTTAAGTGTCCTTTTTGACCTTTCTTTTCTTCTTTATTTAGGGTTAGACTAGGTTAGGTTTAGGCAAGGGGGTGGATGGTTAGGTTAAGGGTTAGGATATTGGGTGGGGGGTATACAGCTTGGGATAATATTGAGGGGGGCCAGCATGGACGGGAATCCCGGAAGGAGGCACTGGCAGGTTAGGGTGAAGGGGTAAGAAATCCCCTCTCCAGCCGGAGAGAGGATGGTGCACTGTCCATCTTTAACTTCCAAGATTCCCTTCCATGCTGGCCCCCTGTAGGTACCACCACCCGAAGGTGGTGGGTTTTCAAAAAATTAGGCTTGTAGCCTTAGTATAGTCGGCCTATGCGCAATATTTCGGCCTTATTTGGCCTTCATCAGGCGAACCGACTTTTAATAATGTAGAGAGCCTTTTTTGGCTTCTTCTTTCATTTCTCCCTCTGTTTTATTTGTCACTTTGTTTAGTTTTATTTGTACTTTATTTAGTTTTAATTTGTCACTTTGTTTAGTCTTAATTTGTCACTTTGTTTAGTCTTAATTTGTCACTTTTTTTAGTCTTAATATTTTTCTCTTTTTTTAGGCTTGATTTTTTATATTTTTCTACTTTCCTCTCCCTACCTTTCTCCTTTCTACCCTGTCCCTGTCTTTCCCTCTCCCCTACTGCCTCCCTGTGTCTGCCTACCCTCTATTTATATTCTCTGTGTCTGTCAACTCTGTTTAGTTTCTCTTCTTTCTTACTTGTTCTTATATGTGTCTTCTTTGACTTTCTTTCTTATATATGTCTTCTTTTGACTTTCTTTGTCTTGTATTATTATTTTCAGTCCCCACTTTCTTGTATTTATTCTTCATTTGACTTATTTGTCCTTTTTAAATGTCCTTCTTGACTTGTTTTGACTTGTTTGTCCTTTTTTAAGTGTCCTTTTTGACCTTTCTTTTCTTCTTTATTTAGGGTTAGACTAGGTTAGGTTTAGGCAAGGGGGTGGATGGTTAGGTTAAGGGTTAGGATATTGGGTGGGGGGTATACAGCTTGGGATAATATTGAGGGGGGCCAGCATGGACGGGAATCCCGGAAGGAGGCACTGGCAGGTTAGGGTGAAGGGGTAAGAAATCCCCTCTCCAGCCGGAGAGAGGATGGTGCACTGTCCATCTTTAACTTCCAAGATTCCCTTCCATGCTGGCCCCCTGTAGGTACCACCACCCGAAGGTGGTGGGTTTTCAAAAAATTAGGCTTGTAGCCTTAGTATAGTCGGCCTATGCGCAATATTTCGGCCTTATTTGGCCTTCATCAGGCGAACCGACTTTTAATAATGTAGAGAGCCTTTTTTGGCTTCTTCTTTCATTTCTCCCTCTGTTTTATTTGTCACTTTGTTTAGTTTTATTTGTACTTTATTTAGTTTTAATTTGTCACTTTGTTTAGTCTTAATTTGTCACTTTGTTTAGTCTTAATTTGTCACTTTTTTTAGTCTTAATATTTTTCTCTTTTTTTAGGCTTGATTTTTTATATTTTTCTACTTTCCTCTCCCTACCTTTCTCCTTTCTACCCTGTCCCTGTCTTTCCCTCTCCCCTACTGCCTCCCTGTGTCTGCCTACCCTCTATTTATATTCTCTGTGTCTGTCAACTCTGTTTAGTTTCTCTTCTTTCTTACTTGTTCTTATATGTGTCTTCTTTGACTTTCTTTCTTATATATGTCTTCTTTTGACTTTCTTTGTCTTGTATTATTATTTTCAGTCCCCACTTTCTTGTATTTATTCTTCATTTGACTTATTTGTCCTTTTTAAATGTCCTTCTTGACTTGTTTTGACTTGTTTGTCCTTTTTTAAGTGTCCTTTTTGACCTTTCTTTTCTTCTTTATTTAGGGTTAGACTAGGTTAGGTTTAGGCAAGGGGGTGGATGGTTAGGTTAAGGGTTAGGATATTGGGTGGGGGGTATACAGCTTGGGATAATATTGAGGGGGGCCAGCATGGACGGGAATCCCGGAAGGAGGCACTGGCAGGTTAGGGTGAAGGGGTAAGAAATCCCCTCTCCAGCCGGAGAGAGGATGGTGCACTGTCCATCTTTAACTTCCAAGATTCCCTTCCATGCTGGCCCCCTGTAGGTACCACCACCCGAAGGTGGTGGGTTTTCAAAAAATTAGGCTTGTAGCCTTAGTATAGTCGGCCTATGCGCAATATTTCGGCCTTATTTGGCCTTCATCAGGCGAACCGACTTTTAATAATGTAGAGAGCCTTTTTTGGCTTCTTCTTTCATTTCTCCCTCTGTTTTATTTGTCACTTTGTTTAGTTTTATTTGTACTTTATTTAGTTTTAATTTGTCACTTTGTTTAGTCTTAATTTGTCACTTTGTTTAGTCTTAATTTGTCACTTTTTTTAGTCTTAATATTTTTCTCTTTTTTTAGGCTTGATTTTTTATATTTTTCTACTTTCCTCTCCCTACCTTTCTCCTTTCTACCCTGTCCCTGTCTTTCCCTCTCCCCTACTGCCTCCCTGTGTCTGCCTACCCTCTATTTATATTCTCTGTGTCTGTCAACTCTGTTTAGTTTCTCTTCTTTCTTACTTGTTCTTATATGTGTCTTCTTTGACTTTCTTTCTTATATATGTCTTCTTTTGACTTTCTTTGTCTTGTATTATTATTTTCAGTCCCCACTTTCTTGTATTTATTCTTCATTTGACTTATTTGTCCTTTTTAAATGTCCTTCTTGACTTGTTTTGACTTGTTTGTCCTTTTTTAAGTGTCCTTTTTGACCTTTCTTTTCTTCTTTATTTAGGGTTAGACTAGGTTAGGTTTAGGCAAGGGGGTGGATGGTTAGGTTAAGGGTTAGGATATTGGGTGGGGGGTATACAGCTTGGGATAATATTGAGGGGGGCCAGCATGGACGGGAATCCCGGAAGGAGGCACTGGCAGGTTAGGGTGAAGGGGTAAGAAATCCCCTCTCCAGCCGGAGAGAGGATGGTGCACTGTCCATCTTTAACTTCCAAGATTCCCTTCCATGCTGGCCCCCTGTAGGTACCACCACCCGAAGGTGGTGGGTTTTCAAAAAATTAGGCTTGTAGCCTTAGTATAGTCGGCCTATGCGCAATATTTCGGCCTTATTTGGCCTTCATCAGGCGAACCGACTTTTAATAATGTAGAGAGCCTTTTTTGGCTTCTTCTTTCATTTCTCCCTCTGTTTTATTTGTCACTTTGTTTAGTTTTATTTGTACTTTATTTAGTTTTAATTTGTCACTTTGTTTAGTCTTAATTTGTCACTTTGTTTAGTCTTAATTTGTCACTTTTTTTAGTCTTAATATTTTTCTCTTTTTTTAGGCTTGATTTTTTATATTTTTCTACTTTCCTCTCCCTACCTTTCTCCTTTCTACCCTGTCCCTGTCTTTCCCTCTCCCCTACTGCCTCCCTGTGTCTGCCTACCCTCTATTTATATTCTCTGTGTCTGTCAACTCTGTTTAGTTTCTCTTCTTTCTTACTTGTTCTTATATGTGTCTTCTTTGACTTTCTTTCTTATATATGTCTTCTTTTGACTTTCTTTGTCTTGTATTATTATTTTCAGTCCCCACTTTCTTGTATTTATTCTTCATTTGACTTATTTGTCCTTTTTAAATGTCCTTCTTGACTTGTTTTGACTTGTTTGTCCTTTTTTAAGTGTCCTTTTTGACCTTTCTTTTCTTCTTTATTTAGGGTTAGACTAGGTTAGGTTTAGGCAAGGGGGTGGATGGTTAGGTTAAGGGTTAGGATATTGGGTGGGGGGTATACAGCTTGGGATAATATTGAGGGGGGCCAGCATGGACGGGAATCCCGGAAGGAGGCACTGGCAGGTTAGGGTGAAGGGGTAAGAAATCCCCTCTCCAGCCGGAGAGAGGATGGTGCACTGTCCATCTTTAACTTCCAAGATTCCCTTCCATGCTGGCCCCCTGTAGGTACCACCACCCGAAGGTGGTGGGTTTTCAAAAAATTAGGCTTGTAGCCTTAGTATAGTCGGCCTATGCGCAATATTTCGGCCTTATTTGGCCTTCATCAGGCGAACCGACTTTTAATAATGTAGAGAGCCTTTTTTGGCTTCTTCTTTCATTTCTCCCTCTGTTTTATTTGTCACTTTGTTTAGTTTTATTTGTACTTTATTTAGTTTTAATTTGTCACTTTGTTTAGTCTTAATTTGTCACTTTGTTTAGTCTTAATTTGTCACTTTTTTTAGTCTTAATATTTTTCTCTTTTTTTAGGCTTGATTTTTTATATTTTTCTACTTTCCTCTCCCTACCTTTCTCCTTTCTACCCTGTCCCTGTCTTTCCCTCTCCCCTACTGCCTCCCTGTGTCTGCCTACCCTCTATTTATATTCTCTGTGTCTGTCAACTCTGTTTAGTTTCTCTTCTTTCTTACTTGTTCTTATATGTGTCTTCTTTGACTTTCTTTCTTATATATGTCTTCTTTTGACTTTCTTTGTCTTGTATTATTATTTTCAGTCCCCACTTTCTTGTATTTATTCTTCATTTGACTTATTTGTCCTTTTTAAATGTCCTTCTTGACTTGTTTTGACTTGTTTGTCCTTTTTTAAGTGTCCTTTTTGACCTTTCTTTTCTTCTTTATTTAGGGTTAGACTAGGTTAGGTTTAGGCAAGGGGGTGGATGGTTAGGTTAAGGGTTAGGATATTGGGTGGGGGGTATACAGCTTGGGATAATATTGAGGGGGGCCAGCATGGACGGGAATCCCGGAAGGAGGCACTGGCAGGTTAGGGTGAAGGGGTAAGAAATCCCCTCTCCAGCCGGAGAGAGGATGGTGCACTGTCCATCTTTAACTTCCAAGATTCCCTTCCATGCTGGCCCCCTGTAGGTACCACCACCCGAAGGTGGTGGGTTTTCAAAAAATTAGGCTTGTAGCCTTAGTATAGTCGGCCTATGCGCAATATTTCGGCCTTATTTGGCCTTCATCAGGCGAACCGACTTTTAATAATGTAGAGAGCCTTTTTTGGCTTCTTCTTTCATTTCTCCCTCTGTTTTATTTGTCACTTTGTTTAGTTTTATTTGTACTTTATTTAGTTTTAATTTGTCACTTTGTTTAGTCTTAATTTGTCACTTTGTTTAGTCTTAATTTGTCACTTTTTTTAGTCTTAATATTTTTCTCTTTTTTTAGGCTTGATTTTTTATATTTTTCTACTTTCCTCTCCCTACCTTTCTCCTTTCTACCCTGTCCCTGTCTTTCCCTCTCCCCTACTGCCTCCCTGTGTCTGCCTACCCTCTATTTATATTCTCTGTGTCTGTCAACTCTGTTTAGTTTCTCTTCTTTCTTACTTGTTCTTATATGTGTCTTCTTTGACTTTCTTTCTTATATATGTCTTCTTTTGACTTTCTTTGTCTTGTATTATTATTTTCAGTCCCCACTTTCTTGTATTTATTCTTCATTTGACTTATTTGTCCTTTTTAAATGTCCTTCTTGACTTGTTTTGACTTGTTTGTCCTTTTTTAAGTGTCCTTTTTGACCTTTCTTTTCTTCTTTATTTAGGGTTAGACTAGGTTAGGTTTAGGCAAGGGGGTGGATGGTTAGGTTAAGGGTTAGGATATTGGGTGGGGGGTATACAGCTTGGGATAATATTGAGGGGGGCCAGCATGGACGGGAATCCCGGAAGGAGGCACTGGCAGGTTAGGGTGAAGGGGTAAGAAATCCCCTCTCCAGCCGGAGAGAGGATGGTGCACTGTCCATCTTTAACTTCCAAGATTCCCTTCCATGCTGGCCCCCTGTAGGTACCACCACCCGAAGGTGGTGGGTTTTCAAAAAATTAGGCTTGTAGCCTTAGTATAGTCGGCCTATGCGCAATATTTCGGCCTTATTTGGCCTTCATCAGGCGAACCGACTTTTAATAATGTAGAGAGCCTTTTTTGGCTTCTTCTTTCATTTCTCCCTCTGTTTTATTTGTCACTTTGTTTAGTTTTATTTGTACTTTATTTAGTTTTAATTTGTCACTTTGTTTAGTCTTAATTTGTCACTTTGTTTAGTCTTAATTTGTCACTTTTTTTAGTCTTAATATTTTTCTCTTTTTTTAGGCTTGATTTTTTATATTTTTCTACTTTCCTCTCCCTACCTTTCTCCTTTCTACCCTGTCCCTGTCTTTCCCTCTCCCCTACTGCCTCCCTGTGTCTGCCTACCCTCTATTTATATTCTCTGTGTCTGTCAACTCTGTTTAGTTTCTCTTCTTTCTTACTTGTTCTTATATGTGTCTTCTTTGACTTTCTTTCTTATATATGTCTTCTTTTGACTTTCTTTGTCTTGTATTATTATTTTCAGTCCCCACTTTCTTGTATTTATTCTTCATTTGACTTATTTGTCCTTTTTAAATGTCCTTCTTGACTTGTTTTGACTTGTTTGTCCTTTTTTAAGTGTCCTTTTTGACCTTTCTTTTCTTCTTTATTTAGGGTTAGACTAGGTTAGGTTTAGGCAAGGGGGTGGATGGTTAGGTTAAGGGTTAGGATATTGGGTGGGGGGTATACAGCTTGGGATAATATTGAGGGGGGCCAGCATGGACGGGAATCCCGGAAGGAGGCACTGGCAGGTTAGGGTGAAGGGGTAAGAAATCCCCTCTCCAGCCGGAGAGAGGATGGTGCACTGTCCATCTTTAACTTCCAAGATTCCCTTCCATGCTGGCCCCCTGTAGGTACCACCACCCGAAGGTGGTGGGTTTTCAAAAAATTAGGCTTGTAGCCTTAGTATAGTCGGCCTATGCGCAATATTTCGGCCTTATTTGGCCTTCATCAGGCGAACCGACTTTTAATAATGTAGAGAGCCTTTTTTGGCTTCTTCTTTCATTTCTCCCTCTGTTTTATTTGTCACTTTGTTTAGTTTTATTTGTACTTTATTTAGTTTTAATTTGTCACTTTGTTTAGTCTTAATTTGTCACTTTGTTTAGTCTTAATTTGTCACTTTTTTTAGTCTTAATATTTTTCTCTTTTTTTAGGCTTGATTTTTTATATTTTTCTACTTTCCTCTCCCTACCTTTCTCCTTTCTACCCTGTCCCTGTCTTTCCCTCTCCCCTACTGCCTCCCTGTGTCTGCCTACCCTCTATTTATATTCTCTGTGTCTGTCAACTCTGTTTAGTTTCTCTTCTTTCTTACTTGTTCTTATATGTGTCTTCTTTGACTTTCTTTCTTATATATGTCTTCTTTTGACTTTCTTTGTCTTGTATTATTATTTTCAGTCCCCACTTTCTTGTATTTATTCTTCATTTGACTTATTTGTCCTTTTTAAATGTCCTTCTTGACTTGTTTTGACTTGTTTGTCCTTTTTTAAGTGTCCTTTTTGACCTTTCTTTTCTTCTTTATTTAGGGTTAGACTAGGTTAGGTTTAGGCAAGGGGGTGGATGGTTAGGTTAAGGGTTAGGATATTGGGTGGGGGGTATACAGCTTGGGATAATATTGAGGGGGGCCAGCATGGACGGGAATCCCGGAAGGAGGCACTGGCAGGTTAGGGTGAAGGGGTAAGAAATCCCCTCTCCAGCCGGAGAGAGGATGGTGCACTGTCCATCTTTAACTTCCAAGATTCCCTTCCATGCTGGCCCCCTGTAGGTACCACCACCCGAAGGTGGTGGGTTTTCAAAAAATTAGGCTTGTAGCCTTAGTATAGTCGGCCTATGCGCAATATTTCGGCCTTATTTGGCCTTCATCAGGCGAACCGACTTTTAATAATGTAGAGAGCCTTTTTTGGCTTCTTCTTTCATTTCTCCCTCTGTTTTATTTGTCACTTTGTTTAGTTTTATTTGTACTTTATTTAGTTTTAATTTGTCACTTTGTTTAGTCTTAATTTGTCACTTTGTTTAGTCTTAATTTGTCACTTTTTTTAGTCTTAATATTTTTCTCTTTTTTTAGGCTTGATTTTTTATATTTTTCTACTTTCCTCTCCCTACCTTTCTCCTTTCTACCCTGTCCCTGTCTTTCCCTCTCCCCTACTGCCTCCCTGTGTCTGCCTACCCTCTATTTATATTCTCTGTGTCTGTCAACTCTGTTTAGTTTCTCTTCTTTCTTACTTGTTCTTATATGTGTCTTCTTTGACTTTCTTTCTTATATATGTCTTCTTTTGACTTTCTTTGTCTTGTATTATTATTTTCAGTCCCCACTTTCTTGTATTTATTCTTCATTTGACTTATTTGTCCTTTTTAAATGTCCTTCTTGACTTGTTTTGACTTGTTTGTCCTTTTTTAAGTGTCCTTTTTGACCTTTCTTTTCTTCTTTATTTAGGGTTAGACTAGGTTAGGTTTAGGCAAGGGGGTGGATGGTTAGGTTAAGGGTTAGGATATTGGGTGGGGGGTATACAGCTTGGGATAATATTGAGGGGGGCCAGCATGGACGGGAATCCCGGAAGGAGGCACTGGCAGGTTAGGGTGAAGGGGTAAGAAATCCCCTCTCCAGCCGGAGAGAGGATGGTGCACTGTCCATCTTTAACTTCCAAGATTCCCTTCCATGCTGGCCCCCTGTAGGTACCACCACCCGAAGGTGGTGGGTTTTCAAAAAATTAGGCTTGTAGCCTTAGTATAGTCGGCCTATGCGCAATATTTCGGCCTTATTTGGCCTTCATCAGGCGAACCGACTTTTAATAATGTAGAGAGCCTTTTTTGGCTTCTTCTTTCATTTCTCCCTCTGTTTTATTTGTCACTTTGTTTAGTTTTATTTGTACTTTATTTAGTTTTAATTTGTCACTTTGTTTAGTCTTAATTTGTCACTTTGTTTAGTCTTAATTTGTCACTTTTTTTAGTCTTAATATTTTTCTCTTTTTTTAGGCTTGATTTTTTATATTTTTCTACTTTCCTCTCCCTACCTTTCTCCTTTCTACCCTGTCCCTGTCTTTCCCTCTCCCCTACTGCCTCCCTGTGTCTGCCTACCCTCTATTTATACTCTCTGTGTCTGTCAACTCTGTTTAGTTTCTGTTCTTTCTTACTTGTTCTTATATGTGTCTTCTTTGACTTTCTGTGTCTTCTTTGACTTTCTTTCTTTTATATTCTTGTTTTTAGTCCCCTCTTTCTTATATATGTTCTTTGTTTGACTTATTTGTCCTTTTTAAGTGTCCTTTTTGACTTCTTTTTGACTTTTTTGTCCTTTATAAGTGTCCTTTTTGACTTTCTTTTTTTCTCTCTTTCTTAGGGTTAGACAAGGTTAGGTTTAGGCAAGGGGGTGGATGGTTAGGTTAAGGGTTAGGATATTGGGTGGGGGGTATACAGCTTGGGATAATATTGAGGGGGGCCAGCATGGACGGGAATCCCGGAAGGAGGCACTGGCAGGTTAGGATGAAGGGGTAAGAAATCCCCTCTCCAGCCGGAGAGAGGATGGTGCACTGTCCATCTTTAACTTCCAAGATTCCCTTCCATGCTGGCCCCCTGTAGGTACCACCACCCGAAGGTGGTGGGTTTTCAAAAAATTAGGCTTGTAGCCTTAGTATAGTCGGCCTATGCGCAATATTTCGGACTTTTTTGTCCTTCATCAGGCGAACCGACTTTTATAATGTGGAGAGCCTTTTTTGGCTTCTTCTCTCATTTTTCCCTCTGTTTAATTTGTCACTTTGTTTAGTTTTCTTTGTACTTTGTTTAGTTTTAATTTGTCACTTTGTTTAGTCTTAATTTGTCACTTTGTTTAGTCTTAATTTGTCACTTTTTTTAGTCTTAGTATTTTTCTCTTTTTTTAGGCTTGATTTTTTATATTTTTCTACTTTCCTCTCCCTACCTTTCTCCTTTCTACCCTGTCCCTGTCTTTCCCTCTCCCCTACTGCCTCCCTGTGTCTGCCTACCCTCTATTTATACTCTCTGTGTCTGTCAACTCTGTTTAGTTTCTGTTCTTTCTTACTTGTTCTTATATGTGTCTTCTTTGACTTTCTGTGTCTTCTTTGACTTTCTTTCTTTTATATTCTTGTTTTTAGTCCCCTCTTTCTTATATATGTTCTTTGTTTGACTTATTTGTCCTTTTTAAGTGTCCTTTTTGACTTCTTTTTGACTTTTTTGTCCTTTATAAGTGTCCTTTTTGACTTTCTTTTTTTCTCTCTTTCTTAGGGTTAGACAAGGTTAGGTTTAGGCAAGGGGGTGGATGGTTAGGTTAAGGGTTAGGATATTGGGTGGGGGGTATACAGCTTGGGATAATATTGAGGGGGGCCAGCATGGACGGGAATCCCGGAAGGAGGCACTGGCAGGTTAGGATGAAGGGGTAAGAAATCCCCTCTCCAGCCGGAGAGAGGATGGTGCACTGTCCATCTTTAACTTCCAAGATTCCCTTCCATGCTGGCCCCCTGTAGGTACCACCACCCGAAGGTGGTGGGTTTTCAAAAAATTAGGCTTGTAGCCTTAGTATAGTCGGCCTATGCGCAATATTTCGGACTTTTTTGTCCTTCATCAGGCGAACCGACTTTTATAATGTGGAGAGCCTTTTTTGGCTTCTTCTCTCATTTTTCCCTCTGTTTAATTTGTCACTTTGTTTAGTTTTCTTTGTACTTTGTTTAGTTTTAATTTGTCACTTTGTTTAGTCTTAATTTGTCACTTTGTTTAGTCTTAATTTGTCACTTTTTTTAGTCTTAGTATTTTTCTCTTTTTTTTTTTAGGCTTGATTTTTTATATTTTTCTACTTTCCTCTCCCTACCTTTCTCCTTTCTACCCTGTCCCTGTCTTTCCCTCTCCCCTACTGCCTCCCTGTGTCTGCCTACCCTCTATTTATACTCTCTGTGTCTGTCAACTCTGTTTAGTTTCTGTTCTTTCTTACTTGTTCTTATATGTGTCTTCTTTGACTTTCTGTGTCTTCTTTGACTTTCTTTCTTTTATATTCTTGTTTTTAGTCCCCTCTTTCTTATATATGTTCTTTGTTTGACTTATTTGTCCTTTTTAAGTGTCCTTTTTGACTTCTTTTTGACTTTTTTGTCCTTTATAAGTGTCCTTTTTGACTTTCTTTTTTTCTCTCTTTCTTAGGGTTAGACAAGGTTAGGTTTAGGCAAGGGGGTGGATGGTTAGGTTAAGGGTTAGGATATTGGGTGGGGGGTATACAGCTTGGGATAATATTGAGGGGGGCCAGCATGGACGGGAATCCCGGAAGGAGGCACTGGCAGGTTAGGATGAAGGGGTAAGAAATCCCCTCTCCAGCCGGAGAGAGGATGGTGCACTGTCCATCTTTAACTTCCAAGATTCCCTTCCATGCTGGCCCCCTGTAGGTACCACCACCCGAAGGTGGTGGGTTTTCAAAAAATTAGGCTTGTAGCCTTAGTATAGTCGGCCTATGCGCAATATTTCGGACTTTTTTGTCCTTCATCAGGCGAACCGACTTTTATAATGTGGAGAGCCTTTTTTGGCTTCTTCTCTCATTTTTCCCTCTGTTTAATTTGTCACTTTGTTTAGTTTTCTTTGTACTTTGTTTAGTTTTAATTTGTCACTTTGTTTAGTCTTAATTTGTCACTTTGTTTAGTCTTAATTTGTCACTTTTTTTAGTCTTAGTATTTTTCTCTTTTTTTAGGCTTGATTTTTTATATTTTTCTACTTTCCTCTCCCTACCTTTCTCCTTTCTACCCTGTCCCTGTCTTTCCCTCTCCCCTACTGCCTCCCTGTGTCTGCCTACCCTCTATTTATACTCTCTGTGTCTGTCAACTCTGTTTAGTTTCTGTTCTTTCTTACTTGTTCTTATATGTGTCTTCTTTGACTTTCTGTGTCTTCTTTGACTTTCTTTCTTTTATATTCTTGTTTTTAGTCCCCTCTTTCTTATATATGTTCTTTGTTTGACTTATTTGTCCTTTTTAAGTGTCCTTTTTGACTTCTTTTTGACTTTTTTGTCCTTTATAAGTGTCCTTTTTGACTTTCTTTTTTTCTCTCTTTCTTAGGGTTAGACAAGGTTAGGTTTAGGCAAGGGGGTGGATGGTTAGGTTAAGGGTTAGGATATTGGGTGGGGGGTATACAGCTTGGGATAATATTGAGGGGGGCCAGCATGGACGGGAATCCCGGAAGGAGGCACTGGCAGGTTAGGATGAAGGGGTAAGAAATCCCCTCTCCAGCCGGAGAGAGGATGGTGCACTGTCCATCTTTAACTTCCAAGATTCCCTTCCATGCTGGCCCCCTGTAGGTACCACCACCCGAAGGTGGTGGGTTTTCAAAAAATTAGGCTTGTAGCCTTAGTATAGTCGGCCTATGCGCAATATTTCGGACTTTTTTGTCCTTCATCAGGCGAACCGACTTTTATAATGTGGAGAGCCTTTTTTGGCTTCTTCTCTCATTTTTCCCTCTGTTTAATTTGTCACTTTGTTTAGTTTTCTTTGTACTTTGTTTAGTTTTAATTTGTCACTTTGTTTAGTCTTAATTTGTCACTTTGTTTAGTCTTAATTTGTCACTTTTTTTAGTCTTAGTATTTTTCTCTTTTTTTAGGCTTGATTTTTTATATTTTTCTACTTTCCTCTCCCTACCTTTCTCCTTTCTACCCTGTCCCTGTCTTTCCCTCTCCCCTACTGCCTCCCTGTGTCTGCCTACCCTCTATTTATACTCTCTGTGTCTGTCAACTCTGTTTAGTTTCTGTTCTTTCTTACTTGTTCTTATATGTGTCTTCTTTGACTTTCTGTGTCTTCTTTGACTTTCTTTCTTTTATATTCTTGTTTTTAGTCCCCTCTTTCTTATATATGTTCTTTGTTTGACTTATTTGTCCTTTTTAAGTGTCCTTTTTGACTTCTTTTTGACTTTTTTGTCCTTTATAAGTGTCCTTTTTGACTTTCTTTTTTTCTCTCTTTCTTAGGGTTAGACAAGGTTAGGTTTAGGCAAGGGGGTGGATGGTTAGGTTAAGGGTTAGGATATTGGGTGGGGGGTATACAGCTTGGGATAATATTGAGGGGGGCCAGCATGGACGGGAATCCCGGAAGGAGGCACTGGCAGGTTAGGATGAAGGGGTAAGAAATCCCCTCTCCAGCCGGAGAGAGGATGGTGCACTGTCCATCTTTAACTTCCAAGATTCCCTTCCATGCTGGCCCCCTGTAGGTACCACCACCCGAAGGTGGTGGGTTTTCAAAAAATTAGGCTTGTAGCCTTAGTATAGTCGGCCTATGCGCAATATTTCGGACTTTTTTGTCCTTCATCAGGCGAACCGACTTTTATAATGTGGAGAGCCTTTTTTGGCTTCTTCTCTCATTTTTCCCTCTGTTTAATTTGTCACTTTGTTTAGTTTTCTTTGTACTTTGTTTAGTTTTAATTTGTCACTTTGTTTAGTCTTAATTTGTCACTTTGTTTAGTCTTAATTTGTCACTTTTTTTAGTCTTAGTATTTTTCTCTTTTTTTAGGCTTGATTTTTTATATTTTTCTACTTTCCTCTCCCTACCTTTCTCCTTTCTACCCTGTCCCTGTCTTTCCCTCTCCCCTACTGCCTCCCTGTGTCTGCCTACCCTCTATTTATACTCTCTGTGTCTGTCAACTCTGTTTAGTTTCTGTTCTTTCTTACTTGTTCTTATATGTGTCTTCTTTGACTTTCTGTGTCTTCTTTGACTTTCTTTCTTTTATATTCTTGTTTTTAGTCCCCTCTTTCTTATATATGTTCTTTGTTTGACTTATTTGTCCTTTTTAAGTGTCCTTTTTGACTTCTTTTTGACTTTTTTGTCCTTTATAAGTGTCCTTTTTGACTTTCTTTTTTTCTCTCTTTCTTAGGGTTAGACAAGGTTAGGTTTAGGCAAGGGGGTGGATGGTTAGGTTAAGGGTTAGGATATTGGGTGGGGGGTATACAGCTTGGGATAATATTGAGGGGGGCCAGCATGGACGGGAATCCCGGAAGGAGGCACTGGCAGGTTAGGATGAAGGGGTAAGAAATCCCCTCTCCAGCCGGAGAGAGGATGGTGCACTGTCCATCTTTAACTTCCAAGATTCCCTTCCATGCTGGCCCCCTGTAGGTACCACCACCCGAAGGTGGTGGGTTTTCAAAAAATTAGGCTTGTAGCCTTAGTATAGTCGGCCTATGCGCAATATTTCGGACTTTTTTGTCCTTCATCAGGCGAACCGACTTTTATAATGTGGAGAGCCTTTTTTGGCTTCTTCTCTCATTTTTCCCTCTGTTTAATTTGTCACTTTGTTTAGTTTTCTTTGTACTTTGTTTAGTTTTAATTTGTCACTTTGTTTAGTCTTAATTTGTCACTTTGTTTAGTCTTAATTTGTCACTTTTTTTAGTCTTAGTATTTTTCTCTTTTTTTAGGCTTGATTTTTTATATTTTTCTACTTTCCTCTCCCTACCTTTCTCCTTTCTACCCTGTCCCTGTCTTTCCCTCTCCCCTACTGCCTCCCTGTGTCTGCCTACCCTCTATTTATACTCTCTGTGTCTGTCAACTCTGTTTAGTTTCTGTTCTTTCTTACTTGTTCTTATATGTGTCTTCTTTGACTTTCTGTGTCTTCTTTGACTTTCTTTCTTTTATATTCTTGTTTTTAGTCCCCTCTTTCTTATATATGTTCTTTGTTTGACTTATTTGTCCTTTTTAAGTGTCCTTTTTGACTTCTTTTTGACTTTTTTGTCCTTTATAAGTGTCCTTTTTGACTTTCTTTTTTTCTCTCTTTCTTAGGGTTAGACAAGGTTAGGTTTAGGCAAGGGGGTGGATGGTTAGGTTAAGGGTTAGGATATTGGGTGGGGGGTATACAGCTTGGGATAATATTGAGGGGGGCCAGCATGGACGGGAATCCCGGAAGGAGGCACTGGCAGGTTAGGATGAAGGGGTAAGAAATCCCCTCTCCAGCCGGAGAGAGGATGGTGCACTGTCCATCTTTAACTTCCAAGATTCCCTTCCATGCTGGCCCCCTGTAGGTACCACCACCCGAAGGTGGTGGGTTTTCAAAAAATTAGGCTTGTAGCCTTAGTATAGTCGGCCTATGCGCAATATTTCGGACTTTTTTGTCCTTCATCAGGCGAACCGACTTTTATAATGTGGAGAGCCTTTTTTGGCTTCTTCTCTCATTTTTCCCTCTGTTTAATTTGTCACTTTGTTTAGTTTTCTTTGTACTTTGTTTAGTTTTAATTTGTCACTTTGTTTAGTCTTAATTTGTCACTTTGTTTAGTCTTAATTTGTCACTTTTTTTAGTCTTAGTATTTTTCTCTTTTTTTTTTTAGGCTTGATTTTTTATATTTTTCTACTTTCCTCTCCCTACCTTTCTCCTTTCTACCCTGTCCCTGTCTTTCCCTCTCCCCTACTGCCTCCCTGTGTCTGCCTACCCTCTATTTATACTCTCTGTGTCTGTCAACTCTGTTTAGTTTCTGTTCTTTCTTACTTGTTCTTATATGTGTCTTCTTTGACTTTCTGTGTCTTCTTTGACTTTCTTTCTTTTATATTCTTGTTTTTAGTCCCCTCTTTCTTATATATGTTCTTTGTTTGACTTATTTGTCCTTTTTAAGTGTCCTTTTTGACTTCTTTTTGACTTTTTTGTCCTTTATAAGTGTCCTTTTTGACTTTCTTTTTTTCTCTCTTTCTTAGGGTTAGACAAGGTTAGGTTTAGGCAAGGGGGTGGATGGTTAGGTTAAGGGTTAGGATATTGGGTGGGGGGTATACAGCTTGGGATAATATTGAGGGGGGCCAGCATGGACGGGAATCCCGGAAGGAGGCACTGGCAGGTTAGGATGAAGGGGTAAGAAATCCCCTCTCCAGCCGGAGAGAGGATGGTGCACTGTCCATCTTTAACTTCCAAGATTCCCTTCCATGCTGGCCCCCTGTAGGTACCACCACCCGAAGGTGGTGGGTTTTCAAAAAATTAGGCTTGTAGCCTTAGTATAGTCGGCCTATGCGCAATATTTCGGACTTTTTTGTCCTTCATCAGGCGAACCGACTTTTATAATGTGGAGAGCCTTTTTTGGCTTCTTCTCTCATTTTTCCCTCTGTTTAATTTGTCACTTTGTTTAGTTTTCTTTGTACTTTGTTTAGTTTTAATTTGTCACTTTGTTTAGTCTTAATTTGTCACTTTGTTTAGTCTTAATTTGTCACTTTTTTTAGTCTTAGTATTTTTCTCTTTTTTTAGGCTTGATTTTTTATATTTTTCTACTTTCCTCTCCCTACCTTTCTCCTTTCTACCCTGTCCCTGTCTTTCCCTCTCCCCTACTGCCTCCCTGTGTCTGCCTACCCTCTATTTATACTCTCTGTGTCTGTCAACTCTGTTTAGTTTCTGTTCTTTCTTACTTGTTCTTATATGTGTCTTCTTTGACTTTCTGTGTCTTCTTTGACTTTCTTTCTTTTATATTCTTGTTTTTAGTCCCCTCTTTCTTATATATGTTCTTTGTTTGACTTATTTGTCCTTTTTAAGTGTCCTTTTTGACTTCTTTTTGACTTTTTTGTCCTTTATAAGTGTCCTTTTTGACTTTCTTTTTTTCTCTCTTTCTTAGGGTTAGACAAGGTTAGGTTTAGGCAAGGGGGTGGATGGTTAGGTTAAGGGTTAGGATATTGGGTGGGGGGTATACAGCTTGGGATAATATTGAGGGGGGCCAGCATGGACGGGAATCCCGGAAGGAGGCACTGGCAGGTTAGGATGAAGGGGTAAGAAATCCCCTCTCCAGCCGGAGAGAGGATGGTGCACTGTCCATCTTTAACTTCCAAGATTCCCTTCCATGCTGGCCCCCTGTAGGTACCACCACCCGAAGGTGGTGGGTTTTCAAAAAATTAGGCTTGTAGCCTTAGTATAGTCGGCCTATGCGCAATATTTCGGACTTTTTTGTCCTTCATCAGGCGAACCGACTTTTATAATGTGGAGAGCCTTTTTTGGCTTCTTCTCTCATTTTTCCCTCTGTTTAATTTGTCACTTTGTTTAGTTTTCTTTGTACTTTGTTTAGTTTTAATTTGTCACTTTGTTTAGTCTTAATTTGTCACTTTGTTTAGTCTTAATTTGTCACTTTTTTTAGTCTTAGTATTTTTCTCTTTTTTTAGGCTTGATTTTTTATATTTTTCTACTTTCCTCTCCCTACCTTTCTCCTTTCTACCCTGTCCCTGTCTTTCCCTCTCCCCTACTGCCTCCCTGTGTCTGCCTACCCTCTATTTATACTCTCTGTGTCTGTCAACTCTGTTTAGTTTCTGTTCTTTCTTACTTGTTCTTATATGTGTCTTCTTTGACTTTCTGTGTCTTCTTTGACTTTCTTTCTTTTATATTCTTGTTTTTAGTCCCCTCTTTCTTATATATGTTCTTTGTTTGACTTATTTGTCCTTTTTAAGTGTCCTTTTTGACTTCTTTTTGACTTTTTTGTCCTTTATAAGTGTCCTTTTTGACTTTCTTTTTTTCTCTCTTTCTTAGGGTTAGACAAGGTTAGGTTTAGGCAAGGGGGTGGATGGTTAGGTTAAGGGTTAGGATATTGGGTGGGGGGTATACAGCTTGGGATAATATTGAGGGGGGCCAGCATGGACGGGAATCCCGGAAGGAGGCACTGGCAGGTTAGGATGAAGGGGTAAGAAATCCCCTCTCCAGCCGGAGAGAGGATGGTGCACTGTCCATCTTTAACTTCCAAGATTCCCTTCCATGCTGGCCCCCTGTAGGTACCACCACCCGAAGGTGGTGGGTTTTCAAAAAATTAGGCTTGTAGCCTTAGTATAGTCGGCCTATGCGCAATATTTCGGACTTTTTTGTCCTTCATCAGGCGAACCGACTTTTATAATGTGGAGAGCCTTTTTTGGCTTCTTCTCTCATTTTTCCCTCTGTTTAATTTGTCACTTTGTTTAGTTTTCTTTGTACTTTGTTTAGTTTTAATTTGTCACTTTGTTTAGTCTTAATTTGTCACTTTGTTTAGTCTTAATTTGTCACTTTTTTTAGTCTTAGTATTTTTCTCTTTTTTTAGGCTTGATTTTTTATATTTTTCTACTTTCCTCTCCCTACCTTTCTCCTTTCTACCCTGTCCCTGTCTTTCCCTCTCCCCTACTGCCTCCCTGTGTCTGCCTACCCTCTATTTATACTCTCTGTGTCTGTCAACTCTGTTTAGTTTCTGTTCTTTCTTACTTGTTCTTATATGTGTCTTCTTTGACTTTCTGTGTCTTCTTTGACTTTCTTTCTTTTATATTCTTGTTTTTAGTCCCCTCTTTCTTATATATGTTCTTTGTTTGACTTATTTGTCCTTTTTAAGTGTCCTTTTTGACTTCTTTTTGACTTTTTTGTCCTTTATAAGTGTCCTTTTTGACTTTCTTTTTTTCTCTCTTTCTTAGGGTTAGACAAGGTTAGGTTTAGGCAAGGGGGTGGATGGTTAGGTTAAGGGTTAGGATATTGGGTGGGGGGTATACAGCTTGGGATAATATTGAGGGGGGCCAGCATGGACGGGAATCCCGGAAGGAGGCACTGGCAGGTTAGGATGAAGGGGTAAGAAATCCCCTCTCCAGCCGGAGAGAGGATGGTGCACTGTCCATCTTTAACTTCCAAGATTCCCTTCCATGCTGGCCCCCTGTAGGTACCACCACCCGAAGGTGGTGGGTTTTCAAAAAATTAGGCTTGTAGCCTTAGTATAGTCGGCCTATGCGCAATATTTCGGACTTTTTTGTCCTTCATCAGGCGAACCGACTTTTATAATGTGGAGAGCCTTTTTTGGCTTCTTCTCTCATTTTTCCCTCTGTTTAATTTGTCACTTTGTTTAGTTTTCTTTGTACTTTGTTTAGTTTTAATTTGTCACTTTGTTTAGTCTTAATTTGTCACTTTGTTTAGTCTTAATTTGTCACTTTTTTTAGTCTTAGTATTTTTCTCTTTTTTTAGGCTTGATTTTTTATATTTTTCTACTTTCCTCTCCCTACCTTTCTCCTTTCTACCCTGTCCCTGTCTTTCCCTCTCCCCTACTGCCTCCCTGTGTCTGCCTACCCTCTATTTATACTCTCTGTGTCTGTCAACTCTGTTTAGTTTCTGTTCTTTCTTACTTGTTCTTATATGTGTCTTCTTTGACTTTCTGTGTCTTCTTTGACTTTCTTTCTTTTATATTCTTGTTTTTAGTCCCCTCTTTCTTATATATGTTCTTTGTTTGACTTATTTGTCCTTTTTAAGTGTCCTTTTTGACTTCTTTTTGACTTTTTTGTCCTTTATAAGTGTCCTTTTTGACTTTCTTTTTTTCTCTCTTTCTTAGGGTTAGACAAGGTTAGGTTTAGGCAAGGGGGTGGATGGTTAGGTTAAGGGTTAGGATATTGGGTGGGGGGTATACAGCTTGGGATAATATTGAGGGGGGCCAGCATGGACGGGAATCCCGGAAGGAGGCACTGGCAGGTTAGGATGAAGGGGTAAGAAATCCCCTCTCCAGCCGGAGAGAGGATGGTGCACTGTCCATCTTTAACTTCCAAGATTCCCTTCCATGCTGGCCCCCTGTAGGTACCACCACCCGAAGGTGGTGGGTTTTCAAAAAATTAGGCTTGTAGCCTTAGTATAGTCGGCCTATGCGCAATATTTCGGACTTTTTTGTCCTTCATCAGGCGAACCGACTTTTATAATGTGGAGAGCCTTTTTTGGCTTCTTCTCTCATTTTTCCCTCTGTTTAATTTGTCACTTTGTTTAGTTTTCTTTGTACTTTGTTTAGTTTTAATTTGTCACTTTGTTTAGTCTTAATTTGTCACTTTGTTTAGTCTTAATTTGTCACTTTTTTTAGTCTTAGTATTTTTCTCTTTTTTTAGGCTTGATTTTTTATATTTTTCTACTTTCCTCTCCCTACCTTTCTCCTTTCTACCCTGTCCCTGTCTTTCCCTCTCCCCTACTGCCTCCCTGTGTCTGCCTACCCTCTATTTATACTCTCTGTGTCTGTCAACTCTGTTTAGTTTCTGTTCTTTCTTACTTGTTCTTATATGTGTCTTCTTTGACTTTCTGTGTCTTCTTTGACTTTCTTTCTTTTATATTCTTGTTTTTAGTCCCCTCTTTCTTATATATGTTCTTTGTTTGACTTATTTGTCCTTTTTAAGTGTCCTTTTTGACTTCTTTTTGACTTTTTTGTCCTTTATAAGTGTCCTTTTTGACTTTCTTTTTTTCTCTCTTTCTTAGGGTTAGACAAGGTTAGGTTTAGGCAAGGGGGTGGATGGTTAGGTTAAGGGTTAGGATATTGGGTGGGGGGTATACAGCTTGGGATAATATTGAGGGGGGCCAGCATGGACGGGAATCCCGGAAGGAGGCACTGGCAGGTTAGGATGAAGGGGTAAGAAATCCCCTCTCCAGCCGGAGAGAGGATGGTGCACTGTCCATCTTTAACTTCCAAGATTCCCTTCCATGCTGGCCCCCTGTAGGTACCACCACCCGAAGGTGGTGGGTTTTCAAAAAATTAGGCTTGTAGCCTTAGTATAGTCGGCCTATGCGCAATATTTCGGACTTTTTTGTCCTTCATCAGGCGAACCGACTTTTATAATGTGGAGAGCCTTTTTTGGCTTCTTCTCTCATTTTTCCCTCTGTTTAATTTGTCACTTTGTTTAGTTTTCTTTGTACTTTGTTTAGTTTTAATTTGTCACTTTGTTTAGTCTTAATTTGTCACTTTGTTTAGTCTTAATTTGTCACTTTTTTTAGTCTTAGTATTTTTCTCTTTTTTTAGGCTTGATTTTTTATATTTTTCTACTTTCCTCTCCCTACCTTTCTCCTTTCTACCCTGTCCCTGTCTTTCCCTCTCCCCTACTGCCTCCCTGTGTCTGCCTACCCTCTATTTATACTCTCTGTGTCTGTCAACTCTGTTTAGTTTCTGTTCTTTCTTACTTGTTCTTATATGTGTCTTCTTTGACTTTCTGTGTCTTCTTTGACTTTCTTTCTTTTATATTCTTGTTTTTAGTCCCCTCTTTCTTATATATGTTCTTTGTTTGACTTATTTGTCCTTTTTAAGTGTCCTTTTTGACTTCTTTTTGACTTTTTTGTCCTTTATAAGTGTCCTTTTTGACTTTCTTTTTTTCTCTCTTTCTTAGGGTTAGACAAGGTTAGGTTTAGGCAAGGGGGTGGATGGTTAGGTTAAGGGTTAGGATATTGGGTGGGGGGTATACAGCTTGGGATAATATTGAGGGGGGCCAGCATGGACGGGAATCCCGGAAGGAGGCACTGGCAGGTTAGGATGAAGGGGTAAGAAATCCCCTCTCCAGCCGGAGAGAGGATGGTGCACTGTCCATCTTTAACTTCCAAGATTCCCTTCCATGCTGGCCCCCTGTAGGTACCACCACCCGAAGGTGGTGGGTTTTCAAAAAATTAGGCTTGTAGCCTTAGTATAGTCGGCCTATGCGCAATATTTCGGACTTTTTTGTCCTTCATCAGGCGAACCGACTTTTATAATGTGGAGAGCCTTTTTTGGCTTCTTCTCTCATTTTTCCCTCTGTTTAATTTGTCACTTTGTTTAGTTTTCTTTGTACTTTGTTTAGTTTTAATTTGTCACTTTGTTTAGTCTTAATTTGTCACTTTGTTTAGTCTTAATTTGTCACTTTTTTTAGTCTTAGTATTTTTCTCTTTTTTTAGGCTTGATTTTTTATATTTTTCTACTTTCCTCTCCCTACCTTTCTCCTTTCTACCCTGTCCCTGTCTTTCCCTCTCCCCTACTGCCTCCCTGTGTCTGCCTACCCTCTATTTATACTCTCTGTGTCTGTCAACTCTGTTTAGTTTCTGTTCTTTCTTACTTGTTCTTATATGTGTCTTCTTTGACTTTCTGTGTCTTCTTTGACTTTCTTTCTTTTATATTCTTGTTTTTAGTCCCCTCTTTCTTATATATGTTCTTTGTTTGACTTATTTGTCCTTTTTAAGTGTCCTTTTTGACTTCTTTTTGACTTTTTTGTCCTTTATAAGTGTCCTTTTTGACTTTCTTTTTTTCTCTCTTTCTTAGGGTTAGACAAGGTTAGGTTTAGGCAAGGGGGTGGATGGTTAGGTTAAGGGTTAGGATATTGGGTGGGGGGTATACAGCTTGGGATAATATTGAGGGGGGCCAGCATGGACGGGAATCCCGGAAGGAGGCACTGGCAGGTTAGGATGAAGGGGTAAGAAATCCCCTCTCCAGCCGGAGAGAGGATGGTGCACTGTCCATCTTTAACTTCCAAGATTCCCTTCCATGCTGGCCCCCTGTAGGTACCACCACCCGAAGGTGGTGGGTTTTCAAAAAATTAGGCTTGTAGCCTTAGTATAGTCGGCCTATGCGCAATATTTCGGACTTTTTTGTCCTTCATCAGGCGAACCGACTTTTATAATGTGGAGAGCCTTTTTTGGCTTCTTCTCTCATTTTTCCCTCTGTTTAATTTGTCACTTTGTTTAGTTTTCTTTGTACTTTGTTTAGTTTTAATTTGTCACTTTGTTTAGTCTTAATTTGTCACTTTGTTTAGTCTTAATTTGTCACTTTTTTTAGTCTTAGTATTTTTCTCTTTTTTTAGGCTTGATTTTTTATATTTTTCTACTTTCCTCTCCCTACCTTTCTCCTTTCTACCCTGTCCCTGTCTTTCCCTCTCCCCTACTGCCTCCCTGTGTCTGCCTACCCTCTATTTATACTCTCTGTGTCTGTCAACTCTGTTTAGTTTCTGTTCTTTCTTACTTGTTCTTATATGTGTCTTCTTTGACTTTCTGTGTCTTCTTTGACTTTCTTTCTTTTATATTCTTGTTTTTAGTCCCCTCTTTCTTATATATGTTCTTTGTTTGACTTATTTGTCCTTTTTAAGTGTCCTTTTTGACTTCTTTTTGACTTTTTTGTCCTTTATAAGTGTCCTTTTTGACTTTCTTTTTTTCTCTCTTTCTTAGGGTTAGACAAGGTTAGGTTTAGGCAAGGGGGTGGATGGTTAGGTTAAGGGTTAGGATATTGGGTGGGGGGTATACAGCTTGGGATAATATTGAGGGGGGCCAGCATGGACGGGAATCCCGGAAGGAGGCACTGGCAGGTTAGGATGAAGGGGTAAGAAATCCCCTCTCCAGCCGGAGAGAGGATGGTGCACTGTCCATCTTTAACTTCCAAGATTCCCTTCCATGCTGGCCCCCTGTAGGTACCACCACCCGAAGGTGGTGGGTTTTCAAAAAATTAGGCTTGTAGCCTTAGTATAGTCGGCCTATGCGCAATATTTCGGACTTTTTTGTCCTTCATCAGGCGAACCGACTTTTATAATGTGGAGAGCCTTTTTTGGCTTCTTCTCTCATTTTTCCCTCTGTTTAATTTGTCACTTTGTTTAGTTTTCTTTGTACTTTGTTTAGTTTTAATTTGTCACTTTGTTTAGTCTTAATTTGTCACTTTGTTTAGTCTTAATTTGTCACTTTTTTTAGTCTTAGTATTTTTCTCTTTTTTTAGGCTTGATTTTTTATATTTTTCTACTTTCCTCTCCCTACCTTTCTCCTTTCTACCCTGTCCCTGTCTTTCCCTCTCCCCTACTGCCTCCCTGTGTCTGCCTACCCTCTATTTATACTCTCTGTGTCTGTCAACTCTGTTTAGTTTCTGTTCTTTCTTACTTGTTCTTATATGTGTCTTCTTTGACTTTCTGTGTCTTCTTTGACTTTCTTTCTTTTATATTCTTGTTTTTAGTCCCCTCTTTCTTATATATGTTCTTTGTTTGACTTATTTGTCCTTTTTAAGTGTCCTTTTTGACTTCTTTTTGACTTTTTTGTCCTTTATAAGTGTCCTTTTTGACTTTCTTTTTTTCTCTCTTTCTTAGGGTTAGACAAGGTTAGGTTTAGGCAAGGGGGTGGATGGTTAGGTTAAGGGTTAGGATATTGGGTGGGGGGTATACAGCTTGGGATAATATTGAGGGGGGCCAGCATGGACGGGAATCCCGGAAGGAGGCACTGGCAGGTTAGGATGAAGGGGTAAGAAATCCCCTCTCCAGCCGGAGAGAGGATGGTGCACTGTCCATCTTTAACTTCCAAGATTCCCTTCCATGCTGGCCCCCTGTAGGTACCACCACCCGAAGGTGGTGGGTTTTCAAAAAATTAGGCTTGTAGCCTTAGTATAGTCGGCCTATGCGCAATATTTCGGACTTTTTTGTCCTTCATCAGGCGAACCGACTTTTATAATGTGGAGAGCCTTTTTTGGCTTCTTCTCTCATTTTTCCCTCTGTTTAATTTGTCACTTTGTTTAGTTTTCTTTGTACTTTGTTTAGTTTTAATTTGTCACTTTGTTTAGTCTTAATTTGTCACTTTGTTTAGTCTTAATTTGTCACTTTTTTTAGTCTTAGTATTTTTCTCTTTTTTTAGGCTTGATTTTTTATATTTTTCTACTTTCCTCTCCCTACCTTTCTCCTTTCTACCCTGTCCCTGTCTTTCCCTCTCCCCTACTGCCTCCCTGTGTCTGCCTACCCTCTATTTATACTCTCTGTGTCTGTCAACTCTGTTTAGTTTCTGTTCTTTCTTACTTGTTCTTATATGTGTCTTCTTTGACTTTCTGTGTCTTCTTTGACTTTCTTTCTTTTATATTCTTGTTTTTAGTCCCCTCTTTCTTATATATGTTCTTTGTTTGACTTATTTGTCCTTTTTAAGTGTCCTTTTTGACTTCTTTTTGACTTTTTTGTCCTTTATAAGTGTCCTTTTTGACTTTCTTTTTTTCTCTCTTTCTTAGGGTTAGACAAGGTTAGGTTTAGGCAAGGGGGTGGATGGTTAGGTTAAGGGTTAGGATATTGGGTGGGGGGTATACAGCTTGGGATAATATTGAGGGGGGCCAGCATGGACGGGAATCCCGGAAGGAGGCACTGGCAGGTTAGGATGAAGGGGTAAGAAATCCCCTCTCCAGCCGGAGAGAGGATGGTGCACTGTCCATCTTTAACTTCCAAGATTCCCTTCCATGCTGGCCCCCTGTAGGTACCACCACCCGAAGGTGGTGGGTTTTCAAAAAATTAGGCTTGTAGCCTTAGTATAGTCGGCCTATGCGCAATATTTCGGACTTTTTTGTCCTTCATCAGGCGAACCGACTTTTATAATGTGGAGAGCCTTTTTTGGCTTCTTCTCTCATTTTTCCCTCTGTTTAATTTGTCACTTTGTTTAGTTTTCTTTGTACTTTGTTTAGTTTTAATTTGTCACTTTGTTTAGTCTTAATTTGTCACTTTGTTTAGTCTTAATTTGTCACTTTTTTTAGTCTTAGTATTTTTCTCTTTTTTTAGGCTTGATTTTTTATATTTTTCTACTTTCCTCTCCCTACCTTTCTCCTTTCTACCCTGTCCCTGTCTTTCCCTCTCCCCTACTGCCTCCCTGTGTCTGCCTACCCTCTATTTATACTCTCTGTGTCTGTCAACTCTGTTTAGTTTCTGTTCTTTCTTACTTGTTCTTATATGTGTCTTCTTTGACTTTCTGTGTCTTCTTTGACTTTCTTTCTTTTATATTCTTGTTTTTAGTCCCCTCTTTCTTATATATGTTCTTTGTTTGACTTATTTGTCCTTTTTAAGTGTCCTTTTTGACTTCTTTTTGACTTTTTTGTCCTTTATAAGTGTCCTTTTTGACTTTCTTTTTTTCTCTCTTTCTTAGGGTTAGACAAGGTTAGGTTTAGGCAAGGGGGTGGATGGTTAGGTTAAGGGTTAGGATATTGGGTGGGGGGTATACAGCTTGGGATAATATTGAGGGGGGCCAGCATGGACGGGAATCCCGGAAGGAGGCACTGGCAGGTTAGGATGAAGGGGTAAGAAATCCCCTCTCCAGCCGGAGAGAGGATGGTGCACTGTCCATCTTTAACTTCCAAGATTCCCTTCCATGCTGGCCCCCTGTAGGTACCACCACCCGAAGGTGGTGGGTTTTCAAAAAATTAGGCTTGTAGCCTTAGTATAGTCGGCCTATGCGCAATATTTCGGACTTTTTTGTCCTTCATCAGGCGAACCGACTTTTATAATGTGGAGAGCCTTTTTTGGCTTCTTCTCTCATTTTTCCCTCTGTTTAATTTGTCACTTTGTTTAGTTTTCTTTGTACTTTGTTTAGTTTTAATTTGTCACTTTGTTTAGTCTTAATTTGTCACTTTGTTTAGTCTTAATTTGTCACTTTTTTTAGTCTTAGTATTTTTCTCTTTTTTTAGGCTTGATTTTTTATATTTTTCTACTTTCCTCTCCCTACCTTTCTCCTTTCTACCCTGTCCCTGTCTTTCCCTCTCCCCTACTGCCTCCCTGTGTCTGCCTACCCTCTATTTATACTCTCTGTGTCTGTCAACTCTGTTTAGTTTCTGTTCTTTCTTACTTGTTCTTATATGTGTCTTCTTTGACTTTCTGTGTCTTCTTTGACTTTCTTTCTTTTATATTCTTGTTTTTAGTCCCCTCTTTCTTATATATGTTCTTTGTTTGACTTATTTGTCCTTTTTAAGTGTCCTTTTTGACTTCTTTTTGACTTTTTTGTCCTTTATAAGTGTCCTTTTTGACTTTCTTTTTTTCTCTCTTTCTTAGGGTTAGACAAGGTTAGGTTTAGGCAAGGGGGTGGATGGTTAGGTTAAGGGTTAGGATATTGGGTGGGGGGTATACAGCTTGGGATAATATTGAGGGGGGCCAGCATGGACGGGAATCCCGGAAGGAGGCACTGGCAGGTTAGGATGAAGGGGTAAGAAATCCCCTCTCCAGCCGGAGAGAGGATGGTGCACTGTCCATCTTTAACTTCCAAGATTCCCTTCCATGCTGGCCCCCTGTAGGTACCACCACCCGAAGGTGGTGGGTTTTCAAAAAATTAGGCTTGTAGCCTTAGTATAGTCGGCCTATGCGCAATATTTCGGACTTTTTTGTCCTTCATCAGGCGAACCGACTTTTATAATGTGGAGAGCCTTTTTTGGCTTCTTCTCTCATTTTTCCCTCTGTTTAATTTGTCACTTTGTTTAGTTTTCTTTGTACTTTGTTTAGTTTTAATTTGTCACTTTGTTTAGTCTTAATTTGTCACTTTGTTTAGTCTTAATTTGTCACTTTTTTTAGTCTTAGTATTTTTCTCTTTTTTTAGGCTTGATTTTTTATATTTTTCTACTTTCCTCTCCCTACCTTTCTCCTTTCTACCCTGTCCCTGTCTTTCCCTCTCCCCTACTGCCTCCCTGTGTCTGCCTACCCTCTATTTATACTCTCTGTGTCTGTCAACTCTGTTTAGTTTCTGTTCTTTCTTACTTGTTCTTATATGTGTCTTCTTTGACTTTCTGTGTCTTCTTTGACTTTCTTTCTTTTATATTCTTGTTTTTAGTCCCCTCTTTCTTATATATGTTCTTTGTTTGACTTATTTGTCCTTTTTAAGTGTCCTTTTTGACTTCTTTTTGACTTTTTTGTCCTTTATAAGTGTCCTTTTTGACTTTCTTTTTTTCTCTCTTTCTTAGGGTTAGACAAGGTTAGGTTTAGGCAAGGGGGTGGATGGTTAGGTTAAGGGTTAGGATATTGGGTGGGGGGTATACAGCTTGGGATAATATTGAGGGGGGCCAGCATGGACGGGAATCCCGGAAGGAGGCACTGGCAGGTTAGGATGAAGGGGTAAGAAATCCCCTCTCCAGCCGGAGAGAGGATGGTGCACTGTCCATCTTTAACTTCCAAGATTCCCTTCCATGCTGGCCCCCTGTAGGTACCACCACCCGAAGGTGGTGGGTTTTTTTTGGACGGGAATCCCGGAAGGAGGCACTGGCAGGTTAGGATGAATTTGGACGGGAATCCCGGAAGGAGGCACTCCTTTCTACGGGAATCCCGGAAGGAGGCACTCTACGGGAATCCCGGAAGGAGGCACTGGGTTAGGGTTAGGGTTAGGCAAGAAGGGATATACACAGAGTCTCCCCCTATGTTGACCAACGACAACATAGTTGTGTGGGGAGACAGAGGCAGGGCGCTGGCCGGCGCAAGTTAGTCCCCTAGCCACCTCCCACTTGCTGTCCTGAGCCACATAGAGGAGAAAAGAAGAGAAGAGAGGAGGGGAGGGGGAGGAGAATGGGAAGGCGAGGTCTCCCCGACGTCACTTGCAATGACAGCCCTCTAAAAAGGACAGTTGCTCCAAAAGAGGGGGGAGTTACGCAAAAGAAATAGACTAAAGGAGCCGCCAGCTATATAGTAGGGAAGCGTACTATAACCCTGCCAAGTAGAAATGAAAAAGGGAAGCGGCACGAGCGAGTCCCAAAAAGTGGTAAGGTGGCGCTTTAATGTTTTGAAGCATGGCATGTGCAGACTGCCAAGCGTAATTAAAGATAGATCAATGAAAAATGGCCCAATAATGATTGAAAAATGAAAGAAAAAATCTGCATAAATCATAATATATAAATAATACATAAATAAAGAAATAATATATCAATATTATATAAATAAATAAAGAAATAATATTATAGAAATAAATTGATATCATTAATTAAAGGAATCAATCACTAAGTATTAGGGTTAAGATTGCTTAGGTTTAAGACTGCGTAGGGTTAAGGGTGGTTAGGTTTAGGCATGAAATTCAGTGAGGTTAGGGTAAGGGAAGAGTACTGGGTTAGGTGTAGATTTAAGTATTTGACAAGCCAGCAAGAGCAGGTATTGACATGTGTAGCTGAGTGAGCGTGAACAAAGCGAGATGCCACATCCATCCTGACATGTTGTGACAGCAGTTGCCTCCATGTGGCCCGCGCCAGTGAAGGCCAACCACTGTAACAGGCTGGATTTAAGGGCACGAAGGCATGTTGTGCCTGCGAGACCCCAAGAGCGAAAAACGGGTTGCGTTTTTCGAATGAGTGTCAGTTTGGAATAGGACCCCGCAAAGTACGCACCCACCCCTGGGACACATCCTCAGTTGTGCGCCTTGGGATCAACGAGTGTTTCGACCACTTAACACAAGACACTCTCCCCCAAGGAAGGTCCCGCCGAAGATGCGCTCGTCTTCGGGGCGTGTCCCAGTCTGACCTACACTACACTAACCACTTGTTTTTAAGGTTTCTCTTGTTTTGAGCAAAAGTTGGAAGTAGAGGTAAGTATTTTTAGGTGAGATATTTGAGTTTGAAGGCTATTTTAAAAAGACTAATTTTAGAAGTTTAGTGTCTACAGACTATTAAATGAAAAATCATAGTTATAAAAGTATTCAAGAGAGAGATATGAAGAAAGTAAACGCCTAGGTCCCGTTGCGTCCTAGGCTCAGTCCCTAAGCAGACTGAGGGACGGAATTTTTGAGGAAAATGACAATTTGAAGGACGCCCAATTTGAGTTAAAAAAATGGACATGCTTAATTAAAGCGTGTGTGGTGCAAAATGGACTGTAGTGCGTGAGGCTAACCCTCTAGAAGACCGGGCCACGTTTAAGGTTCTGATGCCCTGAACCACCACTCCCGCAGTGCTGCCCTAGAGTCGGGACACGGGGGGCCGCATACTCACCCCCTGACCAACATGTACCACATCGTTAACACCGCAAGGTAGCCATGGTACAGCCGAGCAGGGTTGTAGAATCTGGTCTTGTCTGCGCGAAGCCTTGTTGGTCCCCCTCCAGGAATAACCAGAACCAGCCCCGTCAGAGCGGTGCCTTTCCAGTTACCCCAGAGGCCTGAAGGATCAGGGCCAGCAGAGACTCGCTCTGCCTCCCTGACCTCCATAGAACCAAGGGCAAGGCTGAAAAAACCGTTCACTGTGTTCCGTACACCGCACAACCCCAGTGAAGGTAAACTAAAACAATCCCTGTGTTCCAATACACCGCACAACCCCAGGGATTGAGTGAAGAAGTGAAAGCTTCTTACTCTCCCTGTGCCTCATCCACAGGGATGTCATAAATCCCAGTGGAATCATTGGTCATGGTGTCACCGGACGACGTTCGTGACTCCGCCCCTTCGCGACGGCCCCGCCCATGCGTAACGCTATTACAATTGCCTATACCAGTTATGAAATTGTTGTGAAAAAAAACGGTCAAAAACGGTCGTAATTCAAGAAAAACGGGCGCTGTTGGCGAGTGAAATGCATGCTGGGAGATTGGAGGCTGCTAAGGCAGCTCCAAGTATCCGCTCTAACTTGGGGTATACAGTTGCTCAAAGTGAAACTGAAAGATCGCGACGATCTTCCGGGGTGTGACGTCATCAGCGGTAACTCCGCCCATGCGCGGCTATCGACCAATCAGAGGCACAGGTCACTGCAAGGCATGATGGGTGTTTAAAAAACGGACAAAAACGTTTTTAATTATAAAGTTAATGTGTGTAACTAGGGAAAAACGTTTGTAGCATTAAAGGGGCTTTTAAGTTAGTTGCCTATAGAGGGTCAAAGATAACAAGCAAACTGCAAACCATAATGGAGAGTGCTAGTGGGAGAAATGGCGTGCTGGGAGACAGCAGTCTCATTGCTATGCTTCATTCCTGCATGGAATGTTGTTGTTGAAAGAAAAAATGTCCCTCTTCACTCATTATGTGAGTGACTGTCCTAGGATGTCCCTGCATGCCTTGAGACCATAAGTAAAAGGCATGGGCAAAAGAGTATATCAAAGCTGTTAATGCTGCTCTAATAGGGGATCCTATTTTTAGAAGAGGAAGGATTTCAAATTGTTGAAGTTAAAATTAAAAGTAAAACGTGATGTAAGTTCAAAAGTGTTAAAGATATAATTATCATATAAGTACCATGGAATTATTGAGATAGTGTATAATAAAATAAAAAATAAAGAGTTAAAGAAATTAGTGACAAAATTAAAGTATTGAAGGAGGACAAAAGTAATTAAATAAATTATGGAGATATATATAAAAAGGTGAATAATAAAGTATAAACAATAAATAATAAAGAATTAGGGGTGAAACGGCTAGGGTTTAAACTGATCAGGGTTAAGCCTGGTTAGGTTTAGGCGTGAACTACACTAATGTTAGGATTAGGAAAAGAATAGGGTAGGGCTTAAAAAACAAGTTTGTGGAAAAAAGGAGATGCAAAAAACGATGCGTGTCTACTGACACATTTCAAGAGTTCGTCTCTACAGAGTCATGCTCTGTGGGGTTAGGGTTAGGCGTGACTAGATTAATTAAATAAATTATGGTGATATATATAAAAAAATGAATAATAAAGTATAAACAATAAATAATAAAGAATTAGGGGTGAAACGGCTAGGGTTTAAACTGATCAGGGTTAAGCCTGGTTAGGTTTAGGCGTGAACTACACTAATGTTAGGATTAGGAAAAGAATAGGGTAGGGCTTAAAAAACAAGTTTGTGGAAAAAAAGGAGATGCAAAAAACGATGCGTGTCTACTGACATATTTCAAGAGTTCTTCTCTACATAGTCATGCTCTGTGGGCACATACACATGTAGGAGAAGCGGAAAATTGAGTGTAAGGGTTAGAATATATATTCAAAGTCTCGTTGTCTGACAGATTTTAAGTGGTCTTCACTACATATGTATGCTCTGTGGGCATATACAAATGTAGGAGAAGCGGGAGATGAAGTGCAAATAATACAACAGATGTTCCTGGGTATGTCATCTGAAAGATTTCAAGAGTTCTTCTCTACATAGTTATGCTCTGTGGGCATATACAAATGTAGGAGAAGTGGAAGATTGAGTGCAAGGATTAAAACATATGTTCCTGGTCGTGTCGCCTGACAGATTTCAAGAGTTCTTCTCTACATAGTTATGCTCTGTGGGCATATATAAATGTAGGAGAAGCGGAAGATGAAGTGTAAGTAATAAATCCGATGTGCCTTGTCGCATTGTCTGACCGATGTCAAGTGTTCTTCTCTACATAGTTATGCTCTGTGGGCACATACAAATGTAGGAGAAGTGGAAGCTTGAGTGCAAGGAGTAAAACATATGTTTGTGGATGTGTTTCTTGAGAGATTTCAAGTGTTCTTCTCTACATAGTTATGCTCTGTGGGCATATACAAATGTAGGGGAAGCAGAAAATTGAGTCCAAGTATGAAAACATATGTTTGTGGATGTGTCTCTTGACAGATGTCAAGTGTTCTTCTCTACATAGTTATGCTCTGTGGGCATATACAAATGTAGGAGAAGCAGAAAATTGAGTCCAAGTATTAAAACATATGTTTGTGAATATGTCTCCTGAGAGATTTCAAGAGTTCTTCTCTACATAGTCATGCTCTGTGGGCACATACAAATGTAGGAGAAGTGGAATATTAAGTCCAAGTGTTAAAACATATGTTCGTGATCTTGTGTCTTGACAGATTTCAAGTGTTCTTCTCTACATAGTTATGCTCTGTGGGCATATACAAGTGTAGGAGAAGCAGAAAATTGAGTGCAAGTATGAAAACATATGTTTGTGAATGTGTCTGTTGAGAGATTTCAAGAGTTCTTCTCTACATAGTCATGCTCTGTGGGCACATACAAATGTAGGAGAAGTGGAATATTAAGTCCAGGTATTAAAACATATGTTCGTGGTCTTGTGTCTTGACAGATTTCAAGCGTTCTTCTCTACATTGTCATGCGCTGTGGGCATATACAAGTGTAGGAGAAGCGGAAGATTGAGTGCAAGGATTAGAATATATATTCAAAGTCGCATTGTCTGACAGATTTTAAGTGGTCTTCACTACATAGGTATGCTCCGTGGGCATATGCAAATGTAGGAGAAGTGGGAGATGAAGTGTAAATAATACAACATATGTTCCTGGTCTTGTCATCTGAAAGATTTCAAGAGTTCTTCTCTACATAGTTATGCTCTGTGGGCATATACAAATGTAGGAGAAGCAGAAAATTGAGTGCAAGGATTTAAACATGTTTGTGGATATGTCTCCTGACAGATTTCAAGAGTTCTTCTCTACATAGTCATGCTCTGTGGGCATATACACATGTAGGAGAAGTGGAAGATTGAGTGCAAGGATTAAAACATATGTTCCTGGTCTTGTGTCTTGACAGATTTCAAGTGTTCTTCTCTACATAGTTATGCTCTGTGGGCATATACAAGTGTAGGAGAAGCGGAAAATTGAGTGCAAGGATGAAAACGTGTTTGTGGATGTGTCTCCTGAGAGTTTTCAAGAGTTCTTCTCTACATAGTTATGCTCTGTGGGCATATACAACTGTAGGAGAAGTGGAAGATTGAGTGCAAGGATTAAAACATATGTTCCTGGTCGTGTCGCCTGACAGATTTCAAGAGTTCTTCTCTACATAGTTATGCTCTGTGGGCATATACAAATGTAGGAGAAGCGGAAGATGAAGTGTAAGTAATAAAACCAATGTGCCTTATCGCATTGCCTGACCGATGTCAAGTGTTCTTCTCTACATAGTTATGCTCTGTGGGCATATACAAATGTAGGAGAAGTGGAAGCTTGAGTGCAAGGATTAAAACATATGTTTGTGGATGTGTTTCAGCCTTGACTGAATAAGCGCGAGGGGGGATTTTAGGGAGGGGGGAGGTGGGGGGAGAGATGAGAAGGAGAGTGAGAATTATTAATGTCAGTAAAAATGTACCCTTGGTGTAGAGAAGGTAAACGTGCCTAAGAGTACATTAAATGTGAACAGCATCATCATGTGATTACATCATGAGATACACAAAAGCTTTTGGGAGAAAAATGTATTATTAGGAGTCATTCCCAAAGTATTCAGAAGCTGATCTTGTGGTTTCAAACCCAGATGGTTGAGTACAACCCCACTCTGATCCCCTGCACAACATATTTTATGCATATCAAAAAGTGATTAAATAGAACAAAAGTTAAAACGTCTGGCTACAGTTGCCACCAGACAGGCAGAGGTCAAAGGTCACTAAAAAGCCCAGCTACAGTTGCCGCCAGACTGGCAGGGATCTAACCACTGCTGATCACGTTGCATTTACTGCGTGATCCATACCACAAGTGTGTGTACAGAGAAGGTGGTCAGGGAGCAAATCGGTGGGTTGAATGGCAGGAGCTGGTCCGAGGCTCGGGCTAGGGTTAGGCAAGAAGGGATATACACAGAGTCTCCCCCTATGTTGACCAACGACAACATAGTTGTGTGGGGAGACAGAGGCAGGGCGCTGGCCGGCGCAAGTTAGTCCCCTAGCCACCTCCCACTTGCTGTCCTGAGCCACATAGAGGAGAAAAGAAGAGAAGAGAGGAGGGGAGGGGGAGGAGAATGGGAAGGCGAGGTCTCCCCGACGTCACTTGCAATGACAGCCCTCTAAAAAGGACAGTTGCTCCAAAAGAGGGGGGAGTTACGCAAAAGAAATAGACTAAAGGAGCCGCCAGCTATATAGTAGGGAAGCGTACTATAACCCTGCCAAGTAGAAATGAAAAAGGGAAGCGGCACGAGCGAGTCCCAAAAAGTGGTAAGGTGGCGCTTTAATGTTTTGAAGCATGGCATGTGCAGACTGCCAAGCGTAATTAAAGATAGATCAATGAAAAATGGCCCAATAATGATTGAAAAATGAAAGAAAAAATCTGCATAAATCATAATATATAAATAATACATAAATAAAGAAATAATATATCAATATTATATAAATAAATAAAGAAATAATATTATAGAAATAAATTGATATCATTAATTAAAGGAATCAATCACTAAGTATTAGGGTTAAGATTGCTTAGGTTTAAGACTGCGTAGGGTTAAGGGTGGTTAGGTTTAGGCATGAAATTCAGTGAGGTTAGGGTAAGGGAAGAGTACTGGGTTAGGTGTAGATTTAAGTATTTGACAAGCCAGCAAGAGCAGGTATTGACATGTGTAGCTGAGTGAGCGTGAACAAAGCGAGATGCCACATCCATCCTGACATGTTGTGACAGCAGTTGCCTCCATGTGGCCCGCGCCAGTGAAGGCCAACCACTGTAACAGGCTGGATTTAAGGGCACGAAGGCATGTTGTGCCTGCGAGACCCCAAGAGCGAAAAACGGGTTGCGTTTTTCGAATGAGTGTCAGTTTGGAATAGGACCCCGCAAAGTACGCACCCACCCCTGGGACACATCCTCAGTTGTGCGCCTTGGGATCAACGAGTGTTTCGACCACTTAACACAAGACACTCTCCCCCAAGGAAGGTCCCGCCGAAGATGCGCTCGTCTTCGGGGCGTGTCCCAGTCTGACCTACACTACACTAACCACTTGTTTTTAAGGTTTCTCTTGTTTTGAGCAAAAGTTGGAAGTAGAGGTAAGTATTTTTAGGTGAGATATTTGAGTTTGAAGGCTATTTTAAAAAGACTAATTTTAGAAGTTTAGTGTCTACAGACTATTAAATGAAAAATCATAGTTATAAAAGTATTCAAGAGAGAGATATGAAGAAAGTAAACGCCTAGGTCCCGTTGCGTCCTAGGCTCAGTCCCTAAGCAGACTGAGGGACGGAATTTTTGAGGAAAATGACAATTTGAAGGACGCCCAATTTGAGTTAAAAAAATGGACATGCTTAATTAAAGCGTGTGTGGTGCAAAATGGACTGTAGTGCGTGAGGCTAACCCTCTAGAAGACCGGGCCACGTTTAAGGTTCTGATGCCCTGAACCACCACTCCCGCAGTGCTGCCCTAGAGTCGGGACACGGGGGGCCGCATACTCACCCCCTGACCAACATGTACCACATCGTTAACACCGCAAGGTAGCCATGGTACAGCCGAGCAGGGTTGTAGAATCTGGTCTTGTCTGCGCGAAGCCTTGTTGGTCCCCCTCCAGGAATAACCAGAACCAGCCCCGTCAGAGCGGTGCCTTTCCAGTTACCCCAGAGGCCTGAAGGATCAGGGCCAGCAGAGACTCGCTCTGCCTCCCTGACCTCCATAGAACCAAGGGCAAGGCTGAAAAAACCGTTCACTGTGTTCCGTACACCGCACAACCCCAGTGAAGGTAAACTAAAACAATCCCTGTGTTCCAATACACCGCACAACCCCAGGGATTGAGTGAAGAAGTGAAAGCTTCTTACTCTCCCTGTGCCTCATCCACAGGGATGTCATAAATCCCAGTGGAATCATTGGTCATGGTGTCACCGGACGACGTTCGTGACTCCGCCCCTTCGCGACGGCCCCGCCCATGCGTAACGCTATTACAATTGCCTATACCAGTTATGAAATTGTTGTGAAAAAAAACGGTCAAAAACGGTCGTAATTCAAGAAAAACGGGCGCTGTTGGCGAGTGAAATGCATGCTGGGAGATTGGAGGCTGCTAAGGCAGCTCCAAGTATCCGCTCTAACTTGGGGTATACAGTTGCTCAAAGTGAAACTGAAAGATCGCGACGATCTTCCGGGGTGTGACGTCATCAGCGGTAACTCCGCCCATGCGCGGCTATCGACCAATCAGAGGCACAGGTCACTGCAAGGCATGATGGGTGTTTAAAAAACGGACAAAAACGTTTTTAATTATAAAGTTAATGTGTGTAACTAGGGAAAAACGTTTGTAGCATTAAAGGGGCTTTTAAGTTAGTTGCCTATAGAGGGTCAAAGATAACAAGCAAACTGCAAACCATAATGGAGAGTGCTAGTGGGAGAAATGGCGTGCTGGGAGACAGCAGTCTCATTGCTATGCTTCATTCCTGCATGGAATGTTGTTGTTGAAAGAAAAAATGTCCCTCTTCACTCATTATGTGAGTGACTGTCCTAGGATGTCCCTGCATGCCTTGAGACCATAAGTAAAAGGCATGGGCAAAAGAGTATATCAAAGCTGTTAATGCTGCTCTAATAGGGGATCCTATTTTTAGAAGAGGAAGGATTTCAAATTGTTGAAGTTAAAATTAAAAGTAAAACGTGATGTAAGTTCAAAAGTGTTAAAGATATAATTATCATATAAGTACCATGGAATTATTGAGATAGTGTATAATAAAATAAAAAATAAAGAGTTAAAGAAATTAGTGACAAAATTAAAGTATTGAAGGAGGACAAAAGTAATTAAATAAATTATGGAGATATATATAAAAAGGTGAATAATAAAGTATAAACAATAAATAATAAAGAATTAGGGGTGAAACGGCTAGGGTTTAAACTGATCAGGGTTAAGCCTGGTTAGGTTTAGGCGTGAACTACACTAATGTTAGGATTAGGAAAAGAATAGGGTAGGGCTTAAAAAACAAGTTTGTGGAAAAAAGGAGATGCAAAAAACGATGCGTGTCTACTGACACATTTCAAGAGTTCGTCTCTACAGAGTCATGCTCTGTGGGGTTAGGGTTAGGCGTGACTAGATTAATTAAATAAATTATGGTGATATATATAAAAAAATGAATAATAAAGTATAAACAATAAATAATAAAGAATTAGGGGTGAAACGGCTAGGGTTTAAACTGATCAGGGTTAAGCCTGGTTAGGTTTAGGCGTGAACTACACTAATGTTAGGATTAGGAAAAGAATAGGGTAGGGCTTAAAAAACAAGTTTGTGGAAAAAAAGGAGATGCAAAAAACGATGCGTGTCTACTGACATATTTCAAGAGTTCTTCTCTACATAGTCATGCTCTGTGGGCACATACACATGTAGGAGAAGCGGAAAATTGAGTGTAAGGGTTAGAATATATATTCAAAGTCTCGTTGTCTGACAGATTTTAAGTGGTCTTCACTACATATGTATGCTCTGTGGGCATATACAAATGTAGGAGAAGCGGGAGATGAAGTGCAAATAATACAACAGATGTTCCTGGGTATGTCATCTGAAAGATTTCAAGAGTTCTTCTCTACATAGTTATGCTCTGTGGGCATATACAAATGTAGGAGAAGTGGAAGATTGAGTGCAAGGATTAAAACATATGTTCCTGGTCGTGTCGCCTGACAGATTTCAAGAGTTCTTCTCTACATAGTTATGCTCTGTGGGCATATATAAATGTAGGAGAAGCGGAAGATGAAGTGTAAGTAATAAATCCGATGTGCCTTGTCGCATTGTCTGACCGATGTCAAGTGTTCTTCTCTACATAGTTATGCTCTGTGGGCACATACAAATGTAGGAGAAGTGGAAGCTTGAGTGCAAGGAGTAAAACATATGTTTGTGGATGTGTTTCTTGAGAGATTTCAAGTGTTCTTCTCTACATAGTTATGCTCTGTGGGCATATACAAATGTAGGGGAAGCAGAAAATTGAGTCCAAGTATGAAAACATATGTTTGTGGATGTGTCTCTTGACAGATGTCAAGTGTTCTTCTCTACATAGTTATGCTCTGTGGGCATATACAAATGTAGGAGAAGCAGAAAATTGAGTCCAAGTATTAAAACATATGTTTGTGAATATGTCTCCTGAGAGATTTCAAGAGTTCTTCTCTACATAGTCATGCTCTGTGGGCACATACAAATGTAGGAGAAGTGGAATATTAAGTCCAAGTGTTAAAACATATGTTCGTGATCTTGTGTCTTGACAGATTTCAAGTGTTCTTCTCTACATAGTTATGCTCTGTGGGCATATACAAGTGTAGGAGAAGCAGAAAATTGAGTGCAAGTATGAAAACATATGTTTGTGAATGTGTCTGTTGAGAGATTTCAAGAGTTCTTCTCTACATAGTCATGCTCTGTGGGCACATACAAATGTAGGAGAAGTGGAATATTAAGTCCAGGTATTAAAACATATGTTCGTGGTCTTGTGTCTTGACAGATTTCAAGCGTTCTTCTCTACATTGTCATGCGCTGTGGGCATATACAAGTGTAGGAGAAGCGGAAGATTGAGTGCAAGGATTAGAATATATATTCAAAGTCGCATTGTCTGACAGATTTTAAGTGGTCTTCACTACATAGGTATGCTCCGTGGGCATATGCAAATGTAGGAGAAGTGGGAGATGAAGTGTAAATAATACAACATATGTTCCTGGTCTTGTCATCTGAAAGATTTCAAGAGTTCTTCTCTACATAGTTATGCTCTGTGGGCATATACAAATGTAGGAGAAGCAGAAAATTGAGTGCAAGGATTTAAACATGTTTGTGGATATGTCTCCTGACAGATTTCAAGAGTTCTTCTCTACATAGTCATGCTCTGTGGGCATATACACATGTAGGAGAAGTGGAAGATTGAGTGCAAGGATTAAAACATATGTTCCTGGTCTTGTGTCTTGACAGATTTCAAGTGTTCTTCTCTACATAGTTATGCTCTGTGGGCATATACAAGTGTAGGAGAAGCGGAAAATTGAGTGCAAGGATGAAAACGTGTTTGTGGATGTGTCTCCTGAGAGTTTTCAAGAGTTCTTCTCTACATAGTTATGCTCTGTGGGCATATACAACTGTAGGAGAAGTGGAAGATTGAGTGCAAGGATTAAAACATATGTTCCTGGTCGTGTCGCCTGACAGATTTCAAGAGTTCTTCTCTACATAGTTATGCTCTGTGGGCATATACAAATGTAGGAGAAGCGGAAGATGAAGTGTAAGTAATAAAACCAATGTGCCTTATCGCATTGCCTGACCGATGTCAAGTGTTCTTCTCTACATAGTTATGCTCTGTGGGCATATACAAATGTAGGAGAAGTGGAAGCTTGAGTGCAAGGATTAAAACATATGTTTGTGGATGTGTTTCAGCCTTGACTGAATAAGCGCGAGGGGGGATTTTAGGGAGGGGGGAGGTGGGGGGAGAGATGAGAAGGAGAGTGAGAATTATTAATGTCAGTAAAAATGTACCCTTGGTGTAGAGAAGGTAAACGTGCCTAAGAGTACATTAAATGTGAACAGCATCATCATGTGATTACATCATGAGATACACAAAAGCTTTTGGGAGAAAAATGTATTATTAGGAGTCATTCCCAAAGTATTCAGAAGCTGATCTTGTGGTTTCAAACCCAGATGGTTGAGTACAACCCCACTCTGATCCCCTGCACAACATATTTTATGCATATCAAAAAGTGATTAAATAGAACAAAAGTTAAAACGTCTGGCTACAGTTGCCACCAGACAGGCAGAGGTCAAAGGTCACTAAAAAGCCCAGCTACAGTTGCCGCCAGACTGGCAGGGATCTAACCACTGCTGATCACGTTGCATTTACTGCGTGATCCATACCACAAGTGTGTGTACAGAGAAGGTGGTCAGGGAGCAAATCGGTGGGTTGAATGGCAGGAGCTGGTCCGAGGCTCGGGCTAGGGTTAGGCAAGAAGGGATATACACAGAGTCTCCCCCTATGTTGACCAACGACAACATAGTTGTGTGGGGAGACAGAGGCAGGGCGCTGGCCGGCGCAAGTTAGTCCCCTAGCCACCTCCCACTTGCTGTCCTGAGCCACATAGAGGAGAAAAGAAGAGAAGAGAGGAGGGGAGGGGGAGGAGAATGGGAAGGCGAGGTCTCCCCGACGTCACTTGCAATGACAGCCCTCTAAAAAGGACAGTTGCTCCAAAAGAGGGGGGAGTTACGCAAAAGAAATAGACTAAAGGAGCCGCCAGCTATATAGTAGGGAAGCGTACTATAACCCTGCCAAGTAGAAATGAAAAAGGGAAGCGGCACGAGCGAGTCCCAAAAAGTGGTAAGGTGGCGCTTTAATGTTTTGAAGCATGGCATGTGCAGACTGCCAAGCGTAATTAAAGATAGATCAATGAAAAACCCTAAGGCATGGCCCAATAATGATTGAAAAATGAAAGAAAAAATCTGCATAAATCATAATATATAAATAATACATAAGTAAAGAAAGAAATAATATATAAATATTATATAAATAAATAAAGAAATAATAATATTAGAGAAATAAATTGATATCATTAATTAAAGGAATCAATCACTAAGTATTAGGGTTAAGATTGCTTAGGTTTAAGACTGCGTAGGGTTAAGGGTGGTTAGGTTTAGGCATGAAATTCAGTGAGGTTAGGGTAAGGGAAGAGTACTGGGTTAGGTGTAGATTTAAATATTTGACAAGCCAGCAAGAGCAGGTATTGACATGTGTAGCTGAGTGAGCGTGAACAAAGCGAGATGCCACATCCATCCTGACATGTTGTGACAGCAGTTGCCTCCATGTGGCCCGCGCCAGTGAAGGCCAACCACTGTAACAGGCTGGATTTAAGGGCACGAAGGCATGTTGTGCCTGCGAGACCCCAAGAGCGAAAAACGGGTTGCGTTTTTCGAATGAGTGTCAGTTTGGAATAGGACCCCGCAAAGTACGCACCCACCCCTGGGACACATCCTCAGTTGTGCGCCTTGGGATCAACGAGTGTTTCGACCACTTAACACAAGACACTCTCCCCCAAGGAAGGTCCCGCCGAAGATGCGCTCGTCTTCGGGGCGTGTCCCAGTCTGACCTACACTACACTAACCACTTGTTTTTAAGGTTTCTCTTGTTTTGAGCAAAAGTTGGAGGTAAGAATTTAGGAGGTAAGTATTTTGAAGTGAGATATTTGGGTTGAAAGCTATTTTGAAAAGACTAATTTTTAGGATTTTGGTGTCAACAGACTGTTAAATTGAAAGAGATAAAATCCATAGTCAAATATTGGTAAAAAAATAAGTCAAGAGAGAATGCAGAAAGTAAACGCCTAGGTCCCGTTGCGTCCTAGGCTCAGTCCCTAAGCAGACTGAGGGACGGGAATTTGGAGGAAAATGACAATTTGAAGGACGCCCAATTTGAGTTAAAAAGTGGGAATGTTTAATTAAAGCGTGTGTGGTGCAGAATGGCCTGTAGTGCGTGAGGCTAATCCCCTAGAAGACCGGGCCACGTTTAAGGTTCTGACGCCCTGAACCACCACTCCCGTAGTGCTGCCCTAGAGTCGGGACACGGGGGGCCGCATACTCACCCCCTGACCAACATGTACCACATAGTTAACACCGCAAGGTAGCCATGGTACAGCCGAGCAGGGTTGTAGAATCTGGTCTCGTCTGCGCGAAGCCTTGTTGGTCCCCCTCCAGGAATAACCAGAACCAGCCCCGTCAGAGCGGTGCCTTTCCAGTTACCCCAGAGGCCTGAAGGATCAGGGCCAGCAGAGACTCGCTCTGCCTCCCTGACCTCCATAGAACCCAGGGCAAGGCTGAAAAAACCGTTCACTGTGTTCCGTACACCGCACAACCCCAGTGAAGGTAAACTAAAACAATCCCTGTGTTCCAATACACCGCACAACCCCAGGGATTGAGTGAAGAAGTGAAAGCTTCTTACTCTCCCTGTGCCTCATCCACAGGGATGTCATAAATCCCAGTGGAATCATTGGTCATGGTGTCACTGGACGACGTTCGTGACTCCGCCCCTTCGCGACGGCCCCGCCCATGCGTAACGCTATTACAATTGCCTATACCAGTTATGAAATTGTTGTGAAAAAAAACGGTCAAAAACGGTCGTAATTCAAGAAAAACGGGCGCTGTTGGCGAGTGAAATGCATGCTGGGAGATTGGAGGCTGCTAAGGCAGCTCCAAGTATCCGCTCTAACTTGGGGTATACAGTTGCTCAAAGTGAAACTGAAAGATCGCGGCGATCTTCCGGGGTGTGACGTCATCAGCGGTAACTCCGCCCATGCGCGGCTATCGACCAATCAGAGGCACAGGTCACTGCAAGGCATGATGGGTGTTTAAAAAACGGACAAAAACGTTTTTAATTATAAAGTTAATGTGTGTAACTAGGGAAAAACGTTTGTAGCATTAAAGGGGCTTTTAAGTTAGTTGCCTATAGAGGGTCAAAGATAACAAGCAAACTGCAAACCATAATGGAGAGTGCTAGTGGGAGGAATGGTGTGCTGGGAGACAGCAGTCTCATTGCATGTTTCATTCCTGCATGGAATGTTGTTGTTTAAAGAAAAAATGTCCCTCTTCACTCATTATGTGAGTGACTGTCCTAGGATGTCCCTGCATGCCTTGAGACCATAAGTAAAAGGCATGGGCAAAAGAGTATATCAAAGCTGTTAATGCTGCTCTAATAGGGGATCCTATTTTTAGAAGAGGAAGGATTTCAAATTGTTGGAGTTAAAATTAAAAGTAAAACGTGATGTAAGTTCAAAAGTGTTAAAGATATAATTATCATATAAGTACCATGGAATTATTGAGATAGTGTACAAAAAAATTAAAGAGTTAAAGAAATTAGTGATAAAATAAAAGTATTGGAGGAGGACAAAATTAATTAAATAAATTATGGCGATATATATAAAAAAGTGAATAATAAAGTATAAACAATAAATAATAAAGAATTAGGGGTGAAACGGTTAGGGTTTAAACTGATCAGGGTTAAGCCCGGTTAGGTTTAGGCGTGAACTACACTAATGTTAGGATTAGGAAAAGAATAGGGTAGGGCTTAAAAAACAAGTTTGTGGAAAAAAGGAGACGTAAAAAACGATGCGTGTCTACTGACCCATTTCAAGAGTTCTTCTCTACAGAGTCATGCTCTGTGGGGTTAGGTTTAGGCGTGACTAATTTAATTACATAAATTATGGCGATATATATAAAAAAATGTGAATAATAAAGTATAAACAATAAATAATAAAGAATTAGGGGTGAAACGGCTAGGGTTTAAACTGATCAGGGTAAAGCCTGGTTAGGTTTAGGCGTGAACTACACTAATGTTAGGATTAGGAAAAGAATAGGGTAGGGCTTAAAAAACAAGTTTGTGGAAAAAAGGAAATGCAAAAAACGATGCGTGTCTACTGACACATTTCAAGAGTTCTTCTCTACATAGTCATGCTCTGTGGGCACATACACATGTAGGAGAAGCGGAAGATTGAGTGTAAGGGTTAGAATATATATTCAAAGTCTCGACTGACAGATTTTAAGTGGTCTTCACTACATAGGTATGCTCTGTGGGCATATACAAATGTAGGAGAAGCGGGAGATGAAGTGCAAATAATACAACAGATGTTCCTGGGTATGTCATCTGAAAGATTTCAAGAGTTCTTCTCTACATAGTTACGCTCTGTGGGCATATACAAATGTAGGAGAAGCGGAAGATGAAGTGTAAGTAATAAGACCGATGGTCATGGTTTTGTGTCTTGACAGATTTCAAGTGTTCTTCTCTACATAGTTATGCTCTGTGGGCTTATACAAATGTAGGAGAAGCGGAAGATGGAGTTCAAGTATGAAAACATATGTTTGTGGATGTGTCTCTAGAGAGATTTCAAGAGTTCTTCTCTACATAGTCATGCTCTGTGGGCACATACAAATGTAGGAGAAGTGGAATATTAAGTCCAAGTATTAAAACATATGTTCGTGGTCTTGTGTCTTGACAGATTTCAAGTGTTCTTCTCTACATAGTTATGCTCTGTGGGCATATACAAATGTAGGAGAAGCAGAAAATTGAGTGCAAGTGTGAAAACATATGTTTGTGGATGTGTCTCTTGACAGATTTCAAGTGTCCTTCTCTACATAGTTATGCTCTGTGGGCATATACAAATGTAGGAGAAGCAGAAAATTAAGTCCAAGTATTAAAACATATGTTCGTGGTCTTGTGTCTTGACAGATTTCAAGCGTTCTTCTCTACATAGTCATGCGCTGTGGGCATATACAAGTGTAGGAGAAGCGGAAGATTGAGTGCAAGGATTAGAATATATATTCAAGGTCGCATTGTCTGACAGAATTTAAGTGGTCTTCACTACATAGGTATGCTCCGTGGGCATATACAAATGTAGGAGAAGCGGGAGATGAAGTGTAAATAATACGACATGTGTTCCTGGTCGTGTCCTCTGAAAGATTTCAAGAGTTCTTCTCTACATAGTCATGCTCTATGGGCATATACAAATGTAGGAGAAGCAGAAAATTGAGTGCAAGGATTTAAACATATGTTTGTGGACATGTCTCCTGACAGATTTCAAGAGTTCTTCTCTACATAGTCATGCTCTGTGGGCATATACAAATGTAGGAGAAGTGGAAGATTGAGTGCAAGTATTAAAACATATGTTCCTGGTCTTGTGTCTTGACAGATTTCAAGTGTTCTTCTCTACATAGTTATGCTCTGTGGGCATATACAAATGTAGGAGAAGTGGAAGCTTGAGTGCAAGGATTAAAACATATGTTTGTGGATGTGTTTCCTGAGAGATTTCAAGAGTTCTTCTCTACATAGTTATGCTCTGTGGGCATATACAAGTGTAGGAGAAGCGGAAAATTGAGTGCAAGGATTAAAACGTGTTTGTGGATGTGTCTCCTGAGAGTTTTCAAGAGTTCTTCTCTACATAGTTATGCTCTGTGGGCATATACAACTGTAGGAGAAGTGGAAGATTGAGTGCAAGGATTAAAACATATGTTCCTGGTCGTGTCGCCTGACAGATTTCAAGAGTTCTTCTCTACATAGTTATGCTCTGTGGGCATATACAAATGTAGAAGAAGCGGAAGCTTGAGTGCAAGGATTAAAACATATGTTTGTGGATGTGTTTCCTGAGAGATTTCAAGAATTCTTCTCTACATAGTCATGCTCTGTGGGCACATACAAATGTAGGAGAAGCAGAAGATTGAGTGCAAGTGGTATTAAGGGTATAGATGGCAGCATGTGGTTTCCTTTACTGTACAGGGCAGTATGTGCACTTAAGGCACTTTAAGAACCGTCCACATGTACAGAGGACTAAGAGTGCTGTAAAACATCCAATAAACAGGTCCAAGTGTGGACAAGGTGCAGAGCGAAGCAGGTGCTCCATGAGGGGTAAAGCGTGTAAGTCCCTGAAGTGAAGAAGCTGTGGTCACAGCCAGATCATGAGAGAAACCCAGGGTGGTGAAAATCTTGATGCAGGATGACAGCCTTGACTGAATGAGCGCGAGGGGGGATTTTAGGGAGGGGGGAGGTGGGGGGAGAGATGAGAAGGAGAGTGAGTGTCAGTAAAAATGTACCCTTGGTGTAGAAAACTTAAACGTGAGTAAGAGTACATTAAATGTGAACAGTATCATCATGTGATTACATCATGAGATACACAAAAGCTTTTGGGAGAATAAAATGTATTATTAGGAGTCATTCCCAAAGTATTCAGAAGCTGATCTTGTGGTTTCAAACCCAGATGGTTGAGTACAACCCCACTCTGATCCCCTGCACAACATATTTTATGCATATCAAAAAGTGATTTAATAGAACAAAAGTTAAAACGTCTGGCTACAGTTGCCACCAGACAGGCAGAGGTCAAAGGTCACTAAAAAGCCCAGCTACAGTTGCCGCCAGACTGGCAGGGATCTAACCACTGCTGATCACGTTGCATTTACTGCGTGATCCATACCACAAGTGTGTGCACAGAGAAGGTGGTCAGGGAGCAAATCGGTGGGTTGAATGGCAGGAGCTGGTCCGAGGCTCGGGCTAGGGTTAGGCAAGAAGGGATATACACAGAGTCTCCCCCTATGTTGACCAACGACAACATAGTTGTGTGGGGAGACAGAGGCAGGGCGCTGGCCGGCGCAAGTTAGTCCCCTAGCCACCTCCCACTTGCTGTCCTGAGCCACATAGAGGAGAAAAGAAGAGAAGAGAGGAGGGGAGGGGGAGGAGAATGGGAAGGCGAGGTCTCCCCGACGTCACTTGCAATGACAGCCCTCTAAAAAGGACAGTTGCTCCAAAAGAGGGGGGAGTTACGCAAAAGAAATAGACTAAAGGAGCCGCCAGCTATATAGTAGGGAAGCGTACTATAACCCTGCCAAGTAGAAATGAAAAAGGGAAGCGGCACGAGCGAGTCCCAAAAAGTGGTAAGGTGGCGCTTTAATGTTTTGAAGCATGGCATGTGCAGACTGCCAAGCGTAATTAAAGATAGATCAATGAAAAACCCTAAGGCATGGCCCAATAATGATTGAAAAATGAAAGAAAAAATCTGCATAAATCATAATATATAAATAATACATAAGTAAAGAAAGAAATAATATATAAATATTATATAAATAAATAAAGAAATAATAATATTAGAGAAATAAATTGATATCATTAATTAAAGGAATCAATCACTAAGTATTAGGGTTAAGATTGCTTAGGTTTAAGACTGCGTAGGGTTAAGGGTGGTTAGGTTTAGGCATGAAATTCAGTGAGGTTAGGGTAAGGGAAGAGTACTGGGTTAGGTGTAGATTTAAATATTTGACAAGCCAGCAAGAGCAGGTATTGACATGTGTAGCTGAGTGAGCGTGAACAAAGCGAGATGCCACATCCATCCTGACATGTTGTGACAGCAGTTGCCTCCATGTGGCCCGCGCCAGTGAAGGCCAACCACTGTAACAGGCTGGATTTAAGGGCACGAAGGCATGTTGTGCCTGCGAGACCCCAAGAGCGAAAAACGGGTTGCGTTTTTCGAATGAGTGTCAGTTTGGAATAGGACCCCGCAAAGTACGCACCCACCCCTGGGACACATCCTCAGTTGTGCGCCTTGGGATCAACGAGTGTTTCGACCACTTAACACAAGACACTCTCCCCCAAGGAAGGTCCCGCCGAAGATGCGCTCGTCTTCGGGGCGTGTCCCAGTCTGACCTACACTACACTAACCACTTGTTTTTAAGGTTTCTCTTGTTTTGAGCAAAAGTTGGAGGTAAGAATTTAGGAGGTAAGTATTTTGAAGTGAGATATTTGGGTTGAAAGCTATTTTGAAAAGACTAATTTTTAGGATTTTGGTGTCAACAGACTGTTAAATTGAAAGAGATAAAATCCATAGTCAAATATTGGTAAAAAAATAAGTCAAGAGAGAATGCAGAAAGTAAACGCCTAGGTCCCGTTGCGTCCTAGGCTCAGTCCCTAAGCAGACTGAGGGACGGGAATTTGGAGGAAAATGACAATTTGAAGGACGCCCAATTTGAGTTAAAAAGTGGGAATGTTTAATTAAAGCGTGTGTGGTGCAGAATGGCCTGTAGTGCGTGAGGCTAATCCCCTAGAAGACCGGGCCACGTTTAAGGTTCTGACGCCCTGAACCACCACTCCCGTAGTGCTGCCCTAGAGTCGGGACACGGGGGGCCGCATACTCACCCCCTGACCAACATGTACCACATAGTTAACACCGCAAGGTAGCCATGGTACAGCCGAGCAGGGTTGTAGAATCTGGTCTCGTCTGCGCGAAGCCTTGTTGGTCCCCCTCCAGGAATAACCAGAACCAGCCCCGTCAGAGCGGTGCCTTTCCAGTTACCCCAGAGGCCTGAAGGATCAGGGCCAGCAGAGACTCGCTCTGCCTCCCTGACCTCCATAGAACCCAGGGCAAGGCTGAAAAAACCGTTCACTGTGTTCCGTACACCGCACAACCCCAGTGAAGGTAAACTAAAACAATCCCTGTGTTCCAATACACCGCACAACCCCAGGGATTGAGTGAAGAAGTGAAAGCTTCTTACTCTCCCTGTGCCTCATCCACAGGGATGTCATAAATCCCAGTGGAATCATTGGTCATGGTGTCACTGGACGACGTTCGTGACTCCGCCCCTTCGCGACGGCCCCGCCCATGCGTAACGCTATTACAATTGCCTATACCAGTTATGAAATTGTTGTGAAAAAAAACGGTCAAAAACGGTCGTAATTCAAGAAAAACGGGCGCTGTTGGCGAGTGAAATGCATGCTGGGAGATTGGAGGCTGCTAAGGCAGCTCCAAGTATCCGCTCTAACTTGGGGTATACAGTTGCTCAAAGTGAAACTGAAAGATCGCGGCGATCTTCCGGGGTGTGACGTCATCAGCGGTAACTCCGCCCATGCGCGGCTATCGACCAATCAGAGGCACAGGTCACTGCAAGGCATGATGGGTGTTTAAAAAACGGACAAAAACGTTTTTAATTATAAAGTTAATGTGTGTAACTAGGGAAAAACGTTTGTAGCATTAAAGGGGCTTTTAAGTTAGTTGCCTATAGAGGGTCAAAGATAACAAGCAAACTGCAAACCATAATGGAGAGTGCTAGTGGGAGGAATGGTGTGCTGGGAGACAGCAGTCTCATTGCATGCTTCATTCCTGCATGGAATGTTGTTGTTTAAAGAAAAAATGTCCCTCTTCACTCATTATGTGAGTGACTGTCCTAGGATGTCCCTGCATGCCTTGAGACCATAAGTAAAAGGCATGGGCAAAAGAGTATATCAAAGCTGTTAATGCTGCTCTAATAGGGGATCCTATTTTTAGAAGAGGAAGGATTTCAAATTGTTGGAGTTAAAATTAAAAGTAAAACGTGATGTAAGTTCAAAAGTGTTAAAGATATAATTATCATATAAGTACCATGGAATTATTGAGATAGTGTACAAAAAAATTAAAGAGTTAAAGAAATTAGTGATAAAATAAAAGTATTGGAGGAGGACAAAATTAATTAAATAAATTATGGCGATATATATAAAAAAGTGAATAATAAAGTATAAACAATAAATAATAAAGAATTAGGGGTGAAACGGTTAGGGTTTAAACTGATCAGGGTTAAGCCCGGTTAGGTTTAGGCGTGAACTACACTAATGTTAGGATTAGGAAAAGAATAGGGTAGGGCTTAAAAAACAAGTTTGTGGAAAAAAGGAGACGTAAAAAACGATGCGTGTCTACTGACCCATTTCAAGAGTTCTTCTCTACAGAGTCATGCTCTGTGGGGTTAGGTTTAGGCGTGACTAATTTAATTACATAAATTATGGCGATATATATAAAAAAATGTGAATAATAAAGTATAAACAATAAATAATAAAGAATTAGGGGTGAAACGGCTAGGGTTTAAACTGATCAGGGTTAAGCCTGGTTAGGTTTAGGCGTGAACTACACTAATGTTAGGATTAGGAAAAGAATAGGGTAGGGCTTAAAAAACAAGTTTGTGGAAAAAAGGAAATGCAAAAAACGATGCGTGTCTACTGACACATTTCAAGAGTTCTTCTCTACATAGTCATGCTCTGTGGGCACATACACATGTAGGAGAAGCGGAAGATTGAGTGTAAGGGTTAGAATATATATTCAAAGTCTCGACTGACAGATTTTAAGTGGTCTTCACTACATAGGTATGCTCTGTGGGCATATACAAATGTAGGAGAAGCGGGAGATGAAGTGCAAATAATACAACAGATGTTCCTGGGTATGTCATCTGAAAGATTTCAAGAGTTCTTCTCTACATAGTTACGCTCTGTGGGCATATACAAATGTAGGAGAAGCGGAAGATGAAGTGTAAGTAATAAGACCGATGGTCATGGTTTTGTGTCTTGACAGATTTCAAGTGTTCTTCTCTACATAGTTATGCTCTGTGGGCTTATACAAATGTAGGAGAAGCGGAAGATGGAGTTCAAGTATGAAAACATATGTTTGTGGATGTGTCTCTAGAGAGATTTCAAGAGTTCTTCTCTACATAGTCATGCTCTGTGGGCACATACAAATGTAGGAGAAGTGGAATATTAAGTCCAAGTATTAAAACATATGTTCGTGGTCTTGTGTCTTGACAGATTTCAAGTGTTCTTCTCTACATAGTTATGCTCTGTGGGCATATACAAATGTAGGAGAAGCAGAAAATTGAGTGCAAGTGTGAAAACATATGTTTGTGGATGTGTCTCTTGACAGATTTCAAGTGTCCTTCTCTACATAGTTATGCTCTGTGGGCATATACAAATGTAGGAGAAGCAGAAAATTAAGTCCAAGTATTAAAACATATGTTCGTGGTCTTGTGTCTTGACAGATTTCAAGCGTTCTTCTCTACATAGTCATGCGCTGTGGGCATATACAAGTGTAGGAGAAGCGGAAGATTGAGTGCAAGGATTAGAATATATATTCAAGGTCGCATTGTCTGACAGAATTTAAGTGGTCTTCACTACATAGGTATGCTCCGTGGGCATATACAAATGTAGGAGAAGCGGGAGATGAAGTGTAAATAATACGACATGTGTTCCTGGTCGTGTCCTCTGAAAGATTTCAAGAGTTCTTCTCTACATAGTCATGCTCTATGGGCATATACAAATGTAGGAGAAGCAGAAAATTGAGTGCAAGGATTTAAACATATGTTTGTGGACATGTCTCCTGACAGATTTCAAGAGTTCTTCTCTACATAGTCATGCTCTGTGGGCATATACAAATGTAGGAGAAGTGGAAGATTGAGTGCAAGTATTAAAACATATGTTCCTGGTCTTGTGTCTTGACAGATTTCAAGTGTTCTTCTCTACATAGTTATGCTCTGTGGGCATATACAAATGTAGGAGAAGTGGAAGCTTGAGTGCAAGGATTAAAACATATGTTTGTGGATGTGTTTCCTGAGAGATTTCAAGAGTTCTTCTCTACATAGTTATGCTCTGTGGGCATATACAAGTGTAGGAGAAGCGGAAAATTGAGTGCAAGGATTAAAACGTGTTTGTGGATGTGTCTCCTGAGAGTTTTCAAGAGTTCTTCTCTACATAGTTATGCTCTGTGGGCATATACAACTGTAGGAGAAGTGGAAGATTGAGTGCAAGGATTAAAACATATGTTCCTGGTCGTGTCGCCTGACAGATTTCAAGAGTTCTTCTCTACATAGTTATGCTCTGTGGGCATATACAAATGTAGAAGAAGCGGAAGCTTGAGTGCAAGGATTAAAACATATGTTTGTGGATGTGTTTCCTGAGAGATTTCAAGAATTCTTCTCTACATAGTCATGCTCTGTGGGCACATACAAATGTAGGAGAAGCAGAAGATTGAGTGCAAGTGGTATTAAGGGTATAGATGGCAGCATGTGGTTTCCTTTACTGTACAGGGCAGTATGTGCACTTAAGGCACTTTAAGAACCGTCCACATGTACAGAGGACTAAGAGTGCTGTAAAACATCCAATAAACAGGTCCAAGTGTGGACAAGGTGCAGAGCGAAGCAGGTGCTCCATGAGGGGTAAAGCGTGTAAGTCCCTGAAGTGAAGAAGCTGTGGTCACAGCCAGATCATGAGAGAAACCCAGGGTGGTGAAAATCTTGATGCAGGATGACAGCCTTGACTGAATGAGCGCGAGGGGGGATTTTAGGGAGGGGGGAGGTGGGGGGAGAGATGAGAAGGAGAGTGAGTGTCAGTAAAAATGTACCCTTGGTGTAGAAAACTTAAACGTGAGTAAGAGTACATTAAATGTGAACAGTATCATCATGTGATTACATCATGAGATACACAAAAGCTTTTGGGAGAATAAAATGTATTATTAGGAGTCATTCCCAAAGTATTCAGAAGCTGATCTTGTGGTTTCAAACCCAGATGGTTGAGTACAACCCCACTCTGATCCCCTGCACAACATATTTTATGCATATCAAAAAGTGATTTAATAGAACAAAAGTTAAAACGTCTGGCTACAGTTGCCACCAGACAGGCAGAGGTCAAAGGTCACTAAAAAGCCCAGCTACAGTTGCCGCCAGACTGGCAGGGATCTAACCACTGCTGATCACGTTGCATTTACTGCGTGATCCATACCACAAGTGTGTGCACAGAGAAGGTGGTCAGGGAGCAAATCGGTGGGTTGAATGGCAGGAGCTGGTCCGAGGCTCGGGCTAGGGTTAGGCAAGAAGGGATATACACAGAGTCTCCCCCTATGTTGACCAACGACAACATAGTTGTGTGGGGAGACAGAGGCAGGGCGCTGGCCGGCGCAAGTTAGTCCCCTAGCCACCTCCCACTTGCTGTCCTGAGCCACATAGAGGAGAAAAGAAGAGAAGAGAGGAGGGGAGGGGGAGGAGAATGGGAAGGCGAGGTCTCCCCGACGTCACTTGCAATGACAGCCCTCTAAAAAGGACAGTTGCTCCAAAAGAGGGGGGAGTTACGCAAAAGAAATAGACTAAAGGAGCCGCCAGCTATATAGTAGGGAAGCGTACTATAACCCTGCCAAGTAGAAATGAAAAAGGGAAGCGGCACGAGCGAGTCCCAAAAAGTGGTAAGGTGGCGCTTTAATGTTTTGAAGCATGGCATGTGCAGACTGCCAAGCGTAATTAAAGATAGATCAATGAAAAACCCTAAGGCATGGCCCAATAATGATTGAAAAATGAAAGAAAAAATCTGCATAAATCATAATATATAAATAATACATAAGTAAAGAAAGAAATAATATATAAATATTATATAAATAAATAAAGAAATAATAATATTAGAGAAATAAATTGATATCATTAATTAAAGGAATCAATCACTAAGTATTAGGGTTAAGATTGCTTAGGTTTAAGACTGCGTAGGGTTAAGGGTGGTTAGGTTTAGGCATGAAATTCAGTGAGGTTAGGGTAAGGGAAGAGTACTGGGTTAGGTGTAGATTTAAATATTTGACAAGCCAGCAAGAGCAGGTATTGACATGTGTAGCTGAGTGAGCGTGAACAAAGCGAGATGCCACATCCATCCTGACATGTTGTGACAGCAGTTGCCTCCATGTGGCCCGCGCCAGTGAAGGCCAACCACTGTAACAGGCTGGATTTAAGGGCACGAAGGCATGTGTGCCTGCGAGACCCCAAGAGCGAAAAACGGGTTGCGTTTTTCGAATGAGTGTCAGTTTGGAATAGGACCCCGCAAAGTACGCACCCACCCCTGGGACACATCCTCAGTTGTGCGCCTTGGGATCAACGAGTGTTTCGACCACTTAACACAGACACTCTCCCCCAAGGAAGGTCCCGCCGAAGATGCGCTCGTCTTCGGGGCGTGTCCCAGTCTGACCTACACTACACTAACCACTTGTTTTTAAGGTTTCTCTTGTTTTGAGCAAAAGTTGGAGGTAAGAATTTAGGAGGTAAGTATTTTGAAGTGAGATATTTGGGTTGAAAGCTATTTTGAAAAGACTAATTTTTAGGATTTTGGTGTCAACAGACTGTTAAATTGAAAGAGATAAAATCCATAGTCAAATATTGGTAAAAAAATAAGTCAAGAGAGAATGCAGAAAGTAAACGCCTAGGTCCCGTTGCGTCCTAGGCTCAGTCCCTAAGCAGACTGAGGGACGGGAATTTGGAGGAAAATGACAATTTGAAGGACGCCCAATTTGAGTTAAAAAGTGGGAATGTTTAATTAAAGCGTGTGTGGTGCAGAATGGCCTGTAGTGCGTGAGGCTAATCCCCTAGAAGACCGGGCCACGTTTAAGGTTCTGACGCCCTGAACCACCACTCCCGTAGTGCTGCCCTAGAGTCGGGACACGGGGGCCGCATACTCACCCCCTGACCAACATGTACCACATAGTTAACACCGCAAGGTAGCCATGGTACAGCCGAGCAGGGTTGTAGAAT